>CM055980.1:19965000-20385000 GCA_029531755.1 Holothuria leucospilota
AGCAATATTTCGTATCCAGATCTCGTTAAATTTTATTTCATGAAAGGAAAACATGAAAGAAATCAAAGTTGACGCAACTCTGTTTCTGAACGCACATGGACTTTGCCAAAAATTTACGCATCCGGAAGGATACGTCAACTTTTTTTCCTCATCGAACGTGACGCAACGCAACGCGTCCTGTGCGGACGGCTCCATTGATTTACGTGCAAAGTGATAAAAGCAAAAGCGACGTGACGTAGACGGATCGTGACGCGACGCAACGCATCCTGTGTGGACAGGCCTTTATCTGGCATTTTCACCGTGAGACGATGCCCGAAACCGTGAGACTCACGATGGAACCGCCGTGAGAGTTGGCAAGTCTGAGTTTGTCGTTCGAACACGAGCTTAAAATATTTGTTCTTGAGTTTCAGCTTGTTTATTCAATACAAGGACTATTTTTTATCATATTTGCATATACGAGGATCCTTTGGTATTGACATGGGACAGCCCCCCTCCCCCCGAGTTTGTCGTTCGAACACGAGCTTAAAATATTTGTTCTTGAGTTTCAACTTGTTTATTTAATCAGGCGCGGTTTTACGGGGGGGCTTTGGGGGCTCAAGCCCCCCCCCCAAATTCGCTCAAGCCCCCCAAATTTTCAGAGGTTGTGTTATGCTATTTTGCGTGTACTGAGAAAAACAAAATTGCCCAATACACTTGTGCACATCTTGGTCCAGTGGATTTAGTTTGTCAAGGGAAACTGTCGTCTGTGTCTCGAAATCACATATTAAGTTCACGATTTCATACAATGGAAGGTGGGTCAGATAAGTAACATCTATGATAGTATGTACGTACATGTAAATCAAGTTAACGGATAAATCATCTGTTGGAAGTTCAAAACGAGTCATTTCGTCGCTGATCTCGTCAAGCTATACTAGCAGTCCTTTTAAAGGCTGTGTGACATGCAACCAAAAAGAGGTGTTTCACTTGTCACTTAGAGAATTAAGTCCTCCAATCAAAGATCCGTTGGAATTATTTCAATATCTTTCACCGTTCTCAAAATATACGTCTTCAAAGTTTAATGGTTTCTGAAGAAACTAAATGCCTATGCAAAAATAATGATGTGGAGTGTTGCACAGTGTTATGATTTCTTTTGTTAACCCTATATAAATTATCTCTTAATTACTGATCATATAGATTACAGTTTGGTGAGTAATATCAATATTTTTCAAGGAAAAAAATTTAAGTTCTATAGTAAGCCCCTCAGGGAATAACAATGCTACGAGTGTCCTAGAAATTAAGGTTGAAAAACAAAGGCTAACATATGCCATATATGGTATGTCCCTCTTTCGATGTCACATATTTGCATATATAGCTCATGTTTATTCATGATACAGGTGTGAAATAGAAAATTCCCTGTAAAATAGTCAATATTTGATGGATTTTAATGGAAATTGCGGCTGTTTCTGGATTTTTAATGCCTTTTACATTAAATATCCAACTATGTTATTTTCATGTCACACAACCTTTAAGTCAAATCTACAGGCCGAATCGTTATTCCCATTAATGTGAAGGTCCAGTTGCTCGTATCTCTCAGTTACGTTTGCTACATTCTTCAAAATAAAAAATTATATGCCTGTTTATACGTTACATCTATGTCATGGTCAGGATCGGTACCACTCGGGGGAAGGGAAGCCTACCCCCCCCCCCTGTAATTTGCAGGAAAAGAGAAAAAGAGTAGAAAAAGAAGACGGAAAGGAGAAGAAAAGAGGAGGGTGGGGTAGGCCTATATCTGATCCATATAGTTAATCCAGAGCTTCCAAGAGGCCATATTCCGGTTTCTACCAGCCTTTAGATACGATTTTATAGTGCACAAATGAAGCAAGGCAAATTTTCTTAATAGTTCGAGAATATTTCTGTGGACTCCACGCACGTATTTTTGCGTAAAACTTTCCCCGACTAGAAGGCAGTAATGTGTCCAAAAGGGGACTTCAGGAGGTTTGTTGATACATACCCTTAGACAAAAAAGGCTCCTCTTTCACCTAACCAAAAATATTAACAATGTTTTGAAGCCATATAATCGGGTCCAAAAATATCCCAAAGACAACACCATTTTTGCATCTAAGTGACCTTCAAGTAACCAAAATTTCTCAAAAGACCCCTTCCCTTAGACCTATCCCCTAGAACAGCCCTCTTTTACCCAACCAAAAATTAGAATTCACGAAGTTATGAACATTTTCCAGCCATACATCAGTCAAAACTGTCCCGAAGACCGCACCATTTTGCATCTTAGCAACCTTAAAGTAACCAAAATTTCTCACAGGAGAGGGGAACACCCCTCCCTTTAGACCTCTCCCTTAGGACCGCCCTCTTTCCCCCAACCAAAAATTAGAATTCACAAAATTATGAACATTTTCCAGCCATATATAACAGTCAAAAAATAACCCAAAGACCGCACCATTTTGCATCTTAGTACCCTTAAATTAGCAAAATTTTTCAAAGGGAGAGGAACACCCTTCCCCTTAGACCTCTCCCCTAAGAAAGCCCTCTTTCCCCAAACCAAAAATTAGAATTCACAAAGTTATGACCATTTTCTAGTCATATAGTCAAAAAATTACCCAAAGAACGCACCATTTTGCATCTTTAGCCTTAAATTAGCAAAAATTTCTCAGAGGAAGGGGAGACCCCTCCCCTTAGACCCCTCCCCCAGGGCGGCGATCACTCAACCCATGTCCCCTATCAAAATAACCTTGCGCCGACCCTGGTTATGGTACTGTTTTTATTATCACTGGTTTCAGCGTGCGCGTGGCCGATTTACATATTTGAGAGAAAATTTTATGATTCTTCCGTTTCAAGCCCCCGTAAGCCCCCCCCCCCCCAAGAGTCTCGATCTAGAACCGCGCCTGTATTTAATACAAGGACTAATTTTTATCATATTTGCATATACGAGGATCCTTTGGTACTGACATGGGGCAGTCCCCCCGCCCCGTGTCCCTTATGAATGACCAGGCTGCTTGAAGCAGTCCCGCTCCTTTCACATTGTACAGTTGTATGTCTATTTTCGAACACCCTGTCCATAAATGGACTATGTCCATGGATCCTCCTTTCAGTTTAAGTAACATAGCTAACTCGCTCATCGACGATATCTCCGTACCACGGTGGGATCATCCCACGTTGGTAATAATATAACCAAAGTTATATAGCGCCAATCCGTGTCATGTTCGGGCGCGTCCATTTATGGACAGGGTGTTCGAAAATAGACACTGTGTAATAGTTCTTTCTTGAAGTACCCCCTCACTAACTTTGGTTTTCTCCACTCCACATTATCGGTGGATAATGGTAAAGAGAAATCGTATCTTGATTTCTCCTTCCCATGTTTACCGAAGAAAGGGTGGGAAAACTGGCTTGTCAGATCTCACACCACCGGCTTCCGTACTCCAGAAGGATCGAATTCATCCCAACTCTAGATCTCCATGGAACTTTGAGAAAGTTAAGACAGTGATCCCTGTTTTTCTTGGCAGAAGGAAACTTGAAGAACGCGTTGAAAGATAAATTGTCAAATCCATGAACAACATTACCAGACCTAGACTTGGCCAAGTCTCTTGTGAGTGTCCTCGTACCTGCTCGTACTATGAAATCCCTCACAGTACAGCTCACCATATTAATCTTTGGTTTAATACGCCCTCTACAGGTCGCTTATTTGTATTGTTTCTCAACGAGCAGCAATTTTTGACAGTTTGAGAAACTCCTGTTGATTCATCAAAGGAATAAGATAGTGTTATCTTCGACAAATCTTTCAACTGATTATTTTTATTTTGTTTACTTATTTTTGGCTTTAAAAATTCTCATTATTTAGTGATTTTTTCTTTCCTTGAGGGGGAAGGAGGGGGGGATAGGTCTATGGATGGGTTTCTTCCTCTGGGTCAAAGTTTTATTAATGTTCAGTAGTCTAGATGCAAAATGGTGTTGTGTTTTAGAAAAGCTTTAAAGCGACCATCATTATTTAGTGAATGTTTCTACTTTTTTGGACTGTGGGATGGAACTGCGCCATGGCCGTCGCCCAGGGCGGACCGCTTCATTGCCCCGCGTTAGTACGCCCTGATGGCCGTGGTGTCCCAAACGTTTCTTGTCAAGGCAAACTTTACGATTGAAATGAAACAATCTTTAAACCCGCATTCGAAGTTTCAGTCAAGCCTTTTAACTCCATAGGTTTCTATAAGTATACTGGTTCCACTAATGAGGCGTCCAGTGCCCAACATCCTCGAAATGTTTCGCTGTAATTCCTTACAATGAGGAGAAAGTCCGTGGCGGCACCTATCAATTAAATTCCCAAGTTTAGGAAAATTAAGTCCAAAATGCATTGCGTCCCAACTTTCCCCCATGATAACTTTTTATTGACACGTCGACTGGTTGCACAAAGAATATTGAACACTAATTCTAAGTAATGTTATACTAGCGTGATCAGTCACAAGAATTCCAGTCAAATAACCAAATGGCTTGACTCTTTCTACTCCCCCTAATGACATTGGTGGGCACAAAGTAGGTACCTTTCCCTTAAGTATATTAAAGTAATATTTTTGTTTGACTGAACTCCGCTTTCCGTCACACTTTTCACAGTTTTAGGCTAATGGTACTCTCTTTCATCTCGGGGTACTATTTTCAAGATTACAAGTATCAGCCTAGGGAATAGGGAACACTGACAAAGCACCTGAAATGAGCGAGTCGCATGCAGAACCCCTCCCCTACTTGAGCCCACATCCACTCCTGAAAACTACCCTGAGTCCTCCAATTAAGCCCATTGTCCTTCTCCAAGCCAGCTTAGATGAAAAAGTATGGAGTGGACCCTATTGAAGTACTCATCGTAGGTTACCTTTTTACATTATTCGTTCTATGGTATAAAGTTACTTGCTTGCATGTGGTACAATTTTACTTATGATGCTACATCTTAATAACCACCAGCTTACTAACATTACTTCTCCTTATCTCCCTGTGCTGGTGTGCCACAGGACACAGTCTTGGGATCCCTATTTTTATTGCTATATATGACCTACCTATATGACCTACCTGGCAATATAAAATCAATAACTCATGATTGTCACTTGCCCAATACTATTTCAAATGCCCAGGACTCTGATGATCTACAGAAAGACCTTGATCTCTTTAATGTTTGGAAAGACAAATGGCCCGGCAAATGCACTCTAATCCTAGTAAATGTTATGTCATGCACATATCATCTGGTAGATCCACTCCCCATACATAGTTCAGCTGCGGTGGTCAGACTTTACAAACAGTCCACTCACCCTTATCTTGGTATTCATCTCCTAGATAACATGAACTTTAAGTGATCATGCGCCACTACAAAAGCTAGTAGGGTACTTGGCCTCATAAAGAGGAACCTTTCCAACCGCTCTGAACTTAAAACTTCTGCCAGTACGACTGCAGCCTCATCCAGCCCCACTTAGAGTACACTGCACCTGCATGGGACACTGAAAAGCACTGCAGCCAGCCAGTGGCGCCGCCAGGCTTTGGTGATTGGGGGGCACAACAGATGATGTCGTAATGGCACTTCAGTTTACCTCCCAAGTCTGCGCAAAATGCTTTTTTTTGTGCTCCCTCCCTGCTTTCGTATACACATTGGGTTCCTTCCTTTTTCAGGTGTCACTACACTAAGGTGCCGTCCTGGGGGGAGGGGTCTAAGGCGCCCTCCCCTTTGGGAAATTTTTGTTTATTTAAGGTTGCTTAGATGCAAAATGGTGCTATGTTTTGGAATATTTTTGGAGCTGATCACATACCTGTAGGGCTGGAAAATGTCCATAATTTAGTGAATTCTAATTTTTCCGACTGGCTGGATGTTTTTTCCACCTGAGTGGAGACGCTTAAATATTCCCTTTTTTAAGGGCGCCCTGAGTTTGAATACAGCAGTGAGGATCTTTCCTTTGTAACTTCATAAAGGTGTCGTCCTGGGGGAGGGGTCTAAGGGCCCTCCCCTTTGTGAAATTTTTGCTAATTTAAGGTTTCTTAGATGCAAAATGGTGCTATCTTTTGGAATATTTTTGGAGCTGATCATATATAGCTGGAAAATGTCCATAATCTAGTGAATTAGACCTCCCTGATAGGTATAGCAAAAAGGGTGAAGGACTAACAAGCGCGTTTCAGAATGTTGTTTTGTCGTAAGTGTATTAAAAATCACCATCTATCAGGGGCGTATCCAGGAATTTGTCAAGGGGGGGGGGGCGAAGCCCATAGACAAACTCTCGGCGCTCGGCGCTACCATGGATTGGCGCAATGCGCAAGAAAATTTTGGCCCAAAATGCTGGAAATGGCACTTCCCAGGCCTATTTTACCGCATATAAATAGGGGAAACACTAGCAATATTGTAAAAATAAACATTAAAAATACCAAAAATCTGCTCAAGGGGGGGGGGGGCGACTGCCCCCTCCACGTCCATAGGCGTAGGAGCCTAGTTTGATTTAGGGGGGCTGTAACGACTTGCCCGAAAAATGTGACCAAAGTTTTTCGCACTCTTCGCACACGAGCACAACTTTCTGTATTGTGTGTGTGTGGGGGGTGGGGAGGGATGAGAAGTCAGATAAAGTGTTTGCCCAAACTATACCCTCCCCTTCGAGAAATTTTTCGTTAAGTTTAGGTGACCTAGATGGATTTGGTGTTATCCTTGAAAAAAAAAACGTTTGAACTGTACTATACTTTAATAATGATCAAGAAATGGAGTGCAAACGATGACGAATGCGCGCGAAGCGCGCTAAATTTTTGCATGACATAGATATCATTTCTATGACAAAACTTACATCTGCATCGAAACAGTTTCCTCAAAGAAACCTATCTACAAATCACAAGGCGATTCTTCTACTTGATGATTCGTACAAAGCTTTTAACTTTTGCTGCTGTGTTTCTCTGGGAGTTGTTTTCACAACGTAGTGATAATAAGGACAATATTGAGGTTAGGTCTAAAGAAAACTCTGATAGTTTGAGAACCATTTGTGATAGAACATGATGAATAGAAACATGATTCAGTCGGAAACACACCTCACCCCACTACTACAAGGATAAAGCTTAAACGCCTTTGGGGTGATTCAATGGGGGCATGCGCTCCGTTCCTCCATGTCACTGAGGCATGGAGTGTAAACCCGTGGCACTTGCGAGCGAAGCTGGCCAAAATTTTGCGTAGAACCCATTACCGTTGAAAAATGTGCATGTAATTGAGACAGTGTTAAAGAATATAACAACAGAACTGAAGATAAAAGTGCGCAAAGCGCACGAAAACTTTGGTAATCTGGGAAAGATCTTTGATAGAAAACTATCAAAATACATCCATTATACGTTTAAAACGACACCTCACCGTTACCCTGCTGACAAAGGATGGAGATATACCTCTAATTTTCGGATCAGTGTCTTGACCAGAAAACTTTCGTGCAATTTTATTTCCCTAAAATATAATTATAAATATAATTATAATTATATAGTGCGAATCGTGACAAGGGTACGCAAATTTGCATTAGGAATCATTTATTTCCATGATAAAAGTTGCATGCAGACTCTGCACCTAAAAATGCGTTTGGCAATTACAAGGTGAACTTGATGCCTTGTCATCCAACAAATTTCATTAACATGACTTTGACAAAAGAAGAGGAAGGGAAAAAGAATTCCCCTGCTTTGCATTCTTGAATGCTGGGCTGCTCCATAATCACACCCATCAGCCTATGCACACGAGCAATCAACCTAATCGGGGGCGATGAAAATGTGAATACGTTTAAGACACTATTGATAACAAATAATCAATGACACTTAAAGCGCGCGGAACGCGCGAAATTTTTGGTACTTTGTGAAGTGTTCAAGAAAATGGTGTTCTGTGGTGCTAACGTAAAACACTGAAACAGGAAAACGTCTACGGCAGATGAGAGATAAACATGGAGCACCGCCTGTGTAAAATCTCTACTATATAATTTTTTCTCGGGCAGGAATCACTGTTTTTATTTCACTGTTTTTAATTTTTTCGGGCAGGCGGTCGGGCATGCTTAGAACGTTAGTTTAAATTACAAATTTAACAAAACTTCATTATCGCAATTTTCTTCTTCCAGTTTCAGATTTTTTTATACTGCCCGAATTTTTTCACAGAAATATTTTTAGGGGGGCTGCAGCCCCCCCAGCCCCCCGTCTCCTACGCCTATGTCCACGTCCCTTGGCTACGTGCCTGCCATCTATACCGATAGTGGCTGCGCGCACAGCGCTCGGTAGTTTTTTTTTTGGAAAATGTATAACGGCAACTACGTAATTTCAACTTTCCAAATCATGCTACAACAACTTAGATTGAAGGATCCCATATTGATGCTAGGTCCCTGCATATGTTATTATAGTTCCATGTATTACTACCTAAATAATGGTCATGAGATGGAGTGGAAACCGTAAAGCATGCACGCAAAGCACGGGAAATTTTTCATTAAGATTTCCATGACAAAACCTGCATTCAGAATCTGCATCGAGACACTTTCAAATGCCCAACAAACTTACATGCCACAAAAAAGCCAGTCTTTTACGTGGTAATTCGTGAACAGCTTTCAACTTTTGCTGCTGTGCTTCTCCGGGAGTTGCTATCAGAATATATTGATAATAAGAACATTGTGGTAAGGTTTGAAGGGCGAAATTTTTGATAGTTTGGGAAGGATTTGCAAAAATTCTGATAGTTTGAGAAACATTTGTGACAGAAAATGATTAAATAGATCTATCACTCACCCTACCCCCCCTTCCCCATCACAGAAATCTATAGCTTAAAATCGCCTTTTGGGATCATTTTAAAATTTTCAAAAAATTTTCATGGGGGGGGGGGGCACGCGCCCCCATGCCCCCCGTGCCGGCGCTACTGCAGCCAGCTAGAGCAGGTCCGAAGAAATGCGACGTGGTTCGTTAAACACAACTATATAGTGGAACTGAAGGAACAATTGCCAAACTTCTCCAAGACTTAAGATGGACGACATTAAAAAATACAAAATCTTCATCTAGATTAACACTATTGAATAAAATAAATCACAACCCCACTGACATACCTAGGGTCCATTTCCTGAAGCCTGTGAAGCGGCAAGGCCCTCTGGAGACCCTTTTTATCAACATTCGTATCAATAAACAAGTAGGTCTACTCCTTCTTTCCAAGAAGCTATAAAGGAGTGGAACAAATTACCAGAAAGGAACTGTCAATGCCAGCAGTATTAACACTTTTAAAGGCAGAAGCAGTCACCCCAAGTTAATTTTCTCTACTAAATCTTACAGATCTCCTCTTATTTGGCTCACAAGTATTTTTCATTATATTTCTGTAAAAAAAACGTTGAAGGTAAACCAAGGACTTATTCCGCACAAATTTAACAAATAAGCTACAAAAATATTGTCCTCACAAGATTGAAAGGAGCCATTCCTGAATTAGGATGACGGGGTACATTAATTCAAACTGGGGGACTGCATTTTCCCTTTAAACACAATCTAAATTTTGATTAGTAGACCCCCAACCACCGGCACACAGTCCCTGGCTAGTATATGCTCATTTGTGAGCCCTGTCAGTATCCGAGAAGAAGAGCTTTACAGTGGTTGCAGTTTAATTAAATTGCATGTACTAATAACCGATAGCGAGGTTCAGTGTTCAGTGCATTTCTCTTCACTTCCCCTGACCAGACGCGGATCCAAGGGGGGGGGGGCTTTCCCGGCCTCACCCCCCTTTTTCGCCACATCAACAATAACAAATACGCGAAATTTAGCATAATGTTAATCTAGGAGAATACTCAAGGGGGGCTTTTACCCCCCCCCCCCCCTTTTGAAATCTCTGGATCCGTGCGTGCTGATAGGGTATAAGAGACTTATCATATAAAGATATTACAATTACAAAATACCACAGTTTACATCAACAAAATAATGCCATGAGAAAAAGGTAAAAAGAGAAAAAACGAAGACGAAAACTACCAGATATAGCATAAATATATGAACACAATCCCTGACACTAAAGCTCAACATTTTAGTTGTCAATTAACCACAGTACGACTCTGTCGAGTCATATCTCAAAAAGGGGGCCAACTAAGTACAAGGAAAGGTCTGATGTTTAAAACCAACTTAGAATCTAAAACCGCCTGAGGATTCACCATAGAATAAACTAATATTAGCCTAAGAAAAGTCCTCTTGCTCTTGGATTGAAATAAGTTTTGCATTTTCAAAGTGTAAGGGTTTCTATAAAAAATGCGGAGAAATATAATTTGTTCTTGATTGAGAAAATAACTGGTATTCAAAGAGATAACGGAACTCATCTCTTACAGGCCCGTAGCCAGGAATTCTGATATACGGGGGCACCGACACATCATAGAGGGGCACCGAAGAAGATTATGTTTGTTGTCAGTAGTGCCACCACATGATTACAGTTTGCCGGAACTACAGGGGATTATATCTCAAGCTTACCACACATAGCTTAAAGGTATCGGTTTTACGTGTGCACATACGCGCGAAGCGAGCTAAAATTTCACTCTTCTGATGGAAATTTTTCCCTCCGCTTGCAAAACAGAGACGTAGAAACTTTCCACAAGTGAAGGGAAGAAGACTATAGTCACGATATATCTTCAGCTCGGCAAGCGCAGGTGAAGCCGGTTCAGTACTTTGCGATCAGCGAGGCGGGACCAGGGACTGCCATTAGGCAGGCTTGGTGTCATCCAGTATGATTTTGTCAGGACCCAGAGGGAAATTCCCCGAAAATGTGGCGAATTAACAATATGGGAACACCAGCATGGAGCTCTGAGCAGGACTTTGAATGACAGTGAGAGCACACCAATGTCTTCACAGTTCACGATTCAGATGGTCATTATCGTATTTCTACTTTGAACGAAAGTAAATTTTGGAATAAATTTTTGGTACGAGTAAATTTAGCTTCAAGCCGTATAGTCTTCGCGGAGCGAATGTTACTCAAGGTACTAGATTACTACAAGAAAGCCCTTGATGTCCGAGATCTAACTTTGAGCCTTCACCTAGTTTTGTCTGGAAGAGTTTACTTGAATTTTTGTACTAATAATGTTCATGGGTGATATTACTTCGCTTGTGAGAATTGCGCGCGAAGCGCCCCGAATTTTGCAGGAAAATTATTTACAACGGTAAAACCTGCATACAGACTCAGCAAGGGGTGGTGGAAAGATAAGTCCCGTCAGAAGCAATGGGTTACAGACTGGATACCGAACGCGAAATTTTGGGCGACCGGCGAAAAATTTGGGGTTCTGTTGAAGAAGAATTGAAAATATTTGGTTCTTATTAAGGAAAGTTAAAAAATTTGGGTTTCTATTGAAGAATCTTCCCCACTTCATCCTAGACAGTTCCAATCTGCCCGACTAAGTTACTCCTTCCAAAACTGTGTTGAGCCCCTCGTTGTACAGACACAAACCTAGTTTATTGCTTAAGTACATACAATTCCATAATAATTATGTAACGAGAACATTCTCTGCGCATGCTGTGTATTGTGAGCTTTGATGTCAATCAAAGAGCATTCACCTATGACCAATTGAGAATTTTGCTTTCTCCCACTCAACCAAAATATATTTGGGATGATGAGTGTCTGTCTTTAAGAACAAAACCAAGGTGCAGGGCGACTGGTCGCGAGGGAATGCCCCATTCCACTACCCCTGGACATTGAGACACTGTACGTTTCATACAAAAATGATTATCATGACGTTGAGTCTGAATTAAGAATCTTCCCGATCGTAAGAGAAAGAGGATGGAACTCTTTACGGATTCAAGTTTGTGTTTTCCGGGAATCACACCAACACGAAAGAACGATAGCCTAATTGTGGAACCTGTACATTTATAAATTAAGCCAACATATCTGAAACGGGTGTTAAAGCTATATGTAACTGAAGATGAAAGCGCGCGTAGCGCGCGAAAAATTTTGTAATTTTAGAACAAAAATGTTACAGAGAACAAAATACGTTCATTATTAAACTCCTTTTGGGATCATTCATGGTTACAAATCGCTTGGTGTCATACCAAGGCCACCGTTTACATGTACTAAAATTTTATTTTCGATTTTCCGTATAGGGGGCACAGTGGTCCGTACGGGGGCACGGCCCCCTCGTGCCCCGGCCTGGCTACGGGCCTAATCTCTTATATTTCTTCATTACATAGTGGACATAGTGTACAAAATCGCTTGTTAAAAACAATGCTATCATACCTCCCAGTGACGACAGAAATTTTACTGTTGCTACAACGTAGGCCTTACAAACAGTTAACCAACCAAGGGTCAGTCATAGAGCAGGATACAGTTCCTATGTATCCTGCTCATAGAAATACTTTTATTTTTATGATCCTGCTCTATGCCAAGGGTACGGCCTATTGCGCAATGCTATAGAGGGCGACACACCGGAAAAACATTGTTTTTATCCAAGACGCTGCCGTTGTTTTGTATGTTGTGTTTCAAATGAAATAGGCTACATACATAGTGTACGTAGAGTCTCAGAAACATACGTCGTTACCATCGCCCAAAATGGGCAACCTTTCCTCACGATTGCATGGAGAGGATAAACAAGATACAGGGAATGGGCTAAAGAGAACGCTAGGCGAAGACAGTGATGATGAGAGTTCTTCTTCGCTTATGAACACACCTCAGAGGTAGCCTATCCTTGGCTATGTAGGCCCTAAATTAGCCTAAGTTACTAGCCCTAACTTGAGTTAGGCTAGGCCAGAACGTTAACTGTTAGACGGACAGTCATCACCCCAAAGTATATTTTTAGTGTAGGGGCATGAAAATTCTCAGTTGGTGACTGCTCTTTGATTGACATCAAAGTTTGAAAATTTGAAAGATGCAGAGTAGCTCACATTCCACACAAGGCAGAGTGAGAGAGAGTGCTTTTATTACATTTTATAGCCTTGTATGCTCACCAGGACATGGCCTTAAGGGGGCTATAAAACAGGTTTATCCCTGCACAAGGAGTACTTCATACAGTTATGGGAGGAGCAAGAAGTTGCATAGTTGGGAGAATTGGAACTGTCTGGGGTTATGAAAATTCCCCATTAACGTTAGAAGTAACAAAAGTAGCCTAACGTTAGGCTAGGCGCCGCCTAAAATCTTGGACAAAAATTGTTAGAACATCCCTGCACCCCCGCTCCCCTGTGCAATGTTGGAGATAGTAGGCCTGAGTTCAATTGATCATATAGGCTAGATCCCAGTCAGGGCTGGTCATGAAAATTTTTCAGGAGGGCAAGCAACTGCCCGCCTTACTTGAGATGTTGTGCTTCTAGTTCTAGGCGGGCAATTAGTTGCCCACCTAAGATTTCAGGCGGGCAGTTGTGTAAATATACAAGTTTCATTTTAAAAATTTATCATTCTTTTCGGTTAACGCTTTGTGTCCCCCCCCCCCCCCGTGTCCCTCCCTGTGTTCTACCCAGTTCCCAACAGGGCATATATGCGACACACTGCCAACAAACAGTGGGGCCATATGTTTTCTGACATCATATAAATCAGTGAAGAAATGAAAATGACTGCATCTCAACTTGCCACAAAACCCCCATCAGCAACATCATGGTGCCCTTCAGGGTAGAGTTGGCGCTCTATTCCCTTCCACCATATGCACCACTGTGGACACAAAGCAGGCCAAGTCCAGGGTAACATATGGCGGAGCCACTCCATGGATGCATGCCAATAGGGGTCCAAGGAACCATTAACTGACATCCATGTACCAATATTCCTTCTTCCATGGCACATAGTTGGGCCGAAGCCTACAGTCGGGAAAATGGCAGTGACAAGTTAAATCTCAAAGCTTTTTTTGTCCTTCTGTTGAGTTATGCCTCAGGGTCTGAATTTAAGTATTGGGCATCAGGGTAAAATAAAAAAAAAAAAAAAAAATGCCACTCCAGGCCCACAGGATTTTGCTGGTGAGCCTTATTTTGAAGGACCCAGGATAATTTTGAATTGGTGAGTTGCAGTTTGTTTGCCTAATATAAAACTTGTGTTTGCAAGGGTACACATTAGATACCGATAACCGATATAATAAAGTAAAGCAGCAATTTTCTAAGGCACATAATGACACTTGCCTGATTTTTCACCTGTCTCGGAGTGGTAGTTACCACATGTTCAAGAAGACTAAAATTCTCACAATGAAATCGTGTCGTTTCAAACGGAAAATTAACAGTATGAGAAACCTGATAAAAACAGCCAATTAATAAATGCAGTACTTCGTAAGGCCTCTATCTATCTACTGCATTGAATTATGGGCGTTTTCCGACTCAAAAAACAAGCTTAATTCGAAGCTGTCTAGGTTATACCAATTTAAACATGTCAACCTGGGTGGAAAAAGTTGGGAAGCTGGGAGGCTCCTTCCTGGGAAACTTGGGTACTTGAAGGGAAATTTTGGTCATTGGAGGGAAATTAACACCTTTTATGTACATGAAAATATGGGAGGAATTGTGGAAATTTGACTCCCTTCCCAGGAAATAAACAGTTTTTCCAGCCCTGCATGTCAACCAATCAGAGCATTCAGAAGTAAGTATTCTCTTACACGTCCGAAATTACAGAATGTAAACAAATGACATCACGCTAGTGAAATTTGCTACTACAGGGTGTACACTTTATCACTGACAGCTTCGTCCCTTCTTACGTAGCTATCCTTACAGTATGTTGACATCCGGGCTACTCACATTAGCTTGCACATGGAGTTTTGCAATTTTTACGATCCTCATTTTGGTGCAGACTAACGTTAGATACAATAGCACAGTTAATTTTGAAACTTTTCTTTAATATTTACAGCGTTATTATAGTCGTATCTAGGTAGTTTACACATGGCGGGAAGATGTTGATTTGCACAATAGTGACACGTTTGAACGTTGGGCGAGGTTTTTTATTTTCTTTTTGGCATACTCAAGGAGGCATGCCGTATTGAACTGAAGGAACAGCATTGCGTAGTATAATATGTACTGTACATGCAGGGCTCTGTAGCACGCCGAACATTATCGCAACTTGCAATGGGTCGGGGCGGGCGTGTCTAGTATGCAAGCTACTGTAGCCTGCTACTACGTAATTTGCTGTGTACAGTACAAGGATCATAAGAAACAACGTTGCTTCGAACTCGACGATTCGTGTTCATGAGGCTGTCAGTGCAGCACGTGCTAAGTTGCCAAATATTATCGGGGAAAAAATTCTTAATTTTTGGAGGTCTTTTAAATTTACTAATGTAAATATATTCGGATGTTTTCAGCAATGCTCTTTCACACGGGCGATCTATTTCTCAAGGTGGGCTATTTGTTGCCCACCACACAATTTAAGGCGGGCATTTTGATGCCCGCCTTGGGAAGTATTTTTGCTTCCAAGCCGGGCGATAAGGCAGGCCCGGGCGATCGCCTGGGTTATATGACCAGCCCTGATCCCAGTCCCAAGTCCAAGAGGCAAAATATGGGTCCACTCTTAGCCTAGGGTAGCCTAGGCCTACTAGGGCAGGGGTCTCCAAACTTTTTCGCTTGGTGGCCCCCACTTTCTACCCCGGAATCTTGGTGGCCCTCAAATTGACGGGTCGGTGAGAGGAGTCTGATATGACTTTGTTTATTCAGCGTTAATAAAGCAGATCACTGATTTTCAGATTAGAATCACTCCCATTGCTTGTTTTTAGTGAGAAATTTGGCAATTATTTTTCGCTCGGGAATCCTTTTCGCGACCCTCCGAAATATTTTCGCGACCCCCAGTTTGCAGACCCCTGGCCTAGGGTACCTAGGCCTACTTCTCACGTACACTTTGTTCCCTGAACTAGGCCTAGGCTATTGCAACACAAACTTTTGACTGCATGTTACTGTGAGACTAACATCGTCTGCATGTGTTGCTGCAGTGATTGTTGCTATATGCGTTTGCACACGTATGAACAGGGGTCGAAATTTAATTTTTTTGCCGCAGTTCCATGGAACAGCACTCTTTTTAAAACTACTGTTCCGGATCAGATTTCACTGTTCCAAAGTACAGCACCTTGGCGTACATAGGGTTCGTGCATACAGGTAAACTGCATGTGAGTCGTACAACTGCGCAAATGGACCATAACGTGGGATTTTCGCCTGCAGTGGAATTAGCCCATGGGATACCCTGATTTAGTTTTTGATCTTTTTTATAAGCATAAATTTATTGCCAGTATATAATCTTGCACACAGTGACCCAAGACCGACAAAGCCTAGGATGAAATATGCTCAACTTTGATGCAGAACGTATAGCAAGTAAAGCAAGTGGGATTACAGTGATCCCCCAAATAAGTTACACTGCAAAGAATATTTTTTGTTTGATTCGCCCTTTGCATTACGGCTTATTGATTCCTTGTATAGCTAAGCAATGAGATGTTTCTCCAACATATGAGGGCACATACTGATGTTTTTCCATTTTTTTTTTTACATAAAATTGTTATTGTCTTGTCCTTCGACGCAATGTTGCTTCAACGATCATTTCACACAGAAAGTCACGGGGAAGATCTCGCATTTTAAGCGAGGAAAAAACACACACTTCCTGTAAGGCTCACTTTGGTCGCCATATGTCGTAGGACTTGCTTTTAGTCATTTTCAAGTTGCGGTGCTTAGTTGCTAGCATAGTTGGGAGAAATGTTAATACAAAAATCCCTCAACACAAGTATTAGCCTTTCATGAGGAGTGAATATCAGCGAACAGTTACTGCACCTGTCATTTGGAACGTACCACGCAAGACAAGGGGTGATGTAAGATAACTTTGGCATACAGGGCAAAAATGATATACTGAAAAGGTTTTTCTGTGTTTGGTAGTATAGGCCTACTGTATCTGACAGTGTGTGCATTTACACAGTAGAGGTTTACCATACACCATAGGGAAGTAACACTTGAAAGTCTAACCAACTGCAATTGATCATGGTTGGAATGAGATTGCATTTCATACTAAAGCCAAAATTTACGAGACTTTTTTATATTCACGCATGATTACTTTATCAGAGATTAAGATATATGCGTATATATGCAATGTGCTTCTTGTGAAAAGACACTGTTCCGTGGAACAGTGGCTTTTCAAAAGTTACTGTTCTTGCACGAAAAGCACTGTTCTCGGAACAGCGGAACAGCAGGAATTTTGACCCCTGATGAATGTAACCATAGCTGTGTACTAGGCCTGTGTCACAATTGAACAGCAATGCATGCTATTCAGCATACAATAGTGTGAAGATCCTAGTAACAAGATTTCGCAGCTTTATAGAATGTTTGAAAAACAAAACTGGATTGTTTGTGTAAATCAAAATTTTTGGTCTCTTTTTAGACACTAAGTGCAAGTACTCTTAGAATGAAGGGTCTTAAACATATAAATGACCCATACAAGTCAATTACTAAGGAGTATATGTGAATTTGAGAAAGATCGAGACCATTCAAAATGTTGAAGGTGCGGTAGCCCAGTTTTGACAATGGGTATATTGCTGACCTAGTATGGGAAGCTCTAGCCTCTAAGGCGACCCAAACACTAGGTCAGCAGACTGCGGACTCGCCTAGGGTGAAGTCCGATCCCTGTGGTGACAAAATTTACTGAAGTCCTTGTCATTCTTGCTTATTTATTCAGCTAATTAGTTGTTGCACATATTAAAATTGCAAAGGAATGAATGACTCATGTAACATCATGTAAGAATAAAAAGTTGAAGGTGTATGGAAATTCTGTTTAAGAAACTTGCCAAAACCCTTTGTGCATCTTCCTAGGCAATTGATGGGTGTATGTGCATACATCTGACTTCATTGAAGTTATTCGCCACTGTGATGATCCTTATATGACTTATTTTATATTCTGGAACTGTTTCTCTTTTTGTTCTGAGTACCCCTGCAAAAAATTTACCATGCTTTACCGTGGTAAAAATAAAGATTTACCATGGTCAATTTTTGATGGTACAACACTGGCCTTACCTCACATACCTGTACAAGTATTATAAAGTGTCCCACTTTTACATCAAATAGTTCCAAACATATCAGAAGATACAATTCCACTCTTGCCTGTCTGCTAGGTTGGCAGACTCAATGCCTTTTGGGGAAGCCGTATGATACTGTAGCTCTAGGGTTGACCTTAAAAATATGTCGAACTAGTATCAAAAGCTCACATCTACTGTTACAAACCTCAGCAGCTCGGATTTGGGCCATCTACTGCAGCGCTTCTCAACCTTTTTTAACTCGAGGACCACTTTGACCCTCAGAATTTTTCTGAGGCCCACCTTACAAAAAGTTTTATTCTTTTTTCTTTATTTTTTTATTTTTTATGGCGGATCTCGCGGCCCACCTGGGAGAGCTTCGCGACCCACCAGTGGGCCGCAGCCTCCGGTTGAGAAGCACTGATCTACTGTATGTTACATGTGGAGATGCTGAAAGGTTTAATATCTTCTGTAATGCTCATGTACTCGTAACTTAGTGCATCCGTAAAAATTAAATCACGGCGCAAATATAGCCGGTGATTTCTGTACAGGTGGCTTGCTGTAAAAATATAGTGTTTTGGTACTGTAGTACAATAAATTGGCATCAAATAGTAAGAAAACTGATGGTAAGGTAAAGCAAATATCTTTCAAGGCGTTACTACTCCTTAACGGAGCATGGCGCTCCATGTTCCACCCAAGGCCTTCACATGATCCTGTGCAGTGAACATGGCCATGTGTGTTGCACAAACAGAACTTTTTATGTTGATTTTTCTTGTTTTAGAATACTAACATGCATATTATGAAATTTTTTGAGTTTCTGCATATTTTTTTCTTTTTTATACTTGTTAATATTATTCATGTGTGTGCCACCTGACTAAGCAGGTGGCTGATGGGGAAGGGTGTCAGACATAATTCCCTTTAGGATACCTTAATCAGTCTTGCTGAGGAAGGACTAATAGAGTTGCAGTCAACGGCTCTGGGTGGTAAGTGACCCATGTACTGTACTGTCTAGCATGTGGCTGTGCCCTCAGGTGAATCCACACCTCATTTGAAAAAGACTTCCAGGTTGAATGTCCTCAAAACTAGTAATAATTCAAGTTTCAATAAGGTCCACAATTGCTAATCCTCATTTCTGATGATATCAGTTTCTAATCATCAAGTCTATTCTTTCAGTACAAAAGCATAGCATTTGGTATCTTACATGAAATCCTCTAAATTTTTTAGTCAGAACTATCTTGCCTTAAAGTGTAAATGATTCTATACAAAGTACAGTACTCCACGACAGAACAGAGTGAGTGATCAGTTATATGTTGGCAAAGGAACCAAAAGTTTTATTTTAGGATACGATGTTAAAATTTGCCCCATACTTATTATAGCCATGACTACTTAAAAGAATCAAGTTTGTAATCCTCTTGTTGACATAAATTTGCTGTCTATCCCTGATGCCTAGAAAAATGCTTGTTTTACTTGACTGACAGAAATGCATGGTTGCTTGAAAATCCCATGTGTGTAAGGAAACTAATACAAGTTTTGTGTCTACATTAAACTGTTTGTGAGCTTATAAATTTTAGTTTAGACAGAAATCTGATAAGAATACCAAAAAAAGGGAAATACAGTCAATTTGTCTTGTCCCTCCATGACACATAACGTACATTGTGTTGATTCTGTTTTTAGTAACATACAATGGCAACCACCTTTTGTAAGAAACTGACCAGAGTGGCCTAACCTTAATCCAATTAATCACATGACCAGGTACTGTGCTCTATAGGCTCAAGGTTTAGCTGTAAGATGAAGTAGAGGAACTTGGTGAAAGGCTTGTGGAAGTCTCAACATACAAACATCTACAGTAATACCTTGATCAAAATACTTAGTTACCTCTTCCATGAAAAGAAGCAAGTTTAAGGCAAAATTTTACCCGTTTAACCAGGGTAGGTAGCACCTAGTAGGCTAGTAGTAACTTATGTAAGTGCTGTGGATCTTTTTTGTTTTCTTTCTTGGAACATCTTAACAAATCTGAACATTCACAAACTCTAGTACAGCCTAGTAACATAAAAAGACCTAGTAGTATTCTGGGGCAAAAGGACTTGCACTTTGGAGTGAGCTGGTTGTAGGGGCCAAATGACTGGGGTGAACCGGTTAGGGGCAAACTAGTAGTTGGGTAAAATTACTGGGTACCAACACTATTAAAGGCATTTTTATCCAGGAATGGTACTGTTCCTACCCAAGAAAAGGGGCACTGTCCTGGTTGTCATAATTTGGTCTTGGAAAAGTCATGGAACTTATCGCCTAGGTCAAGGTGCAGGAACCCTGTCATTAGGTGAAGGTACCTTCAGTTACACATCACAACTGCCTTTGTGTAGTACTGTATGTATATACAAATACAATAGATGGGTATTCATCAGGTTCCAAATTATTTCCTGACCACATGTTTCACAAACTCACAGCCATACATTCTACATGCTGATATCACGAAGCCATACTTTGACCAAGAACTCAGTAAATGTATATTTGATGACAGAGCACTGTACTGGTTCAATGGTATTGAAATTGATTGTGTTTGCTTCAGAAACCTTGTTGGGGAATAGATGTCACTTCTACTGTACGTGAATGTTTATTATTATATATTGTAAATATGTACATCATTGGTAAGTGCGAATGCAATAAGGGCAAGGTTAACATGATGTCTGCAACAAAACGTGTTCTATGTGCACTTTGAAATGCTTTGTTATAACAGCTAAATGATGGAAAATTTAAGATGCACTCACTAGTGTGTGACAGACAGACATATGTTGATGTAATGGTTTTTAGTTTTGCACATGTATTTGTGAATGCACAACTCAGGAAAGTTCTCATTTTGCTTTCAATTGACAGAAAGAAACTGAAATCAACAGCCAAATACATCTATCAAACTCTGTTCATCAATGGGGAGAACTCAGACATCACCATCAAGGCTTTAAACAAGGACTGGCCTCTGCACAAGATCTATCTCTGTCAGGTACTGTACACTTCTAATAATTGTCATGCCATTGATTTTCACCAGACCACAGATAAAATGTGTGATCACATCTAGATAATTGATTTCAGAGGAGTCGTGGTCATAGATAATGTCACTGAATCTATTTCACTCCTACTTACCTTACCACAGGTAAGTTTTAGGGATTTTCTTTTTTGGGCCCTTTCGATCAACGATCATTTTTCTAAGGTGGGATCGAACATTGATGAAAACATGCTTGTTATGTCCGACTTAAGGGAGCTCAATTTCCAAGACCTCTGACCAGAAAACTAGCCTAGACAATGGCCACCCAGGGACAGTTCCACCCTTGCCATCTCCCCCCCGCAACTCCTGGATTGGAAAATTTAGAATTTTCAAGGGCAGGAATTGCAAGGGTGGAGTGGCAATTGATCAGGGAAAATTGCCTTAGCAGGTTGCAGGAGGGGGAAGGGAAGGGGGAGGTACAGTAGGGAGTTATCCAGGTGGGAATTTTTCAAAGCAGGGGCAGTGTCCAGGAATCCCCCAGGCCAACATTTTTCTGATATCAAGTGGCAGTAACTATCAAGAAGTTTATTAGGAGTTTGAACCAAAGGATCCATATGAATTTCTTTTTTCACATCCTTCACAGTCAAGCTACTTTGCTAGTATGTTTAGTGGATCATGGAGGGAATCAACGCTGAAGGAAATCACAGTTGATATACCTGATCAGAACATTGACGAAGATGGTAAGGTTAAAGAGATTGGCAGTAAGGTTGGGCTACTCCAGTATAAATGGAGTAGAGTACCTCTGGCTTTAAGACTCACCTCCATTGAATGTTGCAACTCCAGCTTGCATCGTTTACAGTGGCATTATAACTACCACAGTAGGTTTTATGCTGCAGACTTTTGTACTTCTGAGATGTGGAGTTGCTGATGTCTAAGAATTGTAACAGGTCAAATGATGGGGAAACTTGTAACAAGAGAGCAAGACTCAAGGAGCAGTGTTGCTTCATAAAACTTTCCAAGAGAAAATGCAAAAGTATGCTTTTTTGTGCATGCTCTGTGACAGTGTTGAAGAGTCCACAGGAGAAGTGACCCTAAGGAAAGTGGGGTCACAAGAATTTTAACAAGTACTGTATGCTGTCTTATAACTTGAATGTTGTCAAGCTTGTGTCAGAAGTGGCTCTGACTTTTTCAGGACTATGAGCTGGACTACTTTCAAGTCATTTGACTGCATACTCATTAAAATTCGCTAACTGTATGGATTTCTGATGTGAAAGCCTTCCTACTAATACAAAATTGCTTGTAGTTTACTATAGAAAGCAAAATTGTTGCATCTGTTTGCTCTTCAAGGTGCTTCTTCACAACTCCTTCACGTCAAATGTTATGAACATTTTTATGATTGCACAGGTAACTTAATACAAAATGGTTTTTCAAGCAACAGTTCTGTCTAAAAATTCTTTCTTGCTGTTCCTAAACTTACTGAAACAACCAGAACCCAGTTTGTTGAAAACTGTTCAAGCTCGCACTTCTGCCATGCTGTAAATACTTCTGGTTAAATGTCATGTCCTTTCTGGGTCATAACTCCTTTAGGGGGTAGTTTCAGGGTTTTTGCCTGCAGAGGTAGATAGCCAGTAGGACCTTTTTAATGAAGCCCAACTTACACAACCTGTTTTGCTCCTATCCTAGCCTTCAAGGTTGCCTTAGGATCATTGTATCTTGATGATGTACTTATAGAGCCAGGAAGAGTGGTATCAATCCTGGCAGCCGCATCTCTGGTACAACTGGTGAGTCTTCTTCATCTGCTTAATATTGCAGAAAAAATGCTTTTTATACTCAGTAATTTTATGGATGATTCAGTGAAGAAGCCAGTTCAGAGTTGTTACTGCGCATGTGCAGTCTCTTCAGGTCATAGGTCATATGGGCATGCAAGACAACCATAAGTCATGGGCTGTGCATATTTTGTACATCGTGCACTATGCGTTGCAATAGTAGCGTTCTCTCGTTGGAAGACCTGATAGCCTTATAACCCTTGACCTTTAGAAGGCAGTGGTATCTCTGAACTGGCTTGTTCTTGTTTAAATGGCTGTGGTCATTGGTTTTTTCCCCAGTGTTACTCACTTTTTGGAAAATAAGTTCTAACATTGCCCACAGTTTGTACATGCTGCTTCCAGTGCTCCTTGTAGATGGTAAATGCTGCCATTTTATTAACAAAAGTATGAATTTCCTACTTTCTGGCAAAAATCTGGCTACCCTAACATTTCTTTGCAATCTAGATTAGGAGCCTGGTATCTGTCCATTAGATTGAGAATCAATGATCTTTGGGAATGTGTTGAATGGTGAAAAAACTACATGTATCATACAAAACAGTTCTTGATATGCACCTCAGTTTGGCGTTAAATATCACGGCTGTCGAACGGCAGTATAGCAATCACTACAACCTTATCTTGAAACAATAACTGAATGTTATAAAATCATGTCTTATTTGCCCTACAAGTATCTACTGTTTCAGAACATAAGAATTTTATATTCAAAGTAAAATCAAAGAGATATTTTGCATGGGTTTTAAACATTCACAAAAGTGAAGTCGCATGAATAAAAAGAGTCATATAGTGTACAGTTGTGAATGAGGGTAGGGGGCCAGGAGGTAGGAGTGCTAGTTCAAATTGAAATGCCTTCTTTCTTTGCATTTCAAGAATGGAGGATAATCAGATATATTATACATTGTATCAGTATTTTTTTTTTTTTTTTTTGATAATTTTTGTTTGTGCAGGTCATATCACCTACAACACATTGTTCGGAAATCCCACCCACAAATTCCTTCTTTAGAACATAGCGGAATAACTGTGTGCCAGTTACACACTGTCACATGTAGGCCAAGTTTCCTTACATTTAAGTGTCATGCATTATTGTATTACATATTCTCTTGTAGGGAGGTTCTGATAAATTACTTTCGGTGTGTGACTTTGGCAGGGCTTAGACTGATAATTTAATACAGATGTTCACATGAGTGACATAAAGCCCCATCTATAGGATCGCACATTTATTCAAAAACATTATCATACATTTGTATGGCAATGCTTGTGGACAAATGTGATGGTGTGGACTACTTTCCCTGCAAATTTGAACCCAACATGTCATGAAGGTGTTCAAAACTGCTAGCTGCATGTTTCATCTTCCCAACGAGTGAGCAGACATTTGTATGATGTTGTTCTTGGACAAATTTATGATAGTGTCATAGAAATGAAAGTAAAGGAGAATGACGTCAGCCAATCTGGACTGAAGCCATTGATTTGGCCAGTCTGTACGGCAACAGAGCACCTGCGCGTAATACAAATATCACGTCATTGCTTGTGCCCCAAGTATTGGCAAAGAAACTACAAGTTTTCAAGTTACAGTAGGAGTATAAAACAAAATACTTAAGGCACCATGACTTATTTCTGTTGTGAAAATTACTCCAAATCTTTCGAAAAATGCATGAAATAAGCTATAACTTGTGCAGCAGAATGCACACTGTACGTACGGAGAGACATCCAATCAACCGGTCTTTTGCCGTACAACGAAAGCGCCCTCACAATTTTCGTGGCTTCACCAGTTAAACATGCATGGATGCATTGTGTTAGCGTTCTCCCTTACTTTTATTTCTATGGATAGTGTAGACAGGTCTTAAAAAGGAATAAGCAGTCGCCCCAACTTGCAATATCAGCTAAATCTTACAAATCTCCCTTTATAAGTGTCTTTTGTGGTTTTTCCCAACATAAATGTTGAATTTGAAAATGTGAAACCAAGGAGTTATTCAACAAGTATTAAACAATTCAGTTTAAAAAATATGATCACATGATTAGAAAGAGCCATTCATGAATTATAATACCAGGGTACACTAATTCATATTGGGCTGACTGCACTTTCACTTGAAAGGTTGTGTGACATGTCACCAAAAAGAGCTGTTTCACTTGTCAGCTAAAGAATTAAGTCTTTCAGTGAAAGAGCCGTTGGAATCATTTCAACATCTTTTACCGTTCTCAAAATACACATCTTCAAAGTTTGATGGTTTCTGAATTAACTCATTGCCTATGCAAAAATAATGATGTGGAGTGTTTCACAGTGTTAGGATTTCTTTTGTGAACCCCATATAAATTATCTCTTAATTACTGATCAGATAGTTTATAGCGTGGTGAGTGGTATCAATGTTTCTCAAGAAAACAGTTTTAACTTTCATACTAAACCTCTCAGGGGATAACAATACTACCATTGTCCTTGAAATTATGGTTGAAAAAAACAAAGGCTAACATTAGCCATGTATGGTATGTCCATCTTTCGATGTCACATATTTGCATATTGTAGCTTATGTTTATTCATGATAAAAATGTGAAATAGAAATTACCCTGTAAAATGGTCACTATTTGATGGATTTTAATGGGAATTGCAGCTATTTTTTGGATATTTAATGCTTTTTTACATCAAATATCCAACTATGTAATTTTCATGTCACCAGACCTTTAAGAAATGGATTTTTTCATGTCTGTTTCCAACTTAAAATATTTTTCAGGATGGACTCATACAACAGTGTGCTGACATTATGTCTGAGAACATAAGCCCCAAGACAATAGGAACATACCACTCAGCAGCCTGTGCCTATGGTTTACAGGAAGTGGAAACAAAGTAGGCATTTTTATTCTAGTCATTATACTTTCATGACCTGTGAATTGAATTTGCTAAGCTGTTGAATAAGGTGTTCAAAAGATCTCAAAGGTGAACCGATGAGTCGTAAGGCTAGTGTAGGGGAGTTAGCCTATACTTATTTCCGTGTGGTTTCTAGACAGGTATTCTCGTCAAGGCGTTTAAACCATTAGCCTCGTTGGGAAGAGAAACCCACAAAAGAATGTGTCCACGGCAGGGTTCTGGGGATTTCCCTGGGATATTTAGGGAAAAAAGGAACCGTTGTTTGCTATTCCCAGGTTAAGTTTGTTGTCCTTTGGGGAGCAGAACTCCTTCGAGAGTAATGTTTGGTTTCGCCCCTTGGCTCTTCGCCAGAGAGTCGAGGGGACTTTTTGAAAAAGTATTTCCCAGGTTTTGATAATTTGGACAGTGAAATTTTCAGTATTTCAGTTTTTTCTCAAGTACCGAAACTTTAATTTACGGTTTGGAAATCTTAGGGGGCGGGGAAACTTCCCCCTGCTGCGGCTGTGGCCATGTGTTCCTTGCGAGCACAAGTTTAGAAACCTAGCCATGTATAGGGAATTCCAATTCCCACTAAATTTTTCTGCAGGGTTTGCGTGAGCTCAATATAAAGTGTCTCTTTAGTTAGTACTGCTGTTCATAGGAAAACTTCTTCGGAATTGCCCCGTTAGTACTTCCTCTGGGATATCTTGAATAAATTACGATACTATTTCCAACACTCTTGCAACCCCTCCCTCCTGCTTCCCTGGCATTTTTACAGCGGACGCCCATGGCAGTGTTTGGGGTATCCCATGGAAATCTGGTTGACGGTTTGCAGTCATTACATTTGTTGATGGGAAGTTATTTTTCTTCAGTCGTGTCTGGGATAAACCAACAGCTAAAGATCCCACAAAGAGATGCTTCAAAAAAGGAGGGGGAGACATACTTTTGCTTGATAAACACAGGTAACAGATTTTACCAAGGTGTCGATGGTGGTACCCAGTGTGAATACTGTCACAGAGCTTGGATCATGACAATGATTCCTTTAATGTTTACAGGACCAGTGTGATTCCCTAAAGTTAAAACTGCTTTCTTGGCCATATACCATCTGATTTGATGTGAGTTTCATGAAAATGTAGGTTTCCCTCTTTTCTTAGAGTTGCCTTAGAAATGAGAGATGTTGTATTCATCTGTTACCCATGTTCGGATGATGGTGAAGCAGAGGTGTAGTGAGGTTACCATAATAAACCAAGGGCATTTCCATCACCTCGTCTGATGATTCCTTAGCATTATTCAATGAAGCATACTGTAATATTTGTTTATGTGACTTTGCCACAGCCTGTGGCAACATCTTGACTACTATTTGACAGTTGTCTGTGAATTAACACCTGCAACTGTGTTGTCTTTATTATTTGATCAAAATGATTTATAATATCTTCAATTTTTTTTCAGCTGTGTCCAATGGTTAGAAAGAAATCTCATGGTTGTACAGAAACCTGATTTATTGTTAG
This sequence comes from Holothuria leucospilota, assembly GCA_029531755.1. Classification (NCBI taxonomy): domain Eukaryota; kingdom Metazoa; phylum Echinodermata; class Holothuroidea; order Aspidochirotida; family Holothuriidae; genus Holothuria; species Holothuria leucospilota. The sequence goes on from CM055980.1 coordinate 19,992,009, forward strand.
AATTAAGGTGAGGTCAATTAATTTGTCTCATGTATTTTCCTCTTGTGGTAGACAAATGAGTTGACTAACCAGTAGGTGTGCAAGCTGTTAACTCACAGAAAAAATATATTCAAAACACCCATGTATGCTTTGCTCTGTGTGATGTCTTTTAACATTGCCATGTAAGGTGTGTTGGGAAGGATAAATTAAATTCCTCCCATAAGCCAAATCCCTTTTGTGGCTCTAAATGGTTGCTCGTTCATTATCTTAACTTTTTTTTTATGGATGGGTGGCATTTTATTTTTATGGGGGATGTTATATTTAGGGGGCAGGGTGTGGAACCATTGCTTACTCTCACTGCAGTTTAGGCATTATCAAATCTTCACTGAAATCCTTGTTTGCAACTCTGCATGTGTTCATGGTGACATTCAAGGGGACTACTCTGGTTGGATGCATTCTAGCATCTGCTACCTGTCTATGGCAGTCATAGTCACAGCCACAAATGTCAAAGAACAGAGATGCCACAAATGGTATAACTTCACTTGCAATGGCAATAGTCAAACCTGTGAAGGGTTTCCACAGCCTGGAAAGTTGTGAAAAAATGACGAAATTTCATTTTCTCTTCCTAGGTGTAGAAAAAAGGATTGAATTTTGTAAGATAAGAAAAGGAATGAAAAGGTTATGGATATTTGGAAGGACTTTTTGACTTTGCTTAAATTCTTGTACAATGTATATGTTTATTCAGGATTTCTTTATGTAAGAAAATGCTTATAGTGAAAGATTACTCTTATTTTGGTCATGAAAAGGTGACAGAATTTTATTGCTATGGAGTTGCATTAACTCTTGTGCCAATAACGCGAAGTTGCATACATTAGAAGCAGTGTTGGCACTAAGTCTCAAAATTTGCGCAGGAAATTCCCGTCTTCCAAAATATTTTTGGGCGGATTTTGGTTCAAAGAGGGGGGATCTTGAAAATTTGCAACATAAAAAGTAAACTTTTTCCCCAACAGCTTTTTTCAAGAGGTGTGGGAATTCCTGCATGCAATTTTAAAACTTGCGGGTTTGTCGAGAAAGTGGGGGAATCGCGCAATCCAACTGCCTAACGGGAACACTGATTGGAAGTTCTAAAAATCAAGGTTCTGTTAACTACTGTATGTTCAAGGAGTTATTCATATTTATTAGGTACCAACAAACCAAGCAAACTACTGTAAGTATAAAATTTTGGAGAAATTATTCATATCATACAAATATACCTTTAAAGAGGATTTCCTTAAAAGTTGATGGGAGGATGTGCATCCTACTGTTAATCTTATTTCGATGGTATGAGCTTTTAAGTAAATTTCTAATGTGATGCCATTTGTTTCAATCTTTTTGCTTCCTAATCATTTTCCTTTGTTTCTTATTTTTTTCAGTTTGGATTTATTTAAGAAAGTTATCAACTCACCTTATTTATTTGTTCTTCAAGTGGAAATGGATGTTTACTCATTAACAAAAAAGGTGAGATTTTCTGAAAAAAATCACAGATTCTATTTTCAGTTCAGAGAAGAGGTTTTCAAAAATTGGAAAGGAAACTTTGTAAGTGAAAATAGTGTCAGCCCCAATCAAAGAGTGTGTGGAAGGGGGGCTGCTGACACCTGTGTGTAAGGGCAAGGTTATGTGAAAGGGTTTGTTACTTCTATTGTACAAAAAGATAAATGTGTAAGTTTGCATTTGTTTAAGCCTCATGGCAGTCTTGATTGTGAAAGAAGTTGTGGATTCATTAAAAATAAACAAGCTGCACTTAGTGTAGAGAGTATGGAAAATACATGTAATTTGTGACAGGTTATGAGACAAGTTTTTGACCAAAAAGATGGTGTGCATGCTCTTTAGTACATAAAACCACAAGTAAGAACTAAAAGTACTCTTCCATTTGATCTTAAAAGGGATGATTTGAAATCCTCTAAAAGAAACTCCATGTTTGTCATTTGTTAAAGGCATTTGTTATGCCCAAATTTTCAGGATGTGTATATGTGCAGCAAGCCTTACATTAAAGTGGCTATGCCACGTGTAAATTAACGGTTTAAACCCTTTGGTATCTTTAGGAATATGTTTCCTACAACGAAAATCAACCATTCAGTTTGTTTACAACGTGTTTTTCCGCTCGAAAATTGAGAAAAAATACACCCTCTTCCAGCCCTGAAAAGTTAGTCTTTCCGAAAATTTTCAAAATCTTGTTACGTCATGTGACGTCACTTTAGGAACTGATCGTTGTTTGGCGTGGTATCCTTTGGACATTTGATACAGTGTTTGCATTCCTTTGTACCGGTTACCAAGGTCGATACAATGTAAAACCTGCATGAAATGTTGTAAATTTTGGAATTGTTATCCCTTTTCTCGTGCTTACCACTTGTTTTAGTCAATTAAATGCATTTCACGCAGGTTTTTCGTCTTGGTGTCATGATAAGTAGCTGCATGTACAAACATTCACAACGCAACAGCATATAGGTACAGTACACAACATACCTGTTACTACACAATGTATCACCAGCACTGTTTCGTAGTAGGTACCATGTGAAATCTAATACTTTCTTTGGAATGGCGGATCTGAGCCAGGGGGTTGCCCTCTAATGGCAACTCCCTGATCGGACAGGAATGGTCAATGGACTGTTGGTAAAGTGACTTTTCTTGGATTTGAAATCAGAAAGGCGAAGGCGATACTGAACAAGACGTCAGTGGTGCAGATGGGGAGAGTAATTCGTTACGGCGCATAGAACCGTATCGATTTGAGACAGTGTTAGGTGAGGTAAAAGTACAACACCACAACAATTCGAGCACGAGAAGTATTTGGAGCAATTGAAAGGGACTTTAGCTTGTAAAGTTTTATGTAGGCAGTCAAAAATATGAACTTTAGGTTACTTTCGTGCAAGTGTCAGTGGAAATCGTGGAACTAGCCTAGGCTATGATCGAGTGTGCACAGTATTTCGCTGGCTGCTGCCAGTCCACTCACTGTACGCAGACCGAACCGAACAGTACACTGCTGAGTTTTTCGTTTTGCGGTTATGAATCAAGAGTATTTGTAATTGTTAGTAATAGCCTACTGCAGCCCCAAAATATAACAGACCGACACCACTCTTCAAACAGACAATATAAAGTTCAAATTCAAGACATGCCGCGAATTACAATCATTACTATCTTTTACATATGTATAGGCTATGCTGTACGCCAGGTTCGGTATACGGAGGCTGGTGTTCCTAAAATGACGTCATTATTGTGTTGGCTTGAAATCTCATTTTCAACAGTCTATGTTTTGGTGCAATTTTTTGAAACATTAATTTCTTTTTAATGCTCAAGGCTGTAAGGGTGATGAAAACAGTTTTAGAAAGAGCTTTTTGTGTACTTTAGGCTAAATTAGTCTCCCGTTACTCCAATTTACATGTCATGGCCACTTTAAGTGGTCAAGGACCAGGAGACAGTAAATCCCACTTTTGGCTCCTGGTCCTGTGAATTTTGGTATGACCAGGAGTTGTTTTCCCTGGACCAGGAGCCATTCTCTAAAATCAAGAAAAATTTTACATAAAATCCTTGTGATTTTTAATTTAATTAAGGGGGGTAGTAGTCTGCATTAAGAATTTTTGTATGCTTTAAAGAAGGAGTCCTTCACATTGTAAATTTGCTGGTGAAAAACAAAATAAATCAATCAGCATTTTGTTGTCTGAATGCTCGGTCGCTAGTACGCAGTAGTGATTTCGTAGTGATATAATATGATAGCGTTTGGGTGGAAGAAATCACGAAGATTGAACGTAAGCCTTGGTTCTGGAAAATGTATTTCGATAAGAGAAAATGATTTTGTTTGTGCAGTAGAAAATGACCAGGCACTTCATACGAAAATATGGTGTCGCCTGGCTGTACATCCTGAAGGTATACCAGGTGCAAAATCGCAAAGACCATGGGGTAAAAATCGCCTAGTGCTCAGTTAAGGTAAGTGCTGATGTGCAGTTGAGGTTGTGAAAAGGTAATTATTTCATACCAACTTCATTCATCTTTAGTTAACCCTCTTGTATCTAACCCCACCCCCATTTTACTTTACCCCTCTACACAGCTAGCCTCTAAAGCTTATGGAGAATGACATTAATAAGCAGAAATGTTTGTATAGATGCAATGCACCTGAATGAATCAATCTTTTGTTGACAGCATTCTACGGTTAACTTCAAAATTTATTTTCTCTCTTTCAGTATGTATTTTTAAAAGTAAACCCTTCTTGGCACAAAGATCCAAAAGTTCTTGGGAAGTCTGCCGATGAATTCTTTCAAAAGTTTGGTGAGTGAATATAGACCCATATTTTCACATGTGTCACATTTTCAGTGGCAACACAGAAAAAGCTGCCATGTTGCAGGAGTAAGGGTGCACAGTACAGAGTGACCAGGCCATGGTGCCACCGGTTCATGTACAACATAAGGTGTATGTGGGCCAGTGTTTATGCTAGGGCTCAGAAACTGGGGGGGGGGATGTCCCCACTCCCAAATTCTTTTTGGGGGATTTCATATTCTACAGGGGATTTCCAAGAATTATAAATCAGCGAAATGAGCACGTCAGTTATTTTTTCTTCACCTCAACAGGTTCACAGAGATACCAGACAGTATAACTTTACTCCTCAAAGTGTTTAATAGTACTAAGATCAACTTAGATCAGTGTAGGCCTATAATTTAACTGTTCAAGAGTTCCAAATTAACATGAAGTATGTAGGAAAACAAAAAAGTGTGGGTCTGCACGGGAATTTTCTGCAGACAGTTATTTTTGTTCCGGGACTTAAAAAGTCAGTGCGGGAATCGCCCAATCGCGCATCTTAGTGTGAACACTTATGTGGGTTTTACTAGATATGGAAAGATATAGCGTACTAGACACATTCAAGCACCCGATGTGTGCTTTCAACTTGATGGTGTATGTAAAATGTGCATTACATGATTTGGTTCCATGTAGTGTTTGGCTGTGTGTAGTGTAAATACAAGTCATTAAAAAGTGATATTTTAATGATCTGACAATCAAAGTTTGTTTGTAGACATGCTATCTTGATGTCTGGAGTAAGAACTTGGATCCAGTCCACAATTGCAAGTCTTGGCTATGAAAGGACAAGTGGGATTGTGACTCCAAACACTCTTATACACGATGAAGGTTGACATCCCTAAACACAAAAAGAAGTAAACTGATATGTACATGCATGGGAATTCCAGCTTTGCAAACAAACATGACATTCCTAGGAGTACAAACTCATTTAGAAGCGCAATTCAGGATTTCTATTCAACATAGAAGCAAGGGAAACCTGGAGAGCGAGTTTCCCCTGTTCCAATCAGAAAATTTGAAAGTAAAATACCTCAAATCAAGGATATTTCTGGCAATTTGCAAGAAAGTGACTATTAGCTACATTTTGTTTTATGTCCAAATAGTGTGATGAGACAGCAAACTACAAAAAGTGTTGTTATCTCATCTCCCTACTATGTATAGTGAGATGAGACATTGTACTTCACCAAACATCAGAAATATGAAGCTGTGAACAAAAGAGTATTTTGGGAGCTCCTCCCAAAACCATAAGTTCGATGAAGTTCAAACTTGGTGGGTATAAACCTGATCATGAGAACTTATGAATGCCAAATTGATAATGTCATGGTTAAAGGTCAAGTTAGCTAAAGATTAGTTTTAGGCCATTATTTCTCTATCAGTATCTTAGAAAAAGTAATGATACCACATGATTTATTAGTACTGATATGGTAATTTTTAAAAAGGGCTTTTTGGTTGCTAAGGGTGGGGTCAAAGATAAAAGTGTAGGTCAAAGGTCAAATTTGCCGAAATTATGCAAAAAAGTGTGTCATGAACTCCTAAACCGTAAGTCTGATGTAGTTTAAACTTGGTGGGTAGGTATCTGACATGAAAACTTGTGGATGTGTAATTGATGTCACATGTCCAAGGTCAAATTTGCTTAAAATTAGTTTTTGCCTCTGTTTTGGCCTAAATTTTTAACTGCTTTTTGGTTGCTAAGGTGCGAGTTTAATGGTCACATTGTAGTTCAAAGATCAACTTTGCAAAAATTTTGCAAAAAAGTCCATTGTCATCTCCTTCTAAACTGCATCTCATCAATTTCGAAGTTGGTGGATAGGTAGCCTAGAGAGCTTTTTAAGTACGTAGAAACAGGCACTGATAAACTAAAGGAGAACCCCAAACCCAAACAAGAACCCTGATGGATCACAAACGGAATGCCTAACAAACTATACACACCATGCAATAGGGAACAAAAGAGTCTGGATAGGTAGCGTACCTGACCATGAACACGTTTGCTTGTGTAATCATTGGTGTCATATCATGAAAATCAAGAGGTAAAAGTACAAATAAGCTAAAATTTTGTTCTTTTTTCATTATTTGCGTAACAGTATGTCAGAAAAGATAAAACCATGTGACATGTACAGAGTGACGAGTGATATGTTTTAATAAGTAGTACATTCTGGTTGCTAAAGTTTGAGATTGGAGTTTCAATTACCTCTAAGTGGTCTTTGGTCATGATTTGCTTATCAGTATGTTGGGAAATTTCTTGAACCCAAGGTATGTAGAGAATATGGAAGAGGGGATGAGATTTGGAACTTCATGGATTGCCCTCTTGTTCTAGAATTTTAAAAATTCTTTAGGGAAGATTCTCTTTCAAAAAAGCTGGGAAACTTGCAGTTTTAGTAAAGGGCATTTACTTGATATCTGCATCGTTTGGAATCCCTCAAGCTTGGAGTTCACCTAAGTAACAAGTTTACACGTATTCATAAAATACAGAGTAGCATATACTTCATATACTTCATAGGTAGTTTTATCTAAACTAGAGCTGGAGGTCAAAGAAAAAATAAGGGTATGTGATAAGCTTAGGGGCCAGTGATCTGAAGTGTATATTATTCCAAATGATTGATTGGGAGAAGTTATGATATTTTAGGAGTAATGATATATTTGGTGTATATAGGTAAAGTTTAGAGGTTGAAAAACATGTGGAAAAGGGGATTTTAACTTTTCTTCCATTAACGCCAACCAGCCTGCACAAGTAGGGTTTTCAAAGTATCCCAATGGGCCACATGAAAATGAGCTTCAATTCTGTGCTCCCTATAGTCAAGACAAATCTTACTAGTATCAGCTAATGCTATCTAAATTATTTTTCATGCAATTAAAGAATGGATGTTTCATTACATTTATGTGAGTATCATTTGTTTTTTACTTTTCCTCGATTAGGTGTCCCTATTATCATTTCTTAATTCTCATCAAATTGTCTTTCTTTCCCCTAGGGCCAGAAGAATTTCTCAAGTCAGAAAAAGGTCAGCAATATGAATGTCTCTTCAAATCCTTGAGGTTTCAGTATATCATTAACGATCATGCAGCGTGCAAACAGTTACAGAAGGATAATATTATTCCTGAAGGTAGGTGGCTCTGTCAGTTTCATTCATTACTAAGGCTGGAACAAAGGTTGCTTGTCTTTCTGTTGATGTCCTTCAAAAGGTAGGGTCGGCTGTCAGGTATTTTTTATTCACACACCACACTGGTACAATATGTATTTGTATGAAAGAAACACCATTTTCAAAAACTAAACTACGCAAGAGAAGATAACTCTGACAGTGTATGTGATATCAAGCCGCTATATTTCAAGAAAGTTGGCACGTTCTTTATACATTCTCCACATCGTGCAAGAGATGCATATACTGCCAAAATCTTAGAGGAGGGTGGACCGGTTAGACACGATATAGACTTATAGAGTGTTGTGGCCTATACTCCAGGACATGATCTTTTGAAGACCTGCTCCTTGCCTATGTCCAGGTATGACTTGCATAGAGGCAAAACAGTTAGTATCACTCAAATTGAAAAAAGTGAAAACACAGAGAAACTTGTTATACTTTGATGGTTATAAAAAGTACACATGTGATTTTCTTTGTCAGTGAAAATTTTTTTTAAATTTTTTTGTGTAACAAAAAAAAAGCAGGGCAGTTTGGGGCACAACTACACAGTTGATGGGGTGAGGACAAAAAACCCTCTTTGGGGGGCCTTACACCAGATTTGTAAGACTCCAGCCTAGGACTTCGACCAGGATTTTCAGCCCGGGATAGGCATGCCCCTGGGGGTATGGAGAATGTTCAGGGGGGTGTGTAAAACATTCTTGCCAAACATGGATAATTTTGTTGGAAGCAATAGGCTGCATGTGATCTGTAAATCTGATAGGTGAAATTGGTTTCACTGTTATAAAATGATGTACTACATCCAGTGTGCACAACAATCTCACTCTAATGGTAGAACCTGACCGAACTGTATCTACAGTTACAAAAAAGTGTGGCAATGCTGCATTCTGTATTTATGAAGGGAACATTTTTCTCTGCCAGGAGTGCACATGACAGGCCATGTATACTACAGGGGTATGCTGATGGAAAAATGAATAGACTTGAGTCAGTATCAATCCCTCGTCTTGTGTGATGACTCAGAAATGAGCAATGAGACTTAAATTCGTTATATATAAATCCTTTTATGTTGGTATATCTTGAATTTTTATAAAGACTGTCAAACCTTTCATAAATAAATTTACAATTTGCTGTTTAGGCAAGGATCTTTTGAGCAAATCGCATACAGTCATGGATTTTTCATAATTTGGTCACCAAAAGGTGATGAAAAAGCTCTGGAATTCTAGTGTTCTTAAGGTGTATCAACCCTGAGTGTACTGATTTTCCATTGCAAATGGTTTTCTGAATTAACAAATTAGGCAAATGTGAGCTGGAATGTAAACCCCACTTCATATGTTGAATACATAAAATATGAATTTCTCCCTTATCATCCATTGTACATGCTTTATAAAATACTACCCCTCCCCCCCCCCCCCATCCTCAAGAGTAGTGATGGATTAACTACCATGTGGAACCCAAGGATGATACTCCCATCATTATCTGAAGAGTTGTTCTTAATTGGATTGGCAAGCCCCCTCTTCTTCCAGATACCAAGGTTCATCCTTACCAAACGCCTGAATTATTATTTGTTTAGTGACTTTTATCATTAGTATGACTCTAGTCGAAACTCATACTTTGATGCTTAGGACATGAAAATTTTTGCTTAGTGTAAAATAAAACCCAACATCTCCTTTTACAGTTTAACCTTAAAGGAAATGTTCCTATCTTGTAATACAATAGGGAAGTTCTGTCTGGCTGCATGTATGACTGAGTACAGATGTATCATAAACTGTTTCAGTAGTATTTATAATGGCCAGATTTGGAATGGTGTATTAAAATGTTTTCACGGGGCTTCAGAAAAGATAGAACTTGCATTAAATTTATGATTTTACCATACTTTTCATGTACAGTGATATTGCGACAAATTGCTTTTCATATTTTATCACCGTACGAGTTCCAAGCAACGATATATCAATACATATATGTCACCCAACCCTACATAAAACGCCAGTTGGCATCTATATTCACTGAAACAGATGGCTGGCATTTTGGAAGTAAAATCTGTTACAAATTTGTCTTTGAAAATTTAGGAAGGACTTAAAAGTTGGTGTTAAATCAGGTAACCATGGATGTGGATTACCAGTAGTCATGCTGTTAATACTGTGTCAGTTTTATCATCAAGTAGTTTTTGGAAATTGGTAGTTCTTAATAGAGAGGCATTCTGGCAAAGGTGAGGAGCAGGGCCCTCTATACTTAAGGTCCACTTGATCAGCAGTTCACCATAGACCCAAGGTATGCAAACACACTAATCCTAGCTCTATCCCTAATTCTAACCCTAATCCTTCATCTAATCCCATTTCTAATCCTATTCCTAATCATATTCATGACCTTAACCATAATCCTATTGTGAATCCTCACGCTTCCTCTAACCTTAAGTAGATTTTTGGTCTAGTGGACCTTTGGTCTAGTGACCCTTCAGTCTAGTGGCATTTTGAGTATGACATTTTTTAACTGATTAAGCATGTGGTTAGCTCCTGAGATAAGGATCGTTCTCAAGACACAGAACAAGTGTGCATTCAGATGACAAATTATCACGGATTTAGAGGGTAGGGGTTTGTCAAAGGGGTGACACAGCTTTCAAAGAGTATCAACAGGTGTTAGGCAAGTTAGAAGCCATCTGGAAGTTGATGTGAAAGGTACATAGGTTGTTGAAGAAGAATTTTTGTAAAATGGTTGTTGATGGACAGGTTCTTTTTGTAAAGGAATTTTGTCTTAATAACAAATTGGTGTAATACTGTGTCAATTGTGTAATGTCATGAATATCATGTACGAAGTATGGTGTTTCCTATACCAATATATTTGCTAATTTTAAAACATAATTTACAATAAATTTTCCTTTTGGTTGTCAGAATGGCTTCTTCCAATATATAAACAACAGTGGCTAAGGATGTTGAGAGTTGAGCAAGCAAAAGATAATGGGTAAGAACTGCATTGTCTTATTGTAGTTTAATGTCTGTTGTATAGTTGAACATCATTAATTTTTGATCCAAAAAGACAGAGAGCAGTGGTATGTGGTGAAAAGTATTTTGGATACTCTCTGGAAAAGGATACTCCACACGAGGAATTATTTTTGGTATGTTAAAGGGAACTTAATTTACACATTGTAGTGAAACTTTGGTTCAGTCCAGTTTTCAGGTCTTTGAGATGTAAATATCTGTAGTTTTGACAGTCTAGAAAAGTGGACTTGGAGCAAGTTCAAAATATATGTCCAATTATATATGAAATGAATTTGATACATGCATAATATGAAACATCCTGAGCACTGGAATAGTGTAAACTAAGTTACCTATGGGAAAGCCAGCAACCCTAATCAATCCAAGGTCATAAGATTAAATTTAAAAGAAGAACAAAACAGTGGTCACCAATGTGAATCCACGATATCACATATTAAGGTGTGATGTCAATTCATTCTTGGGTCATATTCACATTTGATTGAAAATGTGATACATTTAACTGGTAATACCTCAAGACTTTAACTTGATATATGCTTGCAAGTCTCACCAGAATGATTACAGTTAGTTACTCTTTAACAATGCAAAAAAAATTGGATCTGTAAATTTTTTTTAAAACATTTTTCTTGTTATGAAGTTTTTTAATAGTTTGTCACCATCTGTGGTGGTATCTGGTATTTTTGTTGAATTTGCACTAGCAGTTTGACACTGTTCAAATGTAGCTTTGGTTTTTGTTGGTGTTAGTTTCTCTTTTGTTTGACTACATAATTTGAAGCACTTCCTTTGTCAAATAATGAGGATATAGAATAACTAAGTTTTAATGTTGTTTTATGCATGCTAAGCTCATGTTTCTATGGAAACACTGATCACTCCGTACCTTTTTACATCTTTGGGCAGTTGTTTGCTCCTTTGAAAAGGAACCTTCAGACATTGTGCTTGGTGCTCAGTATAAGCAATGCAGTAAGGAAAACAAGCCAGTGAGCCACAACCTGAAAAAAGGCCATGGCCGGCCCAACTTAAACAAATTGGTTAGAAACTGAGCTGTAAAACCTCATCTAATCTGTAATCTAAAATGTCATAAGATCATCTTTAATGATTAAATACTTTTTATCCTTTCAAAATAATGATACTGCTTATCACACTGTAAGCAACTTTTGATGATTAAATTTAAAGTTTCTTTTTTTTTCAGGCCAAAAGAAGATTCCATTCCAGTAGAACTTTTTGAACTTCACTCTCAGAGGTGCGGTCGTATCATTCCTAAGGAAGGAGAGGCAAGTTAATGGAAGTGTTGATTTTTAGGTGGTGCGATTCTAGCGTAGGGAATATGTGACGTACAAGGCAGTGTATAGAGCATGCCAGACTGTTGGCAGAGGAGTTAGACTCATGATTCAAGGATTGCTAGGTCAATTCCTGTCTGGTTCTTTTGTGTCTTTGACCAAGTTTGCTTCTTCATTTCCATTGCCCCTCTCCACTCACAGGGGTAAAATGGGTCCCTGTGAGTTAAGTTGTCATCAGGAGTGCCCTTAGAGCTGCTCTTGCACTAGAGGGAGTGTCTCTGGGACAATTTATTGCTTAGAAGAGGTTATATGCTCCGTGCCTTTGGTTGGGATTGCCAAGATACTGGTGCAATAAAATGCAAACAGTGTTGTTATTGTTATGGCAAAAGTTTGTATGATTCCCACCAGAAGATTATGAAGTTTTTGGAGTACATGAAAGTCGGATGCATGTATTTCATTGCAAAGGGCACAAAATTTTTTCTCTAACAACAAGGCAAATTAAATTTCCCACAAATTTTTACATGTTCAGAAAAGGCCACCAGAGTTCCGTCCAATTGCCAAAATTTCCCTCCATCTACCAAAATTTCCAGGCAAGGGAATTCCTAGGATGCAGATTTTCTTTCCACCTATGTTACCTTTGTGTATTCGACCAAGGATAAAAGATGCAATTGTTGAGTTTCACAGCAGTGTTGAAAACACAATGTGCTATTGTGGTTGCTTAACATGTTCTTTGACATCTTACTTTGCAGTATTGTTGGCGCTGGACAGGTTTCAATTTTGGGGTGGATCTTTTAGTAACTTATGCAAACAAGTAAGTGTGCTCCTTTGGCAGTGTTTGTAAAAATATGCTTTTACCATAACTGTATAGATAAACACCTTATTTTCCATCATATCAACCTTCTCAATTTCTCCCCCTTCTGGTCACATTTGTATCCTCAAGTCAAGTTTGGTGTAAAAGATGATTGTTTCATTCACTTCTCAAAGTGCTACACAAATTACAAAACTTGGTAATGCCTTTGTGTTTAAAACCTTGCTCTCAATATCATTCTGTTTCAAGTAGAATTAGTCATGAAATTGTTTATTTCAAGAACCAGAACATTCCCCAAGCTTACAGGTGGGCAAAGTGCCAGTGCCCTTTTTCTGTGGCCTGGGAAATAATTTTGATATCCATGTTTGTTGTGCCTGCTAGCCTCTAAGGACAAACAAAATTTTTAAATCTCCTTTCCTGAGGCCAAACTTTGACAAACGCTAGCAACAAAAACAATTTTATTTTATGTAGGCATATTTGATATTCCATGTGTCCCATAATACCTTCACATAACAGTAAAGTGGCAAGTAATACAGTTAAAGTCTGTTGCCCATAAGATAAATCTAGTTCCCCCCCCCCCCCCTGCCCTTTTGGTTCCTACCACTTGCTCGTCTTCTTTAAAAAAAAAAAACATCCTTTAGAACAAAATGATGTGTGTGTCAAGTAGTAGCCTACCTTGGCCATGTTCAGTATAGAGTTACACTCCAATTTAAGTTTAAGTAACACAGAACAATAGTCAAAATGATAGATCAAACTCAGGATTGAGCATAACTGTTTATCAAGTAGGGCCCAGTTCTGAATATTTCAACCATTTTAGTGTGCAAAGTATGAGTGAGTTTAACAAACAGCACATATTTAGTGGAGTAGATTTATATTCATGGAGGTGATAAGGCTGCTTCTTAAAGGGTAAATGCTGGTTTATACTTCCAGCTTTTCATGTGCTATAAATCTATAAGAACCATATATGGTCATCCCTTGCCCTTCAGGACCAATCACAGACATAGCTCAGAGTTGAACAGTGTTTAACTTCCGTAGCTTTATAGTGCAGTACTGGAGTATGAACCAATTTTGAACTGCTGGGTCAAACTGGTAAACAGTCAATAAATTTCTGTTATGCTAAGATGTCAAGATTTTTGTTCAGAGCAATTAAATCAAACTGTAGCAAATGGTTTTGCCATCATGTTTTGCTGGCGTTTTTCATGTTTCAGATTACTTGTTGTTAAAAGGAACAATACAACTCATCAGGTGTCTTCCAGTATCAGTATGCAGTCACATCGATCCATAATGATCAGGTAAACTTTCTATACAGCTTTAAAAGCCGAAAAGCAAACATTTAGGTTATACGTTTAAAATTTAGATTTCGTTAGCAAAGCTGCATAGCTGTAAGAATCTCTGATACATTATCTGACATTAGCATGATACAAGTGTTGTTTCGTTATCCATCAAAGGTTAGGGTATATTGATTTGCATCTGTGATGTGATTAATTTGTTCCCTACTCATGTAGGGTCCTGTGTGTGCTTGTGTGTAGTGTACACATAGTGTTTATACACGAAGTGAAAACATGCACACTCGAAGGAAAACCCCAGTCCTTGCCGTTAAGGGTGGATGATTACTTGCACAGTGCCTTAATTTGCCTAAACTAACGTTCAGGTGAGCTGTTACAAACTAACCTTAAATATGGAGGACAATAGCCTTAGTATCTATAGATACTTATACACACCAAGAATGGGGAACAAATCAGCTCTTTTAGCCCTTCTCCAGGTGAGCTGTTTTGTACTTGCCTTCAGTTTTCCAAAGATAAGTCCTCAGACCCTGTTTATTGAACAATTAATGGTAAAGTGCCATAATAAGACAACCAGAAAGCCAGGTGACTGTATTTAACAAACCTTGATAAGGAGACCTTGCTTTTTTGTATTCCCAGAACAAAATTTTCCTGTCTTGCAAACACCTTTTCATAGTTTTGTATCATTCTTTTCCTCAAATGCTTTGCAGGATTCATGTGGTATCGTTTGATTCACAAGGCCGGGTTCTCTATGAAGAAAAGGGAAACATAGAGAATTACAGCCTTAGCAAAGATGAGGTAATTTATTTGTTTTGAATCATTGTGTAATTTTACTTCTTCATACTCAGTCATTTGATGTTGTTACCTTTACTCAGAAATGTTCACTTTTTGAAAAGTAACATTTGTGCATGTATTCATTTTTTACATCTGTACTGTTTCCCAAAAGACAGGATGTCAAAACATTTAATAGAACTTACTTGACATTGTTTTCAGAAAGATATATAGAAATGTTTGTTGTTGATGATTTCACTAATACTTTACCGTTTGTGTGTTAGTGCCATTTTTTTGTGATTATTTTAAATGGACATTTTAAGCAAATGAATGAAGGTAATGGTATTTCGAGTAATGAATAATAGCTATCATGTGGTTGTAGGTTTGGTTGTGGCAAGTTCAAACTTGAATGCTTGCTTTCACAATTTTTTGTGGCAATCATTTCAGTTTAAAGAAGGTATTACTCCTTATCCCATATAGGGTACTTCTCCCTCTACCCTGTCCCAGTCTGATACCACTGAATCAACAGTACACATGAGTTAAAAAAAAGCAGGTAAAAAGGAGTTGGTAAAACATTTTATCAAGCAGAACTAAAATATCACACAAACTTTGATTCAGCTCCTGGTTGACATGAAATAACTTCCAGGTTCACTTAGATTTCTGGTAACCAGGACTTACTATTTCATAAATTTTAAAACACCTGGTAGCCTGTGCTAATGTTCTGTCTTGGCCCTCAGTTTCTGTTTTGGAAGTTACCTTATATAACAAAGAACTCCGGAAAACGTTATTCTTTTCTCTTTTGGCATCTCTACAGGAAAGAGTTCTCATTGGTTTAAACAGACACGTCAAGTATCCTTTTCAGATTGCTGTCAATGTGTTAGCGGTTACGCCATTTTCTGTGAACGAGTCCAATACAGAAGAAAGTGAACGACAGCAAAACCTTGAAAATAATTAGACAGATTAGATGTGAACATGAAGGTTTACGGAGAAGCTTGGAGGCTAAGGCCACAAAAGGTCCCCAAAAGGAAACTTGATAGCGATCAAGCTACAGAGGCTGCTATGTTACATGTGTGCTCCTATCGTAGAATATAGCAGGTTAATGGGGGTCGTGTGCTTGGCCTCAAAAAACAGTGAATGGGGATGTTAGATATGTTGTTGATCTGAAACTCATGTATTTTTTTAACATTGAAATATAGACAAAAAAGTGGATGAAAGAGGAAGATGAAATTAACAGGTTTAAATTTGAGTATATTTCTTGCCTAGATTTCGTTATTAATGCTACTGTAAGTGTTATAAGTGTTACCATAACAACCTTAATGTAATCTTTTTGGATATGAAATAATGTCACTAGTTGTGCTAATCCTTTGTCCCCTGAAATGATTACTTTTTTATTTATTTGTTTTTGTAGACCATTGTTTATTTTGTTGTTATATTAGTATCTCACAGATTTAATATATTTAATAAAGTTTTTAATAACAGGGTAAACTTGGCATGAAATAGGTGGTGTGTTATTAAAGTTGATTGAAAAAGTTGCAACTGTTCAAAAATATGGCCTTGTTTGGTTTTAAAGGAAAAGTGTTAGTCTGCAGTATCATTGTTGTATTTAATTGTTAGCAAAAGCTTATTATAAGCTGATTGGTAAGTAACTATGTCTTTGCCATATTATAGTAATTGGGCTTCTAATCATTTGTTTTTCTTTTCTGTCATATTTAATATTGGCCTAACTACAGTAATTGGTTTTCTCTTACTTTTGAATGCATAAGTCTGAATTAAAGAATGTCCTTTTTTAGATGTAGGTTTTAAAAACTAAGTGAGAGCTACCACCTTACCCTATGCAGATCTGTGTTAGTAGGTCAGTTCAGACTAAAGAGGAATGTAAGTGATACCTAAAATAAATTTAGAGTCTTTCAGAAGTTGTATTTGAGTCATAATAGGTTATGAATTGTTGAAAATGAAAGGTATTGTCCATATTTTTCTGTCATTTTTGTCCTTTTTTTTCTGTCATTTTCACAAGCTTGCAAAATGTATGTTGAGAGGAAGTGGTTAAACGACCCATGTACTCTTTTGCAACGTGTAATAAATATTTTTTGCTGAAACTCATTATTTTCTAGATTTTTGTCAAAGAGCATGCTGGTAAGTGGGAGGTGGTCTGAAGAAAGAGAATGTTTTGTATGCTTGTGAAAATGATAGAAAATAAAGGACCTGAAAGTGTGCCTTGCAATATTGGATTTTGGACCTGAAATTATGTAATAACAGCAGTGACTTATGTGCAGGTTTAATTTTGTATTTTTGCACCTCAAGAAAACAGAAAAGCTTTTTGCTTCTGGCAAGGGAAAAGTCATGTTTGTGTTTTTTGTTTTGTTTTGTTTTGTTTTTTTCATTTTAATATTTTCCAAAGTTAGAGAATTGAATTAACCAATAGAACACTGCCTTCAGCTTTAAATTAGTTTTCTTTTAAAAAGTTAAAAATGAAATTAAAGTTAAAAAAAGCTTGTTAATAAAACTTTCTGTGTGGAAAATAGATGATCAAACTTTTGAAAAAATTTCTTCAAAATTAGGGCACTTTTAGTAGAAAATTTGCTACAGTTTGTAAACCAGGTTTGTCATATGAGTATAAAATGTAAATTTATGCAAAGCTAGAATCATAGGGCATATTCTTCTTAATCCACAAGAAGTGACAAGCCCTAATGAATCCTGCCTAATTGTGTAATTGATATGCTGTGACAGTTGCATAGTTTGTACCACCTCTAGAGATGAATGCATTCCTGATATGGTTCAACCAGTGATGTGCTTAAGATTTTGTGGTATCCTGTTTAACTTGGAAAGGGGTAGGGAGTGGGCAGAGAAGGGCATTAGGGTGAGGATCCTTTTAAATCCAAAGCATAATGTGAGGTCTGTTGCTTCCTATCTTGGAGAGCAGGCTGGCCTAATTCAGAGAAAGGTTGGGGTCCTCTCAACATCCCTTCCCACCACCTGATAAATTGATTTTAGGTGAAAAGTTGTCAGTGGCAAGTGCAAATATTGACATGTAGTACAGTGTTACAGGGCTCCCACAGAAGGGTAAGGACTGAAAGTTTTGGATGGTATTAAAAGTCCCCTGAATTTGGGGTGTGTGGTCAGGAAAAGTTATCATGCAGTCTTGAAGAATGAAATCTTACAGTTACTGTACTGTGCAAACAGTGCTTTAGAGTGTACTAAAAAAGTGCAAGTTCTTTTCATCTCAGTGTTCTGTTATTTTTCAGTCTTGAAAATGGCTATGTTTGTCATGAAAAGGTCTTCCATTTCTGAATCTCAAAAGTGGGCAAACCTAGGTATAAGTTGTATGTGCATTATCTAGTGACTGGAGGGCATCTGAGAAACAACTGAAACTGACAAAATTCGGATCTGATTTGAGATCAGATGTACTGTAAGGGTTGATATATCTTATATGTGACTGAAGGGTACATAGACAGGAGACTGATATTTGAGGGAGAGAGGGGGATAGGGGGTCAGAAGCTCCTACTAAATATCCCATAGTTGTGTAAAAACTTGGTAGATCATCAATTAACTTCAGATATTTCATTTTCAGGGGATGTAAGGAAATAAAGATAGGTATCTGGTAGGGGAGGGGGTGATGTAATACTTACTCAGACATTACTACACATTTGAGTGGGTCGTGTCTTTTTTGTTTTTGAAGAAAAATTGATTTACTGTCCGTCCAGTCTTTTCTTAGGTCTCGTATTATGTACAAGCTGCACAAAGAAGCCCCCCTCCCGACCCACACACACAACAAGTGTTGCTAAGTAGTGGAATGAAATGTGGGGCCAAAGTATTTTTACAGTTGATAAAATCAGCCTATGTTAGAAGAATCTAGGACATTGTTTCTCAACTCGGGTTGCAAAGAAATTTTATTCAATAACCTTTTTTCTTTATCTTTTGCTAAAAGAGCAAAGCTTGTTACCAGTGTTAATTAGCCTGGACCTACTGTGAAATTTATAACTTGGTATGTTATGACACACCTAAGAGGCATTTATTTTACAGTTTTATTTGTAAAGTAGAAACTCAATCCAAGCATTGTGGTGACATTTGCGTTCAGTTTCAGTGTTTAGGTATTGAGATGTTAGCAGTTGACCACATTTTCTAGTAGTCTACCCAGTGGTGACCTTCAGCCTTGAAACAAACAGAGGATATGTTATTGCCTCACATTGGTAATCAGTGCAGTATTTTTTTAGCTTACAGTGTTGATGGTCTTAAATTATTAAAGGTTGCAGGTTAACCTTAAGTACCAAAAACAAATTTCTTATGAACTATTCTTTCAAGGATATTGTGGCCTTGGGCCATCTTGAGGTTCAGGTAGGCCCAGGACTGGTTTTGACAAAGGGCCTTAGTCCCTTATCTGCTAAAAAAACCTTTTTAATGCTAGCTGGGCCCATCCATGACAAAGGTTCCCTGTGCCTGATACCCTGGTTTCTCCATCCTCTTTTAGTGATCATAATATGTGCTCACCAAATTTTATTTCAAGAAAATAACTACCTCTCAGTTTTTCTCAGTACATGATCTGATTGTTGCAATACATTGAGGAAAGTTCTTGCAGAAAGCAAAATAATTTAAATTGACTGGATATAGCCCCAGGAATTATTTGATTAATGTTTTGGAGATTTTGCTACCAAGACCCCATAGGGTTATGAGGTGGGGGAGGACTGCTGTGGCTGCAGACCCCCCCCCCCCCCACTCTCCATTTGAGCAGAATATTTGCTATTTTAGTTAGAAACTTGCCATTTTCAGGCCAATTTGTGATGATTTTATGTGTAAAAGTCCTCAGCCCCCACCCCTGTAAGCTTATGCAAGACCATTTGATAATGCTCCTGAATGCCAAAGACAATGCCACTATTGGTCAATGAAGTTTCTGTTTATCTTTTGCTTTAAAGGGAATAAGGACTTGTCCCAAGTTTGTTTTGAATTCATCCCCATAATCTTACAAATCTCTTTTTATTTCCCTTTCAAGTTTCTTTCATGGTTTTTTCTGAGCATGAAAATTGAACATTTTATGTACTTAGGAATTATTCTAGATGAATCTATTACAATTCAGTAATAAAAATATTGTCACATGATTAAAAAGAGCCAAACATGGATTATCATACCAGGGTATACTAAATTAATTTGGGGTAACTGCATTTGCCCTTTAAATATACGTTGTTTATCATTCAATTTATCATTCTGTTTATCATTCTTGCAAAGGTGTCGCTACTGGTTGGAAATTGATGAACTTGTTTGTATTTAATGACATCATGGCAGCATGCTGTGTAAAGGGCAAATATTAAAGGCATAAATTTCTTCAACAGGACACTAAAAGAAATATAGATATTTCACCATTAGCAGAGACAGTGATTAGGTCAAAATTTGCAATCAATTTGTGTTTGACATTCCGCACAATGTTTGTCTTTGTGGTGTGCACATATTATACTCCTGTTTGAGTGTTGTAGTTCAAGGTGCAATGCAAGGCTGTATTATGTACATTCAGATCAGCGTTAAGGAACCCATTCTTCATTTTAGCAGTTCATTACATCAGAACTTCACAAGCAGACCACCAAATACCTTTACTTCAGTTTCATTTTCTCCTTCATTTTCCAACTTGGTCAAAGCTCACAATGTGTTTGGCAAGAATTGACAGGGATAGATTACAAAGATGCACAAGAACATTTACAAGAATAGTGTGAGAGCCTAGTGGACAAGTGGCTTTAGACATTTGTCCATTAAATCCTGGGATTGTTGGTGTAATTTTTATTCAGTTATTATGTAATGTCCTTGGGCAGGATGCTACATCTCAAGTGTTTCGTTCCAGCTAGGGGACCTGTGAGGTTACTTGTCAGATACCTTGTACCTTCTGCTTCACACTAGAGAGCATGCCCTTTAGAGTAACCCAGATGTAAGGTGGTGTGCTTTATTGGCTTCACTCACTTTCTGTCAAGGGGAATTGAAAAGACTCTAGCTGCCATTGATGTCAGGGTTACTGTGACTAGCATATCCCTGTTACAGGTCACCCTATAACGGGGTTCCCATCTGATGGGTATTTTATGAGGAGCTGTGTAAATATTTGTGCTGAGCAAGTGCAAAATATTACTGTTAATATTTGGCAAATACATATTAAGGACATATTTGATTTGGCAGTCTTTCTGTTGTTATGCTTGTTTGTTACATGATCAGAGATGCCCAACTTGCTTCAAACATGCTTCTTTTATACAATTTTCATTTGTTGGAGAAATATTTTGTCCAATTGTTGGAAATAAATTGTTACTGGTACCACAGAGTAAATGTTATTTTTCATCTGTGTTTCACTGTTTTTATTCTTTTCTTTTTCTGTTTAAAGTTCTTTGTTAAGCTGTGTCACAGCTGGCAGTGTGTGAATACTATGAAATTTTGCAAAAAAAGAAAAAACTGACAGACCTCATCTTTGCTCCTTTAAAGATGAGCCAAAACTTGATAGGACAATGGCACATGCAGATCTGTAAATGTGATGGGTCAGGGCATGGAGCTATTCAGAGGGTATTAGCTCCATCCAGAGGGGCAGATACAGGGTGGGGTGACTTGGGGTAGTAGTCACACCCCCTTCCTCTGCTAGCTTGCTGTAATATTTCATTTAAAATATGAGATTGAATCATAGAAAAATAACAAAATTAGGAAATTGGACACAAAATGTTATATTCCTGAAGCATTTGTTACACTTTTTGCAGGAACCATTCCCACCAGATTATAGCTATATGCCCATAATTGATCAAAATTTTCCAAAAGGGAGGATGAAATCCTTTCCCCCTACAGTTTATCTCCCACAACACTGATGAATAGTTACCCCTCCCCTTAGTGAATTATACTGGCCCCACTGAACTTCATGGGTAGAGTAGACCACATTCTGGCCCCAGGAGACCATAGAGTCTGAGTTACCACCTAAGCCTGAGACCTGCAGTAAGCAGACAGGGTGCTCATAAGTGTATTGGACTAATGGGCCATTTACATGTAGGAGGACAGAAGTTGCCTGAATCTCTGAGCCTTTTTTGGAAGACGTTTACCCTAATATTTCTAAAGATTTTGCCTGAATTTTTGTGTTGTCCAATGATTAGGGGGAGGTGGGAAGAGTGCCCCTTCCTGGCTTCCCCTTCATGCATCCACCTACATTTGCCTATGAGGGTGCATGCTCTAGCTACCAGGCCCATAGCCAGACTAACCAATTTTTTTTGGGGGGGGGGCACATCGATGTTGTAGTTTTGCCGGCCTGGGGAGGGGTCTAAGGAGAGGGGGTGTTCCCCTCCCCTTTGAAAATTTTTGCCTATTTTAAGGACACTAGATGGCTAGATTTTCCATTTTTCCTTCTTATATTCATATTCCAAAAAGGCTGGTCTGGTAATAAATTTTTACTCCTTCAGTGCATGACCTTTTATTGAAACAATTGGGGGTATGCTATCCCTGTGCCCCCCCCCCCCTGTGGCTACGTGCCTGCTGGCTACAACAGAATGTCTAGAAGTGTGAAGGCAATTTTTGACAGGAGGAGCTAGGAGTAGACTGAGAATTTTAATGGAGATGAAAATCTTTGTCCTTTAAGAAAGGGACGATATGATTTCAGGGGACATGCCTAAGAAATTTTGAGGCATCTTTCTTTGGCTTAGAGAGCATCTCTTGGTATCCTGGTTGCGAGTGCTAAAAGGGTAGCATTGACAGTTTGGGCACTGTTGTTCCATAATTCAGAGCTATAAGAAATAGTGTTTTGAAGAAATATACTTTACGTGGACCTTGTTTTCATTTTTTTTTTCTTTTGAACAACCCCACCCCCCTCATGTGTTAGATCATGATAGTCTATGATAGGGTGAAATTTAAAGGCAAGGGATGTCCATGGGGAAATGTATGGGGCGTTTGTTGGCATAAGTTAAATCTTTGCAGAAATTATCTGTATTGCCGCACATTCATATGCTCCTCAATTTGTATCTGCTAATGAGGAAAGGTTCATTCAAGACTTCACATGCTGTAAGATGCACTGATCTGTAGATTTTTCTATAGAGGTCACTGGCTATTTTCTCTATGGAACATGTCTCTCTTGAGAACTGAAGTACACCCATCCCTCCTCTCATACGGGTATTTATGATTATTTTATTCCGTAAGATGAATGTGCAGCCGAGAAAGTTGACTTCGATGGCACTCACAGCTTCTGTACAATTTGAGACACACCTCCCTTTTTTTCATGTCGTCACTTCCGTCAATAACAATCAGATTGTTATGAACGAATGTACACCATTAATCATGGCACGCATAGCATTGCATGGAGTAAGCATGTATATCTCTAAAAGATCTTGCGTGCAAAGAAATACTACCATTTACTTCGACACAACAACAACAAGGAAGCAGCTTAAAAAGTTGGACAGCCGACAAAGAACGACAATATGGATCGTGTATGGAATAACAGCCTTTCAGACGGTGAAGACTTTTACAAGCTTCTTGGGTGTGACGAATCGTCTACTGTGAGTAAATTTCGGGTGATTTCAAGATTGGTTGAAATGTCGATTTTGTTTATCTAAGAAGTTCACACTGTGGGCGGCTACCTAATGTTGACAAGCGCCATTCATTGCACACTTAAGTACAGTACACACTCGGTGCAGTTAGATCATGTTTGTTACTGTGTACTGTATGCAGTATCGATTATTAGGCGATGCCTTCAATGACATACTGCGATCACAGCTTGAACAAGCCTAGAACAGATTTTGTGTAGGTTTCGGTCTAATATGTTATTCTAAGTAACAAGTGTCAACTGATCAAATTCACATGCTAGGCTAGGTCACAGGCGCCCCTTAACATTGTATAGTATATACCATATACTATGTAGTATATATGGACGGAAAGGTATGTCACAAATCTCCTAGCTCGAACAAACAACTTACGTTTCTGGCACAATTACTACACTTTTCTCGCCAGTTTTGTCTGTGTCGAGACTTTTGATCATTTAGTACCTCAAGGCACCTCTTTTTCCCGAATAATTTCACTTGGCATTGTCTAACGGATGAAATTTCGATGGAGTAACAGTATGAGGATGGTACCTGCTGATAGAGAGCATTAAGCACTTCCACACTATATAATACAATACTCCTAAAATATTCTCTAAAGTTCTCTTAACTTTCTGAATTTCTTCCAAAATTTGTCAGTTATGTTTTGCTTTGATTATTACAAATCTTACAGATACATATTAGCATTAATATGCAAGATTTTTGAACACAGAAATTCATAAAATTTGAAAACCTTTTGAAAAGTGGAAGGGCTTGCATGTACTATGAGCATTTGTGGCAGTTGAAGACTGTACAACAGTTACAGTTCAACTGTCACAAGTGCTTGTAAAATATGCTAGCCCTTCCACTTTTCAAAAGGTTTTCAAATTTTATGAAATTTAATGTTCAAAAATTGTTCATATTGATGCGTATATATATATCTGCAAGATTTGCAATAATAAGAAGTGAATCATAATTAAACAAATGTTGGAAGAAATTTAGAAAGTTAAGAGAACTTTAGAGAATATTTTAGGAGTATTTTATTATGTAGTGTGGAAGTGCTGAATGCTCTCCTATCAGCAGCTACCATCCTCATACTGTTACTCCATCGAAATTTCATCCTTCAGACAATGCCAAGTGAAATTATTCGGGAAAAAGAGCTGCCTTGAGGTACCATACGATCAAAAGTCTCGACACAGACAAATTTGGCGAGAAAGGTGCAGTAATTGTGCCAGAAACGTAAGCTGTTTGTTTGTTTGAGCTAGGATTTTTGTGACATACCTTTCCGTCTATATAATACATAGTATATGGTATACTATACAATGTTAAGGGGCGCCTGTGGGCTAGGCGATCAAGGAACTGTTATAAGGGGGGGGGTGAGGGAGGGCATGTAAAAGAGTTGAGCAAGTCTAGCCCCCGACTGGAAAACATGTATGTTACGCCGAAGATCTTCGGCGTGCAGTAAAGACCTTATACGCCAATTTCATGGCGTGATTTTCTTGTCTTTTACATACACACTGTACTTAAAACACAGTACAACAATTTGGCGTGGCGTAAAAGTTGAGAAAACAGGTGACTGGCGTAAAAATTCGGTGTAGGAAATACGAACTTTCCAGACTGGGTCTAGCCTACAGACAAATGTGGTTCATACTTGGTAGAAAATGTATGCATCCCCAAAATCAATAAATTATACTGGCACAATGCTGCAAATAGAAGAACATTAGAATTTGTATAGACAACTGCATGGTTGTTCATAGAAAGAATGTCATTTCTTTAAATGTACATAAAGCCAATTGTTGCACTGTTGAGTTCTGAAGCAGAATTTTGTTTCACAGTATCAGTTGTGTAGTGTTAAAAACATGCTAGACTAATTATCTAGTAATGTTACCCAACCGGATGCATACAGGACCATTAACCTAAATGCTGTGGTGATGCAAGTGCCAAGTATCAGAATGCCAACCATCCATCTGCCACTTGACAGTATTTCTAGGAATTCATTTATCAAAAATCTTTTGTTTTGCTTGTTAAAGGTCAGAAGCAGTCGCCCTAAACTTATTTGAAACAATAGCTAAATGTCACAAATTTCTTCTTATTTCACTTGGAGTATCTTTCATGATATTTTAAAACATAAATATTGTATATTCAAGGTAATTCAAGCAATTGCTCCTTGTAAATTTTGCAATTGAGTGAGAAAAATACTGTCACATGATTCTCAAGAGCCATTCAGGAAACAGGATAGTCTACTATGCAATTCTTTACTGGGGTGACTGCATTCTCCCTTTAAGTGTTTGCATCTTCGATGAGCAGTTACAGTACATCTTTTGCATTTTTTCAGATGGACCAAATAAATGCAGAGTACAAAACCCTTGCCCGTGACTTGCACCCAGACAAGAATCCAAACGATCCCAATGCTGCAGAAAAGTTCAGCAAAATCCAGAAAGCTCGTGATATTTTAGTGAATGAGTCATCCAGAGCTGACTATGACAAATGGCGAAGGAGTGGTCTGACCATCTCATATGACATGTGGCTTGCAGCTCATGGCTCAACACATGTGGTAAGGATTAGACATCAGTTCCTGTAAAATTACACCCCCAGTTCCCACTGTGAAAATTAATACCCCTTAGGCTACGTATACTATCCCCAACAGAAAATCTGTTATTTGTTGTGGATTCAAAATATCTGGGAGAAAATTGTCTTGGTACTGAGTTTTCCTTGTGGAAGGGGGGGGGGGGGGGAGGTTTCCAGGGCATTGGCTAGGGAGGGGTGGCCAAGTTGTGCAGCCATGTACGTCATTACCATGTACTTTGCATGTTTGAGTGCAAAGGGGTTAGAGCAGTGACATGGGTAGAAAAATTTATGTGGAGGCTCCTGGGTCTAATAGCATTTCATGGGATGCTTTAAGTATGGAAGCTAATATTACATAATTTTTAACTTTTTCTGTTTTCTTGGGGGGGGGGCCTTCTGGGGAGGAGAGACTTGTGGAGGGCTCATACTCCCAAAGCCTACCCACATAGCTCCCCCCCCCCAGCAATATACCAGTGGCCCAGGGGGGCAGTGTACAGTAAATGAGGGCCACTATGAGACAATCTGGACAGGTTATGATAATGGATGGTTTGTGCAATTAACAAACTTATCACCAACCCCCCAGAATCTCCCACATCACTCCTCACTCCTACATCCCCTTCCCCACAAGTTTGACCCCTCTCCTTAACCAACAAGTGTGGTCAATAGTCTGGTGCTAAAGTTCTGGCAAATATCAAGTGCTACAAAGAAGAAAGGGCACTTATTAGTTTGTAATGATATATGAAATGGTTTTAGATGTGAAGTTCAACACAACTTATTCTACACCTTTTTCTATAACTTGTGGTAAAGCCTACAGTACTATTGTTTCTATATTAGGGCTGTGAACGTTTAGCAAAATTACTAAACGTTTAATCGCAAAATTTTGCGATCGTTTAGCGATTAATCGCGAGTACCTATGATCAGCATAGAGACTTTAAACGTGCTCTTGAACATGATGAATATGTAAAATGCATTAGTGACGTCCGGGGGACATAGTTTCCATGAACCTCAAACATGGATCCCTCTTGTAAGCACAACTTTGATGTCATATGTTTACGTGTGTGCCATTTGTATATGTATTTCACTTTTTCAAAAAGAGTTAAAGTGAACATCTAATTTTCTGTAATGACTGTAGATTGTTTTTTATTTCGTACGGAAAAAGCGTTTTGCGATTAATCGCTGGTAACTTTGTACTAAACGTTTATTACACATGCGATCGTTTAGCGATTAATCGCAAAACGGTCACAGCCCTATTCTATATAGACTTTTTGTCATTGTCAGTAAAATGACTTGTCTCTTAATGTGCGGAATGTGAATGTCACTTTGTAATGCTTTCCTCATAGTCTCTCCACTGGGCTTTGAAGAAGAAACCACAGCTGGCACTGGAGGACAGTTGTCCTGGTAACAGCAGTCAGGATATTTCATACATCACACAAGAAGACTATTCACCAAGTTTATTCAAACCTCAGCAATCATACTATCATGGTATGTCCAAGCAGAGGAGATTCATGTTGAGTTGTCTTTTTGCATTGTTTGTTTTAGGGGGGAGGGGTCAGTTCCTCTTGCTCAGGATATAATTCCCCCTCATCCCCCCCCCCCCCCTTTCCTTCCAAAATGGTCAAAAACAGTACAGGACCAGTCTTGAGTGGAGTTATTGAGCAGTCTTTTAATCTCAGTCTGAGTCAGTCTGCCATTTTGCTGGAGGCTAGTGGAGTTCTGTGCTTGATTGAATCTAGAGATCTCAATCAAAGTTAAGTTTTATTCTCAAAGCCTAATTGCACTTGCTCCAAACTATACAGTATCTTTTTACAAAATGACATTTGAATGCACATTGCTTGATAAGGGCAGTAAATATACATTTTGCTTGTAAATGGCTTTCCATTGAAAAGGAGATGCAACAATTTTGAGAGATTTCATACAGTTACTCCTAAGATATTGCAGAGGAAGTATTTGCACCCATAGCCCCCTGTTAGCATAAGCAGGGTTTCTGCTGCATGGGAAAATTAAGGAGTTCTCAAATTGCATAAAAATATACCATCCAGGCCTGAAAATGACAGAATTTTGTGAAAAGTAATAGATAGAAATGGTGGAAAAAAACACGAAACTTTGAAAGGACTATGTACAGTAACTTCTGTGTATTTTAGCCTGGATTTTTAAACCCAAGTCAAAGCATATTAGTGATGGATTTATCATAATTTGGTCATGAAAAGGCCATAGGAGATTTGTGGAATTTAATGTCCTTGGTGCATTGAAGTACATGACATCAGAGTCTCTCAGTTGAAGTCTCTGTGTACAGTATATGACTTAAAAGACATTTTTAATGAAGCAAATCTAAACAGCTCTTCCTTACTGCCCATTCATAACTCCCTTCTCCATCTGAATTATGCTTGGAAATCGTGATTGGACCAAAACCTACTTTTGAGTTAATTGAAAGTTACTTTTGTATCAAAGATTGCATTATTTACTGGTTTCACTGTACAATCTATTTGAGAACTCGACAGAATTATGTTAATGGTAGACAGAGTCAACCCAGTAACATTTACTTTGGTTTCAGCCATCTTGACTCTAATAATTAGCTACAACTCTTTTTGTATTCTGTAGTTCTAATTATTAGAGTCAAGATGGCTGAAACCAAAGTAAATGTAACTGTACAATATGTTTTCTTGACTTTATTCGACCATTTATGAAACTTTCTCTTTAATGCTACATTTTGTCAGTATTTGTTCCAATTTTTCTCATATTTTATCATTTTTTACACAAACTGGTTTTTAAAACAGTTGATATTTTAGCACTGTTATTTTAAGCTGTTGGATCTATGTAGGTGCTTGTATGAAAGACAGGCAGAAATTTCCTAGTATCCATATATTAGCACTCTTGGTACTGAAAGTCTGAAACTGAAGAATTATACAGAGATATAAGCGAAGCAGAGGTCCTTTCCTGAAATTGTGTCGTCCAGGACAGTCGGCCTGGGTGAGGGGTCTAAGGGGGGGGGGGGGGGCTCGTCTTCGAGAAAACTCTTCACATCAGGAGGAGTCCTAGGTGCAAAATGGTGCTATCATTTTCTTTTTTCAAATATGTTCATCCAGTAGAAATTAACAATTTCTTGTAAGAGAGATTTAAAAAAAAACAAAACTTTACCCACACTTGGCCATTTTACCCACCGTGATCAATGCAGAACTTTTGGCTATAGTAAAATGGATTTCTTGAGAATTTTGCCCAAGACTTCCAATTTCCTGAAATCAGGAAATTTTCTGAACTCTTACATCTTTGATTATAACACAAATTTTTCATTTTGTTTCCTTTTCTATTTGACAGACTTTGGGTGGCAGCGTGACAGCAACGAGTTATTGACTAAGTTCCGTTCATACCAGATTTAGAAAACTGACCAAGAGGACAGAAACTGTAAAGATGTAACTATTGTAAATAAATATCAAGTCAACAAATTTTTGTTAAAACTCAGTGCTTCATTTAACCTTTGTGCAATTAAATTACTTCTCAAGTCAAACCATGTGAATACTTCAGGAGCTGACGCACATTTGGATGCTGACGGGTGGACATAGATGGTACTACATATGTTACAGGATACAAAACACAATGTTCTGCATCTTCAGTCTTTCCTTGGAATACAGATGCATGTAGAAGTTGTGGGGAAAATAGTCTCAGGACTTTAGAAAATTGCTTATCAAATATTTTCCAGTTTGCTGCTCTGTTGCATGTAACGTAAAGATAGGTTTGTATAGAGAAAACGCTGCAGGCAACAGTTAGAAAATTGGCCCTGTTGTATACATTACCCCTATCGCTACCTGAAAGGTAACCAAGGGAGCCATTAATAAGGCTCCCTCAGCCTAGAAAATTTATAAATTTCACTCTCACTTTTCATAGCAAAAACCAGAATTGGTTATTGTCGGCTAATGAATATTGAAACAATATAAATTACAAATCAATTTCTAAAGTGTACTTGAATATGTGTGTGATTGCCCTATAAATGGTTTCCAAACAATTCCCCCTCCTTACAATTCCCACGTGGGTAACATCCCTGGACAATTGTCCCACTCAGGACAATTCAAAATTTTTCCAGATTTTCTCGTGGGGGAATTTGTCTGAGGGTTTATTGTAAGGAGTGGGAATTGTCTAAGAAAGGAATTTCCAGGGTGAATTGTCACAGGGGTTGTCTGGGAAAATTTTCTGGGTGGGAATTTTCCAGGGGTGAGGGGGGGTGAGTTGTCTGATCGTGCTTTTATTAACAGGCCCGCTAGTTCTTTGCTAATATTTTACTTTTACTATATTTTTTATATAAAAGCTCTTTTCTTCATGGTACAATATGAACAGTTCTAACCTCAACAATCAACATTGGACCTTACATATTGTCTTTTTTCTTAATGTAAATAATGTAAAGATTTAGCATGCAATATAAACAGTATTTTCACATTCATTTATACACGTGTAGCTGCAAATGTTTTCTTTGTGTTGTCAGGACTGATAACTTGTAACTGCCCAGTTCTAGTCAATATGCCATTACTATTTGTAAAGTTTAGTCAAAATACTTGTGAGGAGTAGTGTTCGACCGATCATCTGTTAGATAATCGGCATCGGGCCGATTATCGCACAATCAGTAAATAATCGGCATCGGTAAAATTTTGTCATTCAACCGATTACCACCACCGATTATTTGAAAACTGGAAACAGGGCTAAAATACACTGCAAAGTTCCTGCAAAAATCTTTATAATTCACCAAAACACGCATTTCTTTAAGTTCCCGCCAAAAATATCAGCACTGATACTTACATAACTTGCAACATTTTAAGCTCTCCAAATGATAGCGATCATCGTAACTGGTGCCGTAACTCTAGTGCAGCACAGTTCAGGTGCGTGAAAGGGCACACAGTATTACCTACAAGGTGTGCATGCCTATGGCAAGCGAAATGTCCAATAATTAGAAAAACCAAGTTTATCGGTCGAAAAACCAAGTTTATCGGTTGAAAAACCAGGTTTATCGGTCGAAAAACCAAGTTTATCGGTCAAAAAACCAAGTTTATCGGTCGAAAAACCAAGTTTATCTATCAAAAACCATGTTTTTCGCAGATAAACTCGGTCTTTCGACCAAAAATCTTGGTTTTTCGACCGATAAACTTGGTTTTTTGACCGAAAAACATGGTTTTTCGACCGATAAACTTGGTTTTTCGATCGATAAACCTGGTTTTTCAATCGATAAACTTGGTTTTTCGACCGATAAACTTGGTTTTTCTAATTATTGGACAAACAACTTGTTATTTCGGTCGAAAAACTTGGTTTTTCGAATTACTGGACAAACTGTATCGAAAAACCAAGATTATCGGTCGAAAAACCAAGTTTTATCGGTCGAAAAACCAAGTTTATTCGGTCCGAAAAAAAACCAAGTTTATCGGTCGAAAAACCAAGTATATCGTTCGAAAAACCAAGTTTATCGGTCGAAAAACCAAGTTTATCGTCGAAAAACCAAGATTTTCGACAGACTTGTGATTTATCTGTCTTACCAACCGAATACAATTTTTGAAAACGTAGCTAACGTTAAGGCGCGGCAAATTTTTTTTTATGTCTTTTGCGGATGAATACTATCAGTTTGTGAGACATAAGGTGCTGAGTATGCGTGCGGTCGCTTGTTATGTGCATACATGGGAATACTAGGCCTAGGCCTATATAACACGTTGATGATTTGGGGTCGCTCGTAGTTAACTTAGATCCTGGTAGTGGTACAGCTAGCTAGCACCAGCGCGGGCCCGTACAGTACTACTGTACTACTAGCACTACTAGCCCCAGTTGGACGCATACTGTCTTGTCAAAGGTCATTTGAGGTCACGAGAGGTTTAACTGTGAAAACCTTGCAAATGGCTTGTAATCATGACAAACTAAAACCCCATAGCAATAATGGATGTGTCCAAGTCAAAAGGGGTGTATCCAAAAACTTGTGGACAGGTGACTAAAACAAGTATCTATGAAGACTTTTTGCTGCTTTGTCTGACAAATGTTGTAACAAAAAAAAAAAAAAAAAACTGACAAACAATGATTTATTGTAAACGATCGTATTTGGAAATGTATTAAAATCTGCACTAATTACAGAAAAAATTACATGTTTACTTAAACTTGAGTCCCTTGAAATAATTGAATAATCCACCTCATGGTAATAATGGATGTGTCCAAGTCAAAAAGGGGGTGTTCCCAAAAACTTGTGACAGGTGACTATAACAAATATCTATGAAGACTTTTGTTGCTTTGTCTGACAAAAATGTTGTAAACAAAAACAAAAGCATTGACCAACATTGATTTGTTGTAAATGTTGTTACATAATACATATAGGCCCATCAATTTAGCCGCCATCTAGCATGTCATGGTCGCGGAAAGTAGTACCGGCAAATCACCATGGCAATCGAAAAACCAAGTTTTTCGAAAATAATCGATAAACTTGGTTGTTCGAAGGACCGAAAAACTTGGTTTTTTCTACCGATAAACTTGGTTGGTTTTCTAGTTATTGGACGTTTGGCGTGAAAGCTTGGTTTTTCGACCGATTAATCTTGGTTTTTCGACCGATAAACTTGGTTTTTCGACCGATAAACTTGGTTTTTCGACCGATAAACTTGGTTTTTCGACCGCTAAACTTGGTTTTTCGATCGATAAACTTGGTTTATCGACCGAAAAACATGGTTTTTCGACCGATAAACTTGGTTTTTCTACCGATAAACTTGGTTTTTCTAGTTATTGGACGTTTGGCGTTGAATGCTTGGTTTTTCGACCGATAAACTTGGTTTTTCGACCGATAATCTTGGTTTTTCGACCGATAAACTTGGTTTTTCGACCGATAAACTTGGTTTTTCGATCGATAAACTTGGATTTTCTAATTATTGGACATTCCGTTAAGAAAAACCAAGTTTATCTTTCAATATACCAGATAAATCGAAAAACTTGGATTTTCGACTGAAAATCTAAGTTTTTCGACCGATAAGCCAAGTTATTTTGAAAATCTAGGTTTTTCAACCGATATACCAAGATTTGGAGATAAACTTGGTTTTTCGATCGATAAACCTGGTTTTTCGACCGATAAACTTGGTTTTTCGACCGATAAACTTGGTTTTTCGATCGATAAACTTGGTTTTTCTAATGATTGGACATTTCGCTTGCCATACATGCCACGGACCATGCCACAATCTGCATACAAATTGTTCTACAGGAAGAAATGACTTCGCGCTACGTTTTTTCAAGTTTCAGTGCTAACCACATCGTCTGTACACATTTGGTGCACATACGTACTGTAGCAACTTTGGAAACTCGAGGCTCATTATCCTGCATAAATTATGCCACTTCCCACATTCCTTTCGTTAAGTTTTTAATTACCTATGACCCGCACATGCGCACACGTAATTGCCGTACAGTTCTTGCGAAGTTGAAGTTCACCTACGAAGCACACCAGTACAGTGTGTAATACATAATGCAAGCTAAGTGCATTGCCCGCGGTTTTTACGTAGCACGTTGGTCATGTACTACTCCGTGCTCCTAACTGATGAACGAAGGGAAACGGGCCCGTGTTTAATTCACGCTGGAACGGCAACAGTTTTTCGATTACGGGAATTTATCGGGAATTAGTTTTACATTTCATTTGGAGAATCTTTTACATAAGAAGTAAGTGTTGGGCAAGACGCTTTAAAAAGGGTTTAAAAAAATATGTATCCATATCGTTATGGAACCATGAGATGAGTAAATCAAGTAAATTGAGTGGAATGTTTAGTGGCCCTTAAGTGCCAAGGTAGATAGTTTTGCTTAAAACTGGGGTGGATAGGCTACTATATAGCACTACGACAGTCCAGTACAGACCTTTTCACGGAATCTTTCGACATGATCAGTGTATTGAACCACTGTAGGCAGAGCCGTATGTAAGCCGACAGACTCTTTGGTTAACGTTAAGCCTGTGACATCGTACGAAAGCATGTATTTATGGTTGATTTTTATCTCAGTATTTCGAGAGGAAATTCTTCAAAAAACAATATTCCATTCGTGGAACGTGGGGTACTGTTCTTAATCGTTCATCTCCAGTGTGAAGGTTATGTTATGGTGTGTGAACAAAGTGAAGAAATATGCGACTGACGGCGAGAAAACATGACCTTCCTATACATGTAAATAATCGGTGATCGGTAATCGGCATCGGCCCGATTGTGTAATTGAATAATCGGTAATCGGTGATTACCGATTATGGCATAATCGGTCGAACACTAACTGAGGAGTGGTGGATGTATATATCTTACTAAACGGTAAATGATGATTTCAAAAGGTGCTCATTCCCATTAAAATGGTTGTAAATCATTATCGCTGGAATAAATGATGTAAAATTGAAACCATCAGCATTCTCTTCTTTTTTTTATTTCATTGGTTAAGAAAAGGAAAAAAAAAACAGAAATTTTTGTTAAAAGAGTTTTATTGCTTGTTATTTTGTAACACTGTTGCTGAATGAGAATACTCTTCACCTTTAGATTGAGAGTTAACAAAATTCTGCATGATTGAATCAATTTCAAGTCCTGTCATTAGGTTCAATTTTGAACAGCTTAAAGGGGTTGTCACATCACCCCATAATATATGGGAATCTATGGATATCTGTATTAACAACTGGTCACTGCACTTTGAAATAGATTCAAGCAATATCATGATTGGACAATGACCCCTACAGATCATTAGTGTACCCAGTGTATGGCACCAAAAAGGTTATAGTTTTAGGTGTAGCACAAATCACCATTGTTGTTAAAATCTACCCCATGCTTTCACAAGCATACAGGAAAGTTGGTCAGAGTTGTAAACTTATGCAGAAGTAGCTTGCCTGTCTGTACATTCACCTGTTAAAAAGTAGAAGCACACTGTCATGTAGGACAACTGTTCTTGTACTGATCAAGAGGGCGGCCATTTTATTTTCTACAAGTTATATTTCCTCTCTCCTGCCCTTGATCCATAGGTCCTCCCCTGGAGAAAATTCACAAAATTCCCATGCCCTATCTCAGATGTCTACTATGCTCAGTTTATGGGTGTGGTCTCCATAACCCTTTATCCCTCTTTGATTGGTCAACCCTACAAGCCCATTCATTTATCACACAGAGCTTGTTAACTATGGACCAATCAGGAGCTGGCAAATTATATCCCATAATAGTCATCACTGTTAGGACCAGAGCCTCTACACTTCTGACCACAAGCTTGTGGTCACTTTTAGATCGATGCTCAGAGAGACAACACTACACAAAGCATCAGAGTTGGCCTACGCGTCTTAAGCCACAGAGGCTTTCGCCCATTAACAATAGGACTTTGTAAATTTTAATCCTGAAATTTCCAGTAAGACCGTCTCAATCAATGAAATATTTTGATTACTATTAAAAAGATTGATTCAGAAAATCAATAACAAGTCAGTTGAATGTCATCATCATCTTGTCAATTTCTTGTATTTGTGTTCCTGCCAAGCTACAGTACACCTCCATGCCCTCACCACTGTGACTGGCTGAAATCCAATTTAACAATACCATACAGATCTTTGCCAGTAGTGCTTCAATGCTAATGCGAGAGTACATAAACCAATAAGAAACTCAATGGCACCACTTTGAATAGACAATTTGGGTAATTCAGTACTTCCTGTGGGGTCACAAGGTCAGTTGTATCATGACAACAGTTTGTCAAGGTAAGTGGTTCACTTGACCTTTGACCCATCCCCTGATGCATTGCATGAAAAGCATTTTCCCAACTCCTCTATTAAAATCAGATCAAAGCTGAAAGCTTCACTTTTAGTTGGTAAAATAGTATAGAGATTTTATCAGCAGAGATTTTAAATTCACACAGAAGCCCATCCCTGATGATTTGAAAATCTGAACAAAGGCTAACAGATGAAAATAGAGCTATCACGAATAAGGCATCATGTTAAGACCTCACACTGTACTGCCTCAGCCAAGTTGCAGGGTCTACAGCCATCCTGTGTTCCCACATTCATTAAAATATTAAGATTACTTTACACCAGACCTGCTACTGTAACAGGTATCAAGCAAAGCTGCAGTTTTAATATTTTGACATAGTACTCAATACTGAAATAAGCCAAACAAACAAATAATCATTAGAGATATGACCCCTGCCAATAGATTCAGTTACAAACTGATCATCATCAAATATTAAAACATCATCCATCAATCACAATCTAAATTCCTTGTATCTGTCAAACTTCCAGGTTCCACTGTTATAAGAAAATGACTCTATACCTTAGGTTCACATATTGTATTTTCCCAGACCCCTTAGGCATGGCACACTATCTGCTTGGGATATGTCAAAGGTGCATAACAACCAACTATGAATGAGCAGTTTTAGCAGCATGATGGATAAACCTCCTTTAGTATCTGCCATGTGCTTCTATGACTTCACTAGGGTAACAACTATTTTCGTGAAAGATACTTACTCTGCAGTATGTCTGCAGAGTAATGGCCAATTCCCATGTCTTCACTGAGCTGTAACAGACCACCTCTATTTAAAAGAGTAGAGTTTAGATGGAGTGAATATATGTTTGAGCTGCTCTTGACTGCCATGTCAGGATGCCCTCAACTGCCTCAACTCATCTTCAATTTTTTCAAGTTCAGACCTGGTATCCACTTCTACTTCAACCTCTTGAGGGATATAATCCTGAAATTTTAATTTGTAACCATCTAAGTGATATCCACCGATCCTTACCCATTTGATGAAAGGCTCTGAAAGAACAAAATGACACTAAACGTGGAGACAATTTCTCAGTGAAAACGAACCTAATTTCTAACGTGTAATGGCTGAATGCAAACACAAAACTAGAACACAAATTACGTATTATCAGAAGCAAGATGATTTGCCTTCATTTTCACACTTAATGACTGCAAACCCTTCTTAAGTCATGAAATCAATGACTCCTGGAAATGATAATAATACTACATGTCCAAAACAGTTTTCAGGGACCCAGTATTTTTGATATTGAACAGGAGACAATCACTATACTAGACCATTATGAAAATATTATTACAATGTTTAGACATGCATCTCTTGTCTTTTATGAAATTTTGACCAAAAAATTAATTCAAAGAATTAACGGGTAGTTTGAAGGTGATTTTCTGCATCTAATCTCCATATTTACAAAGTAAAGTTTAATTCAACACTGCCTTGGACTGCTATTTTAATGCCATTATCAGTTTTCCAATAATACTTTGTAAGACAGCATATGGTTTAGTTTAACCTACTTCAGCAGAGTCTACATGTGAATCAATTGCCAACAAACCTTGCCATTCTCACAGCATAACAATAGTCTATCAATCTATGAGGTTTTTAATGATCCTCTGTTCTGCAGTTTCATCGCCAACCCCACATGAAATCAGGACAACAATATGATAAAGATACACAGAGTATGTCATTTTCTCATTTCCACAGAAAGGCTACAGGGACTTGGTCCCCCGCCTATTTGTTACACTACACAATCACTGCCCCTTTAATAAAAAGTACCATACCCATACAATGTGTCTCTGTGAACATCTAATGACCAACACCAGTCAAGTATTAACACAGAGTGGGTCAAACTGGCGAAGCAGTCAGTCTAGAGCTGTTTGTATCCACTGTGTGTGTTGACTGCTTACTGGCATACAGT
Source organism: Holothuria leucospilota (assembly GCA_029531755.1). Taxonomy (NCBI): domain Eukaryota; kingdom Metazoa; phylum Echinodermata; class Holothuroidea; order Aspidochirotida; family Holothuriidae; genus Holothuria; species Holothuria leucospilota. Next base: position 20,029,266 of record CM055980.1, read on the forward strand.
TTTTATGTGATGGACAAACAAGGTCTCTTTGTAAAGCAGGGGAGAAAATTTCATCTTAGATTTACCACATGTGTAAACATTGTACATATCCATCTTTTTCCTGTTACACTTTCAATGATAGGTCTCAGAAAAAGACATCATGTGGTTCCTTCCAAAAGAGAGTGTGTGGTCGCTTCCACCACCCCCCTCCCAGTTACTGTCCTAAAGCAGTCTGTATCTATAAACTATAAACAATGCAGAATATATTAATGGGAGAAGGTCTGAAAATGTGGCATTTCTGAAGGCTGCATGGGCTTTCATCCCCCAACACATCTGTTTCACAAGTAAATAACAGAGATCACATTAATGTGGAAAAGTTTTGTAGCAGTATATTTTACCTTGCTTCAAGCCCTGAATAAGCAGCACTATAAATGGAATTAGCAATCACCTCAAACTTATTGTTTGAAACATGGGATAAATCTTGCATACCTCCTTTTCACTTCCCTTACAAGAATCTTACATAATGTTTCAGAACACAAACAATGTATATTTGAGCTAAACCAAGGTATTGTTATGCATTAATTAGGCAGTTCAAATACAAAAGTAGTCACATGATCAAATATGAGGGCACACTTATTCCAAGGCATTCCAAGTGACTCCATTTCTCCTTTACGAAACCTCATTTTACACACAGATGGGAGAAAGTCATACTCATTTTCACATACCACCTTTAGCTTAAAGTTTTTCCACATAAAAGTACACCTCCAAAAATAGTCCTACAAACATTTTGAAATGACTTAAAATAAAAAACATTTTGGACTATTTTTGTCTTAATGTTAGGTGGATATGACATAAGCTTACGTAAAAGTGTAGGCTATGTGCAACTGGGGAAAATTGAAGGTGATTTATTTCTTTTGAGGATATCAAGAGTGAAAGAGTAGATTTACACTGTAGGGCAGATGTGCAGTCCTAACCTTTGACCCTTCTAGCTCAAAGCCAAAACCGTCAAGCTATGGTTCTTGGCCAATGCTGTGATCAAACAGAAGCAGGCAGTGTGACTGTTTACCTGTGCACGGTCCCAGGGGATCCAGATGAAAGCATATTTACTATGTAAATCAACTAAATGAGGGTGTTAATTGTGGTGTGCTACCTCCTGGCTTTGAACACTGACACTTAGGCTAGTTTGGAAAATCGTCACTTCATAAACAAGTCTTAAAGTGAAGATCCTTCTCAGAATAGTATTTTTTCAATGATAATCACATTTTTTCCACAAATTTTTGCCCATGGTCATCATCAATTATCTTTTGAGAATCACAGGTTAAGGATGGTCACCAACTCCTATAAAAGTTAACCATAAAGAACTTTCTTACCCTTTGATTGTGGCTTATGTGATTGGATTACATTTATAAGAAACTGAAAATTCTCTTCTATCTGTTCATCTGATAGGCCAAGCTATAAAAAGAAAATTGGAAGACAGGTGAATGACTTAACTTTTTTTACTTTACCTTACAACATTAACCACTACTCTTAGATATTTTGTAAATTCCAGTGCAACCATTTGAGAAAATTTTTTCTGGCAATCTGGAAAGTCCATATGTGTCACGTGACTTGGCTCAAAATCAAAATAACATCACTAACAAATCACTGGTCTAATGCAAACCTTTAAATTCATACACAAAGGTGATGCCAGGACTTCACCAACTGGACAAGAGGGTTCCTCAAGGCCCTGGCAAAGGCAATCCATAAAGAAGGTGAAAGGATACTGAAAATTTGAGGTTTTTAATATTGAAGAAACCAGAAACTATGAGATCTTTATTGAAGAAAATTTGAAAAAAGTTATGGACCTATTATCAAGGAACCTGCCCACCTTGACAGCAAAATGAAGGATAGAGTGGCCAAGTGCCATCAGGGATATATACACTTTATTGCACCCATAAAGGCTCCCCCCAAAAATAACAAAATTTCCATCTTCCAAAGTCTTGTCACACAAAGGGTGCTGATAGGCTCAACAGATATTTTCAAATAATGCTAAAACCAAATTTATATCCCCCACTCCATCTTTCGAGTTTATGCTTCCACTGGGTTAAAATGGAGAAAATGTGTCAAACTTTCTTTCAAACACTCACATTTCCGATTTGAAAGTTGCGAATCATTTTCTTTGTCTCTTCCACTTGGTATTTTCTCCCAAATTTATGTCTCTGAATGATTAAACCAATATTCTTTCCAGATGAACCTGAAACAAAGCAATCAACATAGACCAATGATAGGATATGTATGTTGACCAGAAAGTACTGAATATTCATCAGACTTCCTTTTCCTAAGGCTTCAAAGCAATGAGATATCATAGCTGTGACACCAGAATGAAAAGAATAATTAGTGTGATTTGAGCAAGAAATACTATGGTAACCCCTGTTCAGATGGTTTGCGACATGCAGCGCTTTGGCTGTACGGTGTAATCTGAATGACTCTGGGCTCCGAACCTATACAAGCACAATTCTTTTAGAGCCATAACAGACAACACACAGATATTTGTGGGAGAGGCACAAGTGACTCAGCCTAATAATCTATCACCCAAGGAGGAATGCTCATCCCTTAGAACATGCCTGTCTTGCGTATCTAGACAAAGACAAGTCATGGTTAGAGACATGGAGTGAGTAACCCATGTTTAAGTAGTTCAAGAGAGTTCTCATTTAGTTGCTTTGCTAGTGACTTTGTTGAAGCTATCCCAGGTGGCTGTTGCTTGCATAATCATCACAAGGGTGTCTGAAGTCCTGTGTGTCTTCCAGGTTGAAACTCCTTTTGGAAATAGTTTCAGGTTTTCCCTTTGTAGTAGGAGATATCCTATTGGACTTTCCTTACAAAGGTAATAATTACTTCCTTGCAACAGAATCACAAGACTGTCTGAAGTCCTGTGTCGCTTTGGGGATCATAACTCTTATATAGAGTAGTTTCAGGAACCTGCAGTGGGAGATAACTTGAGGGATTTGTATTTTTCTTAAAAGGAATGCCTACCCTGAACCTTTGTTTTCTAATACTAGATTTACATGCAAAAAAAGAGATCAATCTTCACCAACCGCCTTTGCAATGTTGCAATTTGTCAATGATACATACATTCTATTGGGCTATCAAGAAGGTAGGCAGAACGAGTTACTGCCACAAGGCCCCAACTTCATGAAGGGCCCCTGTTGGGATTAAGAAATTTTTAATGTTTCTGCAAAGACCATACTATGGCCCTTTTTCAAAACATCCTGGGCATAACTTATTCTCTCAAGGGTCATGTCTATTACAATCAGAATTATAAAGCCGACATCCAGGTCATACCTTTCTTAGTATTTGGAAATTTATCCTTAAGAATGGATCTAATGGAGGATAGATGTGGAAGCATCGCTCTTGTTCCAACGCAGAAATCAAAGTCAGCTAAATCAATCTCTCCATCTGCTATTTCAGAGATCCTATCTTTTGAAAGGATTACATTAGCACCACATTCTTCAGCAACTTTGGCATCATCACCCTGAAGATGAAACAAAAATTGATTTAAATTTATGAGCTCATATGATCCCTCGCTTTAATACTACACCCACCTACAGAGCTTGTGCAACAGTTGTCTGGCACAGTCTCAAAGCATATGAGGAAAACTGGCACTTCACACTTGCAGTAATCAAAACTGTCCCCAGACAGATCATGATTGCAAAAAACAAACTCAATTGTTACAAAAACAGCCCTCCTCCTCTCCCACATAACTGTCAGCAAATACATAAAAATAGCTACTGTGGACCCCTAAAAGCCCCTTCTGACTTTTCTTCCCATAACATTTCACAAGAGCCCCACCACGGAAAAAAAGTTAAAATTTGAACCTATTCTGGGAAGCAGGCTCCTCTAAACTGGCAATAGAAAAAATAGAAAAGTCTGGATTTGAATATTTTTCTTTATTCTTATTCTAAATTACAAAATTCTGAGCTTACAACCAACATTATGGCATGGCCATCAAAACTTTTGCACCAGCCAATTTATATTTAACTGAAATGGGTGAGGTAAACTTAGCTAGAAATTTAACACTGAAAATTCAGTCAGCATGGCTTTTCTTATCCATGGGTAATTTTAGAATAACACTACCTACACTTCACTTTGGACCATTTCCTTTCAACTGTCACGAATAAATGATTCCCTCTCCCAATGAGTTTTCAAACAATTTTTTAGTTACTGCATCAGATTATTACTGTTTGAATACTAATAGGAAGAATTTGTCTCATGTAGAAAAAACTATTTTTATATCTTTATAATGGATTTAACAGACTTAAAACACATTCATATTTGTGCCTTTGTCTTTTGAATTTGTATGCTCCATTTTTCAAACATCTCCCCCATAAAGAATGCTGCAAAAATCTGTCTTAACATGAAGCAAAATGGATTTTTTTACACTGTGACTAGAAGCTGTCTATAGTGTCTCAAGAAGAACTTAAATTAGGAATATAAAGTTAACAAAAACATACCAAGAACAAAAGGGAAACCAAGATAACCTGAACCAGGAGCCATTTCCAGTCTAAAGGTGCCTCCTGGTTCCCTGTTTGGTGAGCCAGGAGCAACTTAAGGGTTACCAGGAGACAGGTACCAATAACAGTATGTGTACAAAAACAATTAAAGGATACTGGGAGTTACTTGCAGGACAATGTAGCTTCTGGTAGTGGTCTTTATAGGGTCTTACAGGGGCCATTTGGAAGGTAACAGGAGCCAAATGGTTCATGGCTCCCACTTACTATTTCACCTCATATTACCAGTGAATAAATACTCACCTCTGCAAAACACAGAATTTTATTTTCCTTCCAAAACTGATTAGGAAACACAATCAAGTTTGAGAATGCAGGCATAGGTTTCTGTAGAGAAGGAATGAGTGAGTACTGAGTAACAGAAATTTCTGCTAAGATGTGTTTCAATTGATACTGAAAAAGTGTACACTGGAAGTTATAAATTGACTTGCACATTTCTCTTTTTCCCTCCTCCCTCCCTTTTCCAATGACCCACCTGCCTCACCCCCACCCCCTGTATCTATGATCCTATCTTACATACCATTTCCTGAAAAGATTACTCATAATACCATTTCTTTCCTGCAAAACAGATTCAATGGTATGCTTGAAATAATATATTTTTATGCTGTAAATTATTTTCTTTCTGGACTAAGGACTTTGATCCCCCTCCTCTATAAAATATATTAAAACTTCCAGATGAAATCCAAACTTCAGATCTATCTTCACTATTAATCATTATCAGAACTGATTTCAAGATACTTGTAACAACCTCACAGCCCACACTCAGCATGACCTATGAATGCACCCCACCTCCACCCACCCACCCCCTCCCACACACACTCCCTCCCTTAACATTCAGGCAGAATACTTGCCATTTTCAAGCAAAATATATGCTATTTTGAGACAAATATGTGACACATTTTAAATTTCATTTTGGGCAAAACAGCTCTGCTGCCATCCCTTTTGAAAGAAGTTCTACAAGCTTATGATAGCAAAAAAGTGAAGCACAAAGTGCAACTGTAGCTGTTAAATTTATAATAGTCTTGAATAAAAGCAAGTTATAGAAATGTATATTTATGGTAAAAAGAGGATTGAGATACTTTACTCACAGGTCCAAGATTCAAATCGATGAGAATGGATACTACAACACTCCTATCTTTGTACTCACAACCAGGGACATATGACCAAGAGGCCTGAGAACGGAGCAACTCCATAGCTTCATGAAATAGAATCTGTAGACCAATTGATGTTAAAATGAAGGAAATGTTTAATGGTTAGAGTCAAGAGATGTTTGTGAATTTCATTTTAAGCAATAACTTTAGAGTAAATTATTTCATTTCTGGTACAGAGAAGTTTCATACCATCGAGACCACGACTTATTTGTGTAGAATTACTGGCAATTCCAATTATATATTTTGGTGACTTGGAATTCCATTAGAGATATAAAAAGAAAGTCACCCTGCAAAGCTCACATGATGCAGGTCTCACAATGGGCAGGGTTCACCACACTGAGGGTTCCCTAGATTGAAGGTTCACTAAACCAATGATCCTAGATCTAACTTAATCCTAACCCTAGCCATATTCCTTACCAAAACCCTAATCCTTCCCGAGGATAATCCTAAGCCTAATCTAAAATTTTATTCTGTATCTAACCCAAATCCTAACCCTTCTTCTAAGTTCTAACATGAAGTAGATTCTCATCCAAGGTAATCGTCAGTCTAGCGAACCTTTAGTCTGGTGAACCTTCCCTCTAGTGGGCCTTCCCCCTCACAACTCAAATAACATGAAATATTTTTGGGAAGTATTGAAAGCTATTACTAGAGTTCACAGGTGAGACTGAATGGTTTCATAATGATATTTATATGGTATATTAATGGTATTTTCTCTCTGTAGCACGTTGATGCAATGTAAACACACTATGCCCCTTTAAGGAAACAGCTGAGGCAACTGTGAAAAATTACACATCATTAAAGTCAGTCTAAAGCAGGGGTTTTTAAAATGACTGCCTGTACCGAATGTGGCCCCACAAGGGTTTAATCCAGTTAAGGAAAAGAACCAGGTTTAAAAAATTTCTTCATTAAAATTTGGGTATAACAGCAAATTGCACAAAGTTTGCAGTTTCAATAAATAATTAGACAAGCATAAAGGGGAAAGGAATTTTTCTACCTAAGCCTCAGGGGTACAGGGCATCTGGGTAACATACTCCTCTTCAGTACCAATACCCCAAAACCATGTGGCTCATTTGTCAAAATCATTACACTGCCATTGAAAAGTTAACTGAGAACCTCAGGTTTACACCATAGTAAGATTTTAAACAGATCACTGATGTCTGTACAGTACCTATACATTATGCAAAAGAAAATGTCACAAAATAAAATGTCATAAAATTCCACATTTAAAACATGACGAAAGCAGAAATTATTAAAAAAAAAAAAAGACTTTTAACCAAGAAGGGATTGCACTAAATATATTAAATACCTCTTTAGGGGGATAGTGGGCTATCATATAGACATCATCAGCTGGAGCCCAAGCTTTGAATCTCTTTGGCTTTTCTTTCACATCAAGCTCCTTTGCAAATTTTTCAAGTGTCTTTTTTTCTCGGTCTGCCTCTTCTTTAGATTGTTGCCAAAAACCACTTCAAATCAAAGAAATGAAACATTTTTATGCATGTGCTGATCCGTTTTGGTACGAATGGTTGCGAATACCTTACATGTCAATTTGATGAGAAGAGACTTTCAGTACATGAACAATAAATAATACAAAATTTCATAAAAATAATAAAAACAAAAACTTTTATTGTGGAAATTCACAGAAGCAAAGCTTTTTCATCATAAAAAATGAAATTTTCATTCCAAAACTTATTTCCTTTGTAAGAAATTATGTACAGAAAGCTTATCAAATTACAACATGTAAAGTGCTTCACACTTTGCATTTAATTGTTAATTAGAGACTTTGCAACTTTTAGGAAGAACTGATATATTTTGACTAAAACGCCAGAAATGTGACAAAACTGTAATAAATGACAAAAATCCCATCACTATAAATACAGATTTTAATGCAGACTGCTTGTCTTGCAAAACAGTGTATATGCACAAAGTTTAGGTAGGGAATTAAAGAAAAATTAAACAATGTCTTCTTTCAAAACACACAGGTAGTCATGAGCAATTTACCCTAACAGAAGCCAAAAGTCCCCTGGGGATATATCGAGGGCAATTAACAATGACAAATGTTATGATACTCACCCCCTTCCCCTCCTATAAATGTGTCAACAAAAACAAAGAAACCCCATGGGCCCCAAAATAGCCCTCTTTAAGGAAGGTACTGTAATTTTCTTAAAAGCAGTTGAAAAGAGCTCCCTCCCTCCCCCTCCCTTTTTTTACAAAATAAAATAAGAATTCTGACAGCAACAAAGAAAAGGGGGGCAATTCAGGGACACTATATGCTTCGTGACCCCCCCACCCTCTCTGCAATTCAGGGAAATTTATGAAATACTTCCCACTACTTCAAAATGCCAAACCAGCACAAACACAGCATCAATACTATCTATACATTTTGCGCAGTAAAAGTAAAACCATGAGCCTGTTTCAATAGACTGACTGCTAAGGTGGCAGATTCTCTGAAAGAAGCATAATGTTTGAGCAGAGCTCTCTTTTAATATTTCCTTCATGTTAAATATTTGTTGGCAAAAGAAAGAAAGGAAGAAAAGGGTGTTAAATTCATTTAATTGTATGCACATGTACATTATCTGTTACTACAAAGAGGAAACAATATTTTTATGGATCTCTTCAAACTTCCTTTCAAATGTTTGAATTTGAATGACACTTTGTGCAAAATTACATGCCCTGCCTCAAAAACTTCCTATAGTTTACCATTCAATTAAGTATCTTTATCTCTTACTAGTCACCAACTTAAAAGGGACAACAATGAATTACCTATTTATTTAGAGTATCTCTATTAAAAGTAATTGTATTCTTCTATGCTCTAGACATTAATACAACAGGTATGTTAACTAAAAAGTAACAAAAGCCTGAAATTATCTTCAATGGCAAGGCATGTTTTAAAGTACTGTAAAACTTAAAATAGGACAAACTGCTTCACTAGTGATACTGCGATTTGAATTTAACATAAAAATAGGTTATTTTTGTTATATATAAACCAACCTGCTTGTACATAACTGCCTGGAGTGTAATCTCTTTACAAAATTGTGGTTGCCAGGATGTTCTCTGATGAACCTGCACCGACTGCAAAGGGATCTGCAACCAATGCCATATCCAATGAAAGTTGAATGAATACTCTTGAGCACTAAATATGCAAAGAACAAAATTAACAAGCTGTGAGTAACTTTACTGTTTGAGATACTGTATACAGTCACAGCCAAGTGCTAATGCATATAACTCTGGATTGAAAGGATGTGAGATTAAGTAGTTCCTTGCTTCAGTGTGTGTTGTTGAGCAGGATAACTCACCCTGCCTGCTCCAACCCATGGGGGTGGAGGTGGGGGAGGGCGCAAAAGAATGATTCCTTCACCCAGAAGATTGAGTACAATCATGCTGGGAAGGGGGTGTGATTGATGTCTGGAAGATACTTTTCAGTGAAATGTGCAGAAGGTTGAGTACTAAGTGTAACAATTCTATTGTTTAAAGGGAAAATAAAGTTTGGGATTCCAAAAACATTCATACTGGAGAAGAGGTTTAAGAATTCAATGATCTCATTAACTTCATACTTTATTCAGTATTTCTGGATATTAAGGTTGACTTTTACTCATTTCTTTATGAAAGAGTGTGCATTCTTTTCCTACACTATGTATACCACTTTCTTTCTCTGTTGAAATTGAAATGCTCAGATAACACTGGAAAATGACATTATTTTGTGAGAAGGCTTGTGCATATAGCACAGTCCCTCCACAAGAATAACACACTGATCTCATTTTGCAAAAGATGCAGTTGTTTAATGACAAGTAAAAAAGAAAAAAAAAACATAAAGAAATGAAATATGAATACTTACCAGAATAAGATCAAGTTATTGCACAATCTTATAGTTTACAATTAAGTGAACACTGTTTTATGTTTAAGCAAAGAAAGACTTGGCAAAGATGGGAAGCACCACTAGTGGCACTAGAGCTTCATTTTTCAACCCTAGAAACAATCTGTGCAAATTAAACCTTTAGGTGATCATTTAACTTATACTACTGTTCAGTGGCGTGTGCAGGATTTCGGAGGTGGGGGGGCACAACCTGTGATTCCCTCGACCGACATGGAAGGGTGTCACATGTGCACCGAAGGTGCACCACAAGCGCGAAGGGGGAGTTTGCACACGTGGGGTCCAGGGGCCCGCGCTAGGGGCCCCTGGCGGGGTCCAGGGGCAGAGCCCTGGTGGGGGTCCAGGGGGCGAAGCCCCCGGAAGCTCCTGCAATATAAGGTAATAAGACCGCCGTCAATTGGTTCTAGAGGCCTTATTGATCAGGTTTTGTTTGTTTCAGATTTTGTGAAATTCGATGTCAATGACGGAGAGTTCAAGTTATCCTCTATGCGTTGTAAGCTGCAGTATGCTACAGTATGTGTCACATAGCTTACATTGACAGGGTAAGATCACCAGGACTGCAAGATCACGAGGCCAGTCAAGAAGGCTGCTTGAGATGATCGCAAAAGTTAACAGCAGTTTCATCCTTAAACATGTACAGTTTTACCATTTCAGATGGTTAAAGTGACTAGCGCGAAGCATCCTGTCTGATTATTCACTGAAGGGCGATCAGAAGAGCTCTATCCTTTGGTAAACAACCATATAATGAAAAAATTCTCTCCTAATTACATTCTGTAGGCTACTTTTAAGTTTGGAAGGGTGGCTAGACGGGCGGAGGCAGCGACCCGAAGCCCTGACAGCCCCGATGCCGTCAAGGGGATGGTGAGTCTGAAGAAAATCTGTGTACTCAACCATGCCATTGTGGGGCATATATGTGCATGAACTAGAGGAACATAGTTTGGGGGCTGATTTAATATTTTCAGCCCAGAATAGAAAGGGTGAAATTGCAAAGCGCGAGAAGCGAGCAAAAATTTTTGGGATTATCCTACACTAAAAAGAATCGGTACTTATTAAAAGACAATTAAGGTCAATTGTCCTGGCAGTTGGTCCCTATCGGGCATAACTTACATTGTACTTTTCTCCTCGTGTCCTATAGCCGTACCGCACTATAGACCCAAGAGAACATTGGCTAAATGAGGTGATATGAGGTGAAATTTCCAACATTTACCTAAATTCATGTATTCAACTTTTTCAGTTACTTGGAAAGGTGGAAATGGTTTGAACTATATTTAGCTGTAAGTAACAGAACTGAGGAAGAGTGGGCAAAGCGTACCGAAAATCTTGGGTTTCATTGCAGAAACGACCCTTTGAAAGCCAAAATAAGAAAAACCGATCGCAAATGCATAGCGACAGAATTTCCTGACAGAAGGCTGGGCCATGCCAGCGACCCCAAGCTTCGACAGCCCCTCTGTTGAAGAGGTGGTGACAAGGGCCTATGGCTTACTATCCCGTGCCATTTCAGCGCATATTTTGCATAATATCACTTAATTCTTCATGAGTCGAGTTGCGCACTTTATATATAGTGGTCTTTGGAACCTGAAACTTAAATTTGCAAAGGGGCGAAAATTTTTGGCAGGCTTACACAAAAAAAGATATGTGATCATTATGAACATAAAGAAAAGATAGAAAAACTGTAGGTTCTAGACCACATCGAGGATAACATACATTTTATCAAAACACCTGGAGTACACCCTATGAAATAGGTCCGTGAGTCGCTCGCAAACTGACCGTACCGCATGACACACACAAGAGAATAGGAAATAGGCTTAGTGCCATGGAATGGAACTTTCGACCTCCACATAAACAGTGTGCTCTGCCTACATGTTTCGTGGTAAGGTTGGCAGGACCTGTGCTATCTAGCAATGTGGAATGGAACTGCTGAAGATCCTGGAGTGACTGTACAGCGCGCGTAGCGCGCCGAAAATTTTGGGTTCTTACTAGAGAAATTGTCCTCCCTCAGGCGCCAACAGGGACTGCATACTCTATCGTATCGATTAAGACTCCCCGATGAGGGCCATCCCTGTTGAGTGTTCAGTGTGTCTCTTCAATATTTTTCTCTTCCCCTCAACCCTTAAATCCCCCGACTGAGGGATTTTCCCCCGACTGACTTCGGAAGTGGGGGGACCTGTGCCCCCCCCCCCTTTGAACACGCTACTGCTACTGTTGAGCACGGTGTCAGCAAGCTTCTCTGCAAAAAAACACACACATCAAGTTCTCTTCAAAATAAATCAGACACAGTTCCAAATGGGACTTCTTTGTATATACTCCCCCCTCCCTCATTCTTCAACTCTGCAATAACTATTGCTAATAAAAATGATGCAAGCTTCAGTGTCTTTTGTAATTTAATGAAACTGCAGGTAAGAGGTTTTCCCTTGCCAAGCTTCCTGGGCTAGTATGCCCAGCTTGACTCCTCTAAGGAGATGTAAAACAGGAGCAGCTCATATGTGAGGGCTTTGCTTCCCCTCCCTCCACCTCCTACTCAAACAAAATCCTTCAAACTTTTTTTAAGAAATTAGAGAGGTAACACCCAACTTATTTTTTTTTTAACAAAAAAATCAGAGTTAGCATGTATAGTGTAACCTTTCTTCATAAGTCATTACTACAAAATGATCAAACTTTGTACCATTTCTACTGGAAAAGAGTCACATTCTTGGTGAACTGGGAGGGACATCTTTTTGGGTTACAGGCAGAATACATCCTGGAGCTCAGCTCTGGCTATGTCCAAGGTCGCATACAAAGTAAATGATAAAAGATGGCCAGAGAATCTCTGCTACAACATTACTCCAGATCACTTACTTATCCCTATGCTGTAAAGTTTGTGTCTCATTTGTCAAAGTTTCATTTGTTAATTTCTATGCCATGTGAAATCAGTGTAATGTATCACTAATTATGTACAGTATGCAAAATAAAGGAAACTTACACCACTTAAGTATCATGTAAAAACATAAAGGCATGGCCAAAATACTTGGTGTAACGTACACACTTTCCAATATGGCTTTATCTTGAACTGACCTACTACATAGCCTTGACTCAGCATATTACTATGGGTGGGATGAAACTACTGTAAGTAAACTAGGCCTAGGCTAGTACTTACTGTACTAGAAGGTGTCTAGACTGTGAAGCTAGGCTCAGGAATATAGGGACCTAAAAATAACTAGGGCCTAGCCTCCCCCTTAGTAGGATGAGGAATGGTATTTTCATTCAGGTGTAGGCTGATCGATTTAAGTATGTACTGCACAACATACAACACTATATGCAAATCAATAGTGAATGACATACAGCATCTGTCTTTTGAGCATAGACTTGAAGATCTTGGTTTTACATCTTTAGAAATGAGAAGGTTTAGGGTGGATCTTATTGAAACTTATCGTATTATTAGAGGTTTTGAGGATATAGAGCCTGCAAGTCTCTTTGAAATGAGGTTTGGATTCACCAGAGGGCACAGCCACATGATATATAAGGGCCACTGTAGTCTGAATACTAGGAAGTACTTCTTTACACAAAGGGTCATCAACGCCTGGATTCACTTGCCATCTGAAGCTATTGACTGCACATCCATCAATACCTTCACATCCTTCCTCACCAAAGACTGTTTGGGGCTACTAATGGGGGATTACATGAGTCTCTGAATCCCTTCCCTGTCAGCCACCTGTTTAGTCAGGTGGCACACAGGTGAATAACAGGTGAATGAATAACAAAAACTGAGGATGTAAAAATCAGGCAGTTATATAGAACATACACCGAACTCCATGCACTGCCAAATTTTGCTCACCCCAAAAATAGTTCAAAATTATCCCACTAATATTCCAATCAAAGCAGTTGTCTAGATTAGTGTACTACAGGCCTATTTATGACAACAAGGAAGACTCAAAACCTGATAAGCTGCATTAACTTCTGCATAAATAACCATACTTTATACAATTCTCCCAGTTGATGTTTTCTTCATTCATGGGGCAGTGGCCAACTAGGCCTCATACTATTTTTATGTGTCCATTTTTCTTTCCAAAATCATTCATTACAGGTTTTTAGCCATCACACTCAGTCATTCACTATTGATTTGCATATAGTGTTAAACGCACGCATTGGCTTATCAGTAGATAAGTCAATTTCAATTTACAGCATTTTTTCTCTTTTCTTCTTTTTTTGCCAAGACTTCATAGCCTTACATTTTCCCAAACAGAGCTTCCATGCGCAGTGTATTCTCCAACATAGTTATACATAATAGGCATGGACGCTGTCAGGGATTGAATTGAAAAATAAAAGTAACACGCTCAACCGGATTCTTCAGAATTCTAACTTAAGTGTAAACTGTTCAGATGTTTTCTTGAAAAAGGGCTGACAAACAGAAAAATTTGCATGCACAGGCAAAATTTTACATGCACAGAGCCAATGTTTTATGTAAATGTGTATGTAGAACCCCTCTATTCCAGTCACTGGATGCCATGTCAATATTAGCTAGTAGGCCAAGCTACCATGGGCCCCAGGGGTAAGGATATTAGCCATTCGGAGACATGATGAGAGAATCCGCACCACAGACGATGAAGTGAGGCAAACTTGAATGCATGCATGAGATATGACACAGCATGTCACTGGGACCAACAGGCTATTTACTAAAGATGGAGAAAACAGAAGTTTAGTTCTTTGTCCAAATTCAGAGAATTTGTTACCCAATTTCTTGCAGAAAGATATCTGATACACACATGAGGAGATTCGAGAACAACTGAAGTAGCAAACAAAAGATTGTAAACGAAACAATATTTCACATGAGATTTAAAGGGCATTTCTACATAGGTAGCCTGTGTTGCAGTCTTTTAGTCCAATTTAAGGGACAAAATCCATCCATACCATTCTGATATGCCACTATAAAGCATATGGTTCCTACCAACTTAAAAAGCTAGGATATCCAATAAAATGATCCCCCTAATTTCTCATTTCTAATGTTCTGCTGTGCCAAACTGCTCTGAGTTATCCAGACAAAATAATTTTAAAAAGGCTTAGAAAAGGAAGTGATGCATGCCTCCATCCCTGTACCCCTCCTCTCCTCCCCCCCCCCCCCAAAAAAAGCAAAGCTGCTGGTATACCTTCAAACCACCTGAAAAACTCTTGTAGTAGCCTACTGCAGTCATGTCTCAAATCTTGCTAGCAGGTTCAAAATAACGCATGCAGACATGCACCAGTGCATGTAACTTTTTGTCAGTGCATGCAACTTTGCGTTGCTTACCCGCACGCATGCATGTAGGCCTAGCCTAATGGTAGTTTAAAAAGAAATGTATTAAAGGTAGAGCCAGAGATTATCCGCTTGAAAAATCATAAAATTCCACTTTTAACTTTTAAAATTCTGTAAAATTCCATTTCAAGCATAGCCAAATTCCGGAATTTTCCTTTGAAGCCTACTGTGTATGAGCAACCTATGCTAACACATTATTGCATGAAATTGCAGCCTAGGCCTATAGCAAGAAAATTTTGATGATTTTTAATAAGTTGCTTCTCCTTTTTGGATCATATTTTTGATGGATTTTGATAATTTAAGGGGGAGATTGCCATCACTATAGATGGTAAATGTCTGTATATCTCTTTCATAAATGCAGACATTCATTTGGTATGGTTTTGGAGAATAATAGCTCATCTTTTCTATCAAAAAGTTACATGTATTTTGAGTTGGATAATTTTTGGCTAAATTCTGCGGAGAATTGTCAAAGTTGCGTTTTTTTTTTGGGGGGGGGGGGTGGGGGGGGGGGAGGACTAGATGTAATGATAGTATCAATGTGCATGCATAGCCATTGCTTGGTGGCACACATCATCTCACTGATTGTTCCTGCTTAGGCCAAGGCTATTATAAAAAGGGAAGAAACAGGGCTAATGTTAGGCCTGAGTATTTTTAACCTTTCATTGTCATACTTCAATGGCGCATGTAAGAATTTATTTGTGCAGGTAAAATTTTAAAGTTATATGCACAGGTGTATCTAGCCTAACTTTTTTTTCAAATTCAAACTCTGCTTGCTGGTCTACAGTGCATACTATTATGGAAGATGATTCTTGCAGGCAGGGCATGAGAAAAATCTTGCCAGAAGGCAGGACATAATATGTGCCTATAGCATCAGCCAAGAGAAAATGTTGCGAGCACAGATTCTGTGTCTAGGCCATAGGCAAACAGTAAAGTCTAAGCAAGCCAATAGCCTAACACTAACTGTAACTGTAAGTTAACAGTGGGCCTAACGTTAACGTTAGGCCCTAACACAAAACTAAAAATATTTTGAAGCAAGGACATAACTGCAATTTCATTCAAGTTTTTGATAAGAAGTAAAAAGGGTGGATTTAAAAAATCATTTGCTTTCAAGAAAACGCTAGTTAAACAAACTATCGACCAAACACATAAGGATTGGTCTCTTACAGGTTTTCGAGACACTTCCCGTCATGGAGGCTGCCATATTTGATTGCTGTAGGCTATGATAAAGTTTATATTTTATAGAATAAAATAATAATTTTAAAAAATTTGAATGCGGCAAAGTTTAATATTTTTTAGTATTAAAAATAATGTTTATACAATATTACTTAACTTAAAAAAATATTTGTAGAATATTAAATAAAACAGACGATTAATTGAATTTATATTATATTCATACTAAGTTCGAGGATTGTTTTCATGGTTACTAAAATAAGTTCTGCTTTGCTCGAAAAGCATTGGAACTTCTTCAGATTTGAAGAGCAGATTAAAATTCTTACAAGGTGAGCATCTATCTTTGTTTTTTATTAATGTATTTGATATTGAATAAAAATTAAGAATATTGGTCAGCGAGTCAAGCATCATGCCAGCCTTTCCACGTATTCTTGACCCGGTCGACCACATTCCACACGAAGGTAGGCCTTGTGCTAGGCTAGTTGATTTCACCACCATAGAAAATGTGTTGATACTAGTTCCGCTATACAGGGAAAGAAGTGGGTGGCCCACGTACTGGGAAGATTCCTTCTTGAACCTTCTCTGCTGCATGTTTTGAACATTTTAGTATGTCTCCATTCTGCATGGGTGTTTATGAAATTATGTCAAACAAATGCATGATTCTGTACAAAAATACAAGACTATCTGGTGAAAATTCCGGGCAACTGTAGAATTATGGTACCTTTGCTATAATACTGTAGGAAAGTTAGGAATCTAGTGTCTTTCCGCCATCGGTACATTCCGCCATGGGTTTTGCACCATTCCGCCATGGCGGAAAGGTGCAAAAACATGGCGGAAAGGTGCAAAATCTATGGCGGAAAGGCACTTTCTTAAAATCTGAGAAACAAAAGGTCTTGTTTTCCTTGCAAACATATTTTCAAAGGGTTATTTTGAGAACGACACATCATGCACTATTAAAATAATCATAATTAACACTTTACTGCCATGGCGGAATGGCACGGCCCCCGAAAGTTAGGACCTAGTAAATAGTAATTAACTCCTGTGCTGATGTTTCGAAGTTACACTGGGATGATGACCGGCTCAAGAAGCTTGGGACCTATCTAGAGCTGTAGGACAGGCTGGCCCCAGCCACAAGTGTTGTCGTCGCCGGTAAAGTTACATTAAATCATGTCTCTAGAGCTGTTAACGTTCACGATCATACGTATTTTTCTTCCATTCCCATGAGAAATGTTCACATTCTCGGATTAAATGTCTGTGGAATCAAGACCAAAATAGAAGCTGGAATTCTCTGTGAGTATATTAAAAACTTCGACATAGCTTGCTTATCTGAAACGAAAACAGATTTTATTAACTCCGAGGATTTCCCTGAATATAATATTATATGTTTAAAGCGGGTGTCAACCCTCAAGTATGGTGGAGTACATGGATTGGCGGTCCTTATTACTAACAAGATCAACGTAAATAGTTACGTTCCTGTTAACGAAATGACTGCTGAAACTGTTCTCTGGATAAGTTTTAACGAAGAAGCTTTCGGTGTCCCCATAGTTCTTGGTGCTGTCTATATGCCCCATGAGGGGTCCAAGTACTTTGATCAAAATTTTTTCGATAATATCGCCCATGATTGTTTTACTTTCAAGACACAACATAATGCTCTGATTTGTCTAATCGGAGATTTTAACGCACGCACCGGTGTTTTAGATGACTTCATTCCTTATGAAGACTTCGTCTTCCAGCAAGGTGGTATGAGTATCTTAGATATGAATTTTAACTCAAAGGATGAATTAGATGCCCTAGGTATTTGCACTTCAAGGCATAATAAAGATAAAGGAACGAACAATAACGGTCACAGACTTGTTGAATTGTGCAAAAATTGTGATTTACATATTGTGAATGGTCGCTTTGGTATGGACTTGAAATTTGGTAATTTAACTTGTGGAGGCAAAAGTTGTGTAGATTATGTAATTTCTTCACCTGAATTGTTCCCAATGATCGAAAATTTTAGTGTCGATGTATTTGACCCTTTGCTGTCTGATAAGCACAGTCCAATTTCGTTGACATTAAGGGTAGCGGCATATCAGAAGTGTTGTAATTCCCTTTTGGAGCATAACGCACGGCCCCTTGATATGTCTTGTACCCAGCAAAGGAAAAGAATTGTATGGGAGGTTGAAAAGAAAGAAGTTTTCCTTAACTCTTTTGATGATGACGAAATTGCTTCTATTGATAGTGATCTGGTTAATATTGATGTGAATTATTTTTCTCAGGAGTGTATGGATAAGCAAATTAAGAGACTTAATAATCTGTTCTTAAGCAATGCTGAAAAAATTGGTATTGTGAAAAATTGTTGCATGAATCGCAGTAAAGTCAAAACGAAGGCAAGTAACAAGTGGTTTAATAGTGACTGTAGTAGGGCAAGGGAGGATTATTTCAAATGTAAACGAATTCACAGTAAAACTAGAAGTGATGTCACTAAGAATGAGTTAAAAGTTATGTCTATTAAGTATAAAAGAGTTCTGAAAAATGCAAAGAGTACCTATTATGACGCTCTCCATAATGAAATAAGGAATTTAAAATGTTCAAATCCAAGAATGTATTGGGAGTTAATTAACAAGGCAAGTAGTAATACTAAGTCAGTATATCCAGTAAATGATATTCCAATTGAAACATTCTTGGCCCATTTCAAAAATTTGCATGAGACGTGTTGTGAAAATGACGATGATAGTATACCTTGCCCAAGTCCTTCTTCAATCAATGAGGAATTGAACAAACCTATTGATTTTTCTGAAGTGGTAAATCAGATTAAAAAGTTAAGTAATAATAAAGCTCCTGGCATTGACTTGATAAAAAATGAGTTTCTGATGAATAGCCCAGTTTCTGTTGTTAACTTAATCACTTCTTTATTTAATTTAGTAATTAATACTGGGATTATTCCAACAAATTGGACTATTGGTGTTGTTAAACCAATTTTCAAAGGCAAAGGCTCACCTCATGATGTCGATAATTATCGAGGTATTACTTTATTAAGTTGCTTGGGTAAACTTTTTACAGCTATTCTTAATGACAGAATTCATACTTATTTGCAATATGCGGGGATATTGGGGGACGAGCAAGCTGGGTTCAGGAGTAATTATTCTACCATTGATCACATTTTTGTTCTGCATACAGTTATAGACCTCTATCAAATGAAAAGAAGCCGGCTTTACTGTGCATTCATAGATTATAAAAAAGCTTTTGATTTAGTTAATCAAGCGTCATTATGGCTCAAACTAATTTCTTATGGTATTAATGGTAAAGTTCTGAACGTCATTCGTAACTTATATCAAAACGCAAAGTCGTTTGTCCAGAACAACGATCAGCAGTCTGATTATTTCTTTTGTAATGTTGGGGTCAGACAAGGTGAAAACCTTTCCCCAGTTTTGTTTGCCCTGTATTTAAATGACTTTGAATTATTCATCAGTAAGTACTATCAAGGCTTAACTAAGCTCTCAGAATCTGTGAAATGCCACTTAAGTAATAATGATGTCGAAGTGTTTTTTAGACTTTTCTGCCTCCTGTATGCTGATGATACTATTGTGCTGGCTGAAAATAATCGTGACCTACAACTTGCATTAGATGCACTTAAGTTATATTGTGACAGATGGAAACTAACAGTTAATGCACGTAAAACGAAAGTTGTAATCTTCTCCAAAGGTAAAGTAAGAAAAAGGCCTGTGTTTAAATTTGATAATGTTGTACTTGAAATTGTTGATGACTACACCTATCTAGGAACTGTGTTCAATTATAATAATAAGTTTAATAAAGCTAAGAAAAAGCAAGTCAACCAAGCAAGAGGTGCCCTCTATAGTCTCTTGGCTAAGTCCTATGACTTGCAGTTGCCCCTTGACATACAGTTACAACTTTTTGATCAAATTGTTCTTCCTGTCCTCTTGTATGGGTGTGAAGTTTGGGGTTTTGAAGATATCTCGCAAGTTGAATCGTTTCATATGAAATTCTGCAAAAAAATTCTCAAAGTTCATAATTATACTGCCAATTGCATGGTATACGGGGAATTGGGTAGACACAGGCTAATTAAGACAATTGAAGTAAGAATGGTCACGTTTTGGGCAAGAATTGTTAACGGTAGTAAACATAAGCTTTCATACACCCTGTACAACCTCTTAAGAACCCTGCATGAGAAAGGTATTTATAGTTCTGGATGGATCATAAAGGTTAAAAGTATTCTTGATTATTCTGGTATGTCATATGTTTGGAATTTTGCGACTAATAATAATGAAACTCTTATTGACATTAATTGGCTTAAAAATTCACTTAACAGGAGACTTTCTGATATGTATGAGCAAGATTGGCTCTCAGAAGTGTTCAATAACTCCCAGTGCAAGAACTATCGTATTTTTAAGACAAAATTAGAACTAGAAAGATATCTTGTTTGCTTACCTATTAAAGACTGTATAAATTTGTGCAAGTTCCGATGTGCTAATCACAAACTCCCTGTTGTCACTGGAAGATTTCTCAACATCACTTTTAACGAAAGAATTTGCCATTATTGTAGTACCGAGAAACTAGGGGATGAATTTCATTACTTATTTGAATGTAATAGGTTTCAGAAGGAAAGAAAAATTTTCTTAAAACGTTTTTTTACAGTTAACTCAAATGCAATTAAAATGAGACAACTCTTTCAGACTAGAAAAAGATCCATTCTCAGAAATCTCACTAAGTTTGTAATTGTTATTATGAAATCCTTTAGCTAATTAATTCACCTTTCTGTTTAGGCTGGTGGCATAGGTCTTTTGCTACCAAGCTTCCCAGGTCATACTTATGTTTCTTGTTTTTCTCTCTTTTTTCTCTTTCTTCTTATTTTGTGAATTTTGTAAACTTGTATTGTTTTTTCCCTTTTTGCAACTTTTTGTAAATATTGTATTATGATTCTCGCACCTCAAGGAGGTAAACAGAATAAACTGAAACTGAAACTGAAACTGAAACAGGGCCTAAAATCTTAATATCCTACAATAACTTTTTCTTTCCAAGTCTGATACAAGTATTGGAGTTGTTTTTGATAACTTAAAATCTCTGAAAAGGTTAGAAAATTTAAATTTCTGATAAAATCATCAACTTTGTCACTTGCTAGAATTTACAGCCTTCAGTATGTATTTGTTTTTTATATCAGATTGCCATGTGTGTACATAACATTGTGATGTTGCATGGAACATTTGATTTCTGTAGTTCCTATACATCCACATGGCAAGTGGCCTACTGCATGCATTCAGTAATGATGGAATGATTTGTCTCATTAGAATGCTGATGTAGGCAAAGTTCCTTATCCACGGAAAATTTTATGGCACATAAAAGATGGTCATTTCACTTCAAACGTTTGACCCTTTTCAGAAGATTTCAGTGATCAAAAACAGGTTTAATACTCCTGTCGGACTTGGAGAAGGAAAGACATGGTATGTGAATTAAGATTTTAGGACCAAAATTTGCTATGAGAAGAAACTATTTTAACAATGATACAGATGGTCAATCACCCCACTACACCCCACTGTCCATATGTCATAATATGAAGAACTTTGCGTAGGGAACTCTTCTTTTACAACTAAACACAAGCCTTTGCTGAAGCTAATCTTTACCCTGCAATTTTTTAGTTTTCACACCAATTTGATGGCAAAATTCTGTTTTATTATGCATATTTATTGTCCTGATTTGGCATGCTAAGAAACAAGATATCTGGACCTTGGCAAATCACATAAACCTAGGCCACCAAGTGTGTACCATTAAAGTCAAACCTGTTTTTAATTTATCATATTTTCATAGTTAATTAGCAGACTGGATCATTTATCCTGCCTTTTATAAGCAAGTTAGAAAAACAGGTTTGTTTTGCTACTTTTGTTTTCATGGTCATTGTGTACATTCAGTTTTATGTGTATCACATCCAGTATTTCAGATGACAAAAATGGATGACCCAACAGGAGGTATGGACACAGAGTATCTGAAAACCCATTTAGGGGACTGTTTGTCTTCAGCACTTGCAGAAGTCATTGAGAAAAGGCCGGCAGACCCCATTGAATACATTGCACAATGGCTTTACAAGTTCAAGGAGAATGAAGCACATTACAAGATGGTAATTACATGTACCAAATATCTTTTCTTTACAGTGTGAGTGGTCACACACAGTGCCACTCCATACTTAACCTTGCAGCAATGTCACAAGGCCAGTAACTCAGAATGCTATGCAGTGCCATGTAGTGATGTTTTTCCATGCATCCACCCCCCATGTGGGGATCTACAGTAGTAGGGTTGTAGCTACACCCATTTAGTGGTGAGCTCCACCTAAAAAGTTTTTCCTGACTGTACCTTGTGAACCATATTTATTTGTTGAAAAGAGTGGGGTATATTCCTGATTTATTGGCTCTTTTAGGGAACTATCTCAACAAAATATGGAAAGTACCGCAAAAAGGTTGGTTTTCCTTCCAACTTTCTCCAAAATCAGTTCAAACTATCATGTTTACTACCACTGGAAGTGAATTTAGTACTGGGAGGTGCCAGGCTTAATAACCCATGGGCGATAAAGAGCATTCCCAGGCACTACCGCTAAGCACTGCCCACTCAGTACAGCCCTGTTTGTAAGCTTCATTGATGTATATATGTTGTGTAGCTTTGTGGTTCAAACTAGACTTCCAAGTCCCTTCATCAATTGTGATGTCAATGTTCTCTTCTTCATCTTGAGGTTTGTTTAAATGCCCTGTGGTCCTTTGGTTATTATGCAATAGGTACAGTATAGCCTACGTGAACTCTCTAATGAACAGAAAAATATGCCAGGGATCGTTTATCATGTCCTCGGTTGTGAAGTGAGACTGTGATTGACTGTTTTAAAACATGGTGCTGTGAAATTAATCATTTTTCAGTGTTGCTTTTAAAGCATAGCCCAGAATTGCATGGCATGGCACTACTGGTTGTCTGGTTTGGTCAACTAAAAATATTTCTTGAAGTGCATTGTACGGCTGCATGGCATGGTACATCATCGTGAATGATCCAGCTTAAAAGTCAAACAATTTATTCCCCCCGTGTTCTTTTCCTGTTACCTCTTTTTAGTTACAGATGCTGTTCTCAATGAAATCCTGTTACATATTAATAGTCATGTGTACAGTAACACCCTTACTGTATGTGCCTGCTCTCAAATCTGTTCAAAAGCTGGGTGCTTTGCTAGTTGCTAGTTTTGAGGAGATTATTGCAGTAATTTGTACTGGCAGAACAATTAAAAAAAAATTTCATTTATTTCATACTATTTTGCTTTTTAGACTGAGGTGGAAATTGAAATCGCAAAGAGTGGATGTTGCAAGAATAGAGATTATCAATAAATATCTTTTTTTAAGTTTTAAGTTTTTATCATTCCTTCTTTCCTTACCTTTTCTTCAGGAAGCAGAATTAGCTGCTCAACTTATCGTTGAAAGAAATGAAGCTGAAAGAGAAAAGGAAATCCAAGAAAAAATGAGAGAAGAGGCAGAAAAAATTGCTCAGTTGGAAGCAGAGCAGAAGAAGGTATTGGAAATTCCTTTCAAACCTTTGCTTATTTTCCAGCAAGTGCCTACAACTTGTATAATTTCTTTTAGTTTTTAACAGGTCCTTAGCTTTGTGATATAAATCTGCTATTTACAGTATTAATGGTAGATAATGTAAGGTAGTAGCACAAAAAACATTTTAGAATAATGAAACGTTAAAATGTCCTAGATTACAGAAGTGTAGTTTCTATGGTGACATGAACTCATAAGGTGTGCAGTATAGACCATCTGTAAAATATTGACAGTTAAACTTTTATGATAAAGTGATGAGTTAGAAAAAAGAGGGGTATCAGTGGCAAAGAGTTTTCAAGAATTTATATATTATTACACTGAAATTTTTAATGTTTGGACCAGCAGACTTCTGGTAGGTTAGATTTTTACTTTCCTGTATTGTCCTTGAGTGCCAGAGAAGGACACTTTGTGATTGTAATTGTTGCTGTAGTGTAAAGACAATGAAAGAGTTCCCAATGCATTTCCCTCTTCCAAATACAGTTTAATTATTGTTAGTATTAGTAATAATTAAAATGGTGTTTATCTTTTTAAGAAAGAGTATTAAACATTATTAAACTTACATTTTAAAAACTCCTGTGGAAGCTTATACATGACAAATCCTTTGCATGATTTCCTATTGAATAAATCAAAGGCATTAGAACCTGAACCAGAGCCAGAAGATACAAATTTACAACCTGTCCCAAGTAAAGATCGCAGTGCATTGCCAGGAGCACCAAACTTAGAGACCGTACCTGAAGGAGAAGAAGCAGCAGAGGATGAGGATGCAAGAGGAAGTAAGGTAGATGGTGAGGTGGCTGCAGAACAACCCCAGGTAAGTGTCTGTATTTTAACAACCATAGCTGGAAAACTGTTTATTTCCCAGTTATCAAGTCAGGTTTTTCACAGTTTTTTACCTTTATTAATGTACAAAACCAGATTTCCCTCCAGTGTGGCAAAATTTCCCTCCAAGTATCATGATTTCTTGACAAAGAGTTTCCCAAATACCTGATTTTTCTAGTAATGTTACCAATGACACAAAAATAAAGTGAATGTAACAAAACTGCCAAGTTTGCTCTAAAATAATGTTTTGCTGTAAATTTTAGCCACCCATTACTGTATGATACAGCTTTAACTCATTTAGTTAGTGTTCAGAGGTTGATACATTTTACATCTATAAAAAATTTTACATAGTCGCTTAGTTTGTACTTGTATAGCACTATGACTGTTTGACCAATAGCACATTGTCTTTCAGTAAAACAATCATTATGTTTTGTAACTTAATTGCTGTTTACTTTTATTATTTATCTCTGCTTGAGAAGAATTGTAAGTTCATTCCAAGTATGTAAACAGTAGCATTAATTTATTATTATGAGCTTGAGGGGCTCAAACTGTTTTACACTGTACAGCTCTCTTAATAAATTTTTGGCCCTTTCCTTTCATATTTTCATTAACTTTAATTATTTAAAGCAAAACTTTGAGCATATTTCACTCTGCATGTTTCAGCATATTTGTATTATGCACAAATTGTTCTTGCTAACAGAATGAAGAGAATGTTAATGACACCTCAGCAGATGCTGCTGGAGTTGAGACAACGCAAGCAGATGAGGCAGAAACTGGTGGTGTTACTGTAGAAGTATCAGAGCAAGGAGAAACAGAGGGAGGAGCAGAGGAACCTGCTGCTGCTCCTGATGAGACTAAAGAAGAAACGGAGGCATCCTAAGCTTCTTCATGATGTGCAAACATTAAAATGCTGAACAGAAGCCATTATGATTAGACCATCCTGTCATTATGAATTACATACAATTACCACCAATGTCTGCCTGTTGTGGTTTTTCCACATTGGTGTGAATACAGGGAATTCATTTCAAGAATTTCAAGCTATACAATGATAGCTGAAATCAAATGATTATCAAGTTGTTCCTGGTTCATTTCAAGGAAACACACAGTTACATTTGTATAGAAGTAAAGAAGTAAATTGCACTAGGATATGTTACTATTGAGTCAGGCTCTGTACTTACGAAAATAATCCGCTTTGCAAAGTACATTTGCTACAAGACCAGGTGAAGAGCATTGCTTATGGTTAGCCCTTGCTTATGTAGTTGCCAAGGAGGAAAACGTGAAAATTGTTTGAGAGTGACAGTCATGTATCCCTTGGCTCCAGATTGTAGTGTCTACCATAGTCTGAAATGTTCAGTGGCATGAATGACTGGGGTTTTGCATGAAATTTAATATTTCTATTTCGGCTCAGTTGTTCAGGTAGACATCATTTATTCTGTTATAGAAACCCATAAGGCTGTAAACAGCAGTTGATACTTGAGTGTTTATATTTATCTGACTTTATGAAGTACTTGTGCCTTCATCAAAATCAAACTTCAGCTTGGTACTCAGAAGGTATGAACACAGTTTGGTAATGTACAAATTGGTTTAATCAGTTGGCCAAATGGCCACTTTTACTTGCATGTAACCAGGATTTGGTCCTGGGGACTGGGGACCCAGACCATACTGGCCCATTAATGCCTGAGGCACCACCAGGCTGCAAAGCCTTACCTATGGATCTGAGGTCCAGTGGCATGCCTCATGGTATTTCTTCATAATTAGGATCGCAGGCCAGGGGCAGGGAGGCATAATTTCCCCTAGAAACAGCCAATTTAGACTCAGTTGGTGGAGCACTTGGTCATGGGGGAGTCTAAACCCTTTTCCTCCCCATAGGCTATGTGTCTGACTCTTTTATTCTCTTAGAACCATAGCCAACAAACCAAGCATAGGACTTTTAAGAGGTTATGAGTTTCTAGCTCATGTTATATTGTATGTTTTGATTTACAGAATTGTAAATAAAGCTTCATTTCGTATAATCTCATTCTTTAAATAGTTTTTCTTTTGGTGTGTAGATAATTAAGAAATTTGTTTTGATAATCCACATTTTGAACCCTGACAACTGCCACTGTTTGGAGATTTGTTTTGATCCTTTGTCATCATCTGTGGGGAGTTTGAAAGAACAGTTCATAGATTAGGTCATTGCTAGGTTGTGAAATCCATGTTTTGGCCGACCAGGTTACTAAGTTGACCGTGAGTGACCATTCATTACACCGTGTATCTGTAGCAAAAGATCTTCCAGTAATCCTATAATTCACATTTCATGCAATTGGCACTGAGTCCAGTTGCAGCCCTCTCCAAGCCGATTTTGATTCTGGGACAACCAATTACACTCTAATTTCCAGTTAAGTGAAACAACACTGAAGTCCAGAATTAAGTCTGGGTCAGAATTTTGGCATTACAGCTGTTAGGAAATGCCTGTTTTACATTCTCCTCATAATCAGTTTGGAGGTGCCACTGCAAGCATGCTTTGGTTCTCTAGAAGTAAATGTTATTATTCAGTTCCATGCTGCAGGCTGGCAGGTGACTGTTACTTTTTGAACCTTTCTCTTATTTTCCAGCTTTTTTGTTGAAATAATACTTTATCCTACTTTAATCTAATTTTTGAATGAAACAAAAAAAAAAATGCATAAATTAAATGGTATCTTGAACTTAAAATCCCTCTAAAGCCAAATTTGGTCTACATAATCTCACAGGTGAATTGCTTTACGGAACAATTTGACCCTACTGACAGTGGCGCCGGCACGGGGGGGCATGGGGGGCACGTGCCCCCCCCAATCGATTTCAGAATTTTTTTTTGAAAATTTTAAAATGATCCGAAAAGGCGTTTAAGCTATGGATTTCTGTATGGGGTAGGGCGAGGTGTGTTTTCAACCAAGTGATTGATCTATTGTAACCATTTTCCATCACAAATGGTTCTCAAACTATCAAAATTATCGCAAATCCTTCACAAACTTTCAAAATTTTCGCGCGCTCCGCGCGCCCCAAACCTTACCTCAATATTGCTCTAATTATCAATAATTTCCGGTAGCAACTCCCACAGAAGCACAGCAACAGAAGCTGAAAGCTGTTTACGAATTCTCAGGTAAACTCGGACTGGCATTGTGATTGGCAAATAGGTTCGTTGGGGAATTGAAAGTGTCTCGATGTAGAGCATGAATGCAGGTTTTGTCATGGTTATCTCATTTAATGAAAAATTTCGGCGCGCTTCGCGCGCATTCATCACTGTTTTCACTCCAACTCATGACCATTATTAAGGTTATAACACATGCAACTATTCTGATCACAACACTTTTCCGAAAAACAGAAGTACATCCCCAACATCTGAAGGGGTCTATGGGATCTTTCAGTCTAAATTGTAGCATGATGTGGAAGGTTGAAAGTGCGTATTTGCCGTTATACATTTTTCAAAATATTTTACCCAGCGCTTCGCGCGCAGCCTCTACCTGTATAGATGGTGATTGTTAATACACTTACGACGAAGAAAATATTCTGAAACGCGCCTTTTAGTCCTTAACTTTTGCTTTACCTATGGGGGGGGGGGGTCTAATATCACTTCCCTGCACCTATACTCTCTCTCTCATTCCCCATTGATGGAAGATGTTCGTCTGGATTTTCTTTCAAATTTAGTAAAAATACCATTGTTGTAACGTGCTCGGCGTTATACTCTGTTGTATCATTTGGATGTCAGGTAATATCATATCAGTGCCCCATTTTATATAATTAATCCAGAGCTTCCAGGAGACACTATACAGGTGCCTGTCAGTATTAGATACCCTTTTATAATGCACAATGAGACAAAGGAAATTTTCGTAATAGTCCAAGAATGTTTCTGTGGACTCCACCCACGTATTTTTTCGTAAAAACTTTCCCCGAATAGAAGGCATTAAAGCCTAGCCAAAAGGGAGACTTGGCGAGGCTTGTTGACAACATACCCTTCTCTAAGACAACACACTCTACTCTTTCACCTAACCAAAAAATAGAATTCACTAAATTATGGATATTTTCCAGCCATGTATGATCAGTTCAAAAAATATCCTAAAGATAGCACCATTTTGCATCTAAGCAACTTTAAATTACCAAAATTTCTCAAAAGGGAGGGGCCCCTCGGCCCCTCCCCTTAGACCCCTCCCCCAGGACGGAACCTTTATGTAGTGACAAAAAGGATTCCACACTGCTGTATACCATCGCAGGGACGCACACTTTCTCCTCTCTCCTAACCAAAAATTAGAATTCACTGAATAAGGATATTTTCCAATCATATAAGATCACTTCCAAGCATACTCCAAAGATAGCACCATTTTGCATCTAGGAAACCTTAAATTAACAAAACTTTCTCAATTTCTCAAAGGGGAGGGGGACACCCCCTCCCCTTAGACCCCTCCCCCAGGACGGCACCTTTATGTAGTGCCAAAAAGGACTCCACATTGCTGTATACCATCGCAGGGACGCACAAAAGTGGTACAATTTGAGCAGACTTGGGGGAAACTGAGGTGGCATTATGATATCATCTGTTATGCCCCCCTCCCCCAATCACCACACCCTGGCGGCGCCACTGCCCTACATTTATCCTTCTTTTCACCAGGGTCCACTTTGACTGTCTTTCCTTCTCCGGACCATAGTCAGATGTAGAGATTATATTGTTTTTGTACTTGCACCTGAGATGATTCTATGTTGTCCTTTGAAATGCAAAAGTAAGGACAATTCTTCACCCTACATGTCAGATGCTAGCGGCTGCTGTACCTACAAATGATGCATAAAATGTATGGCAATTAAAAACTGCGAAAATATGATTAATTTACAGATGTGAACTATGGTTTCTCTTCCTCACTCGAGCTTGAAAATACTTGTTTTTCATGGCCCCTGTAGGGAGGCATGTAGCAAGCTCATTTCAGTGGGGACGTTAAAGGCCCGGTCGCAGGGACATTACTGTATGTGCCACGTCGTCAGTTGCTAGTAGTGTACTGTACAAAAAAGGTGTCTGAAATGCTTCTCATATACTGGACATAGCATTTCCCAGGCCTTGTAACCTAATTTCCTCTAAACATTATTTATTTGGGATATCATGTTATAAAAATTTGGCCTTCCAAAACTTAAATTATTTTGTACAGTATGGTTACTTTGTGGGGGAAAATAGGACATGAGGCAATTTCATAAGCTCTGCCGAATACATTGGTTTGCATTTTAACATATAACGCACTCATATTATGAAGAAGAAAGAGGTATGTACATGGCTGGGAGAAGAGAGCACACGGATCGGGGCCCTTCGACAGGAAAATTTGCCCCAAAAAACTTCCATTTCTTGGGTTCGTAGGGCCTTACAATCGTAATCGGGACTATAAAACTTTCAGTATCTTCACCAACATTGATAGCTTCCCGAGTGGTTGACCCATGGGGGCTCTTAACTCGGCCCGGGGGTTAAGGCCAGTTCATACTTCAGTAAAATCGCTATAAAGCTATGAAAGCTGAACATTGTTCAACTCTGAGCAATGTCCGTGACTGGCCCGGAAGAGCAAAGGATGACCATAGGCCTATATGGTTTTTATAGCTTCACAGCGCGTGAAAATTTACTCAAAGCTAAAATGACATTTTGGAGATTTTGATTCCTTGACAAAAGGAATCTATGCAATCACAATAGCGTGTGTGTGTGTGCGTGTGTGTGTGTGTGCGTGTATGTACGTGTGTGTATCTCAAGATGAAAGTGAGAAGATGCAAATGATGGATACTTCTCATAATCGGTATATGGATTTATCATATTGAGAGGAAATACCCAGTTGTTTTTGTTGGTCGGGGGTCATAGGTCAAAAACGTGGTAAGCACGATATCTCAAGGTAGGAAGCAGGGATATTTGGCATGTGGATGCGTTATAGTCAGAAGACGAACCCTATATTGTTTTTATTAGGGGTCAGAGGTTATCTGAGGCGACGCAAGGTAAAAACTTCAAAACCTTGGAACTTATTGGAAGTTTTCTAACAAACCTTTTCGTAATGGATTTTTAGCTCACACATGTACACAGTACATGTGTGAGGTTATCAAATGGGGCTGATGGCGTCAACTTTTCAACAAAAAAGTCTTCTTTTTGATGTGAGGAGATTTTGGGCTGAAATTTTGGGATATGATTGTTTGTCAGCAGAGCATTAACACCTACTTATTTTCATTCCATTATAGGAAAGTTAAGTTGGGTTTTAAAGCCGTTTTTGTAGAGCTGAGTTCACTGTGCCTGCTGAACAGTTAGCTGTTTATCCATTGTACGGATAGCAGTGTGCTTGGTTTTGAGTTCAGTTGTCATCTTGCAAATGGATATGCAGGCTGTTTGAAATCCAATCCATCAACACACATGTTTGTTCATCAAGTGGCCTCTACAGTCTGAAGCAACTCTGTATTCAGTGTGGCTTAACACATGAAAGAAAATAGGCTTAACTTATTAATTGTGGGGATATCTCCCATTCTGTTCTGTTCAATTGAGTTGGTCAAGTCAAGTAATTGCAACTTAACTGTTTTGAGTTCTGAGTGCAATAGGAGCTTTTTGAGAGTCTGTTTTATTTTGATCAATGCAAACCCATGCAGCGATTAAATGTACTTTGCAATACTTGAACAGTTTATTGGCCCATCATACAAACTTCTTTTTTTTCAGTCTTGCTGCTAATAAAAGTGTATACAGCCTTTGCAGGCTTGCTTGATATGAGAAAATATGCAGTGATATTTGTAGCTATTTGTCATAAAACTATGTCAGTTGCAGGTTTACATTCCTTAACACATTTGTGATTTTACAGATGGGTTTTGATTTCTATTAATTATTATGCTCCTCTCTTCCCTCCCATTTGCCTTTGTAAGGTAAGGAGGTTTTTTGGAAGCAGATGAATAGATGATAAAATTTGGTTTTGTGAGTGTCTACTTTTAACAGACAAGAGAAATTGTGTGAGCTACACAACAGCATTGCTGTTCTAGTATTCTGTAGTTGTTGAGTAAAGCCATCTCTTTTTTGGTTGCATGTCCCCATAATTCACGGGGAGGGAGGTTCTGAGAGCCAAAGTTAGATTTCCAATCCCCACGCATGCCCTTTAACGTTCAGATCATCTAATTGTTGCTAGACGAGGCTAACTCCATACAAAGGTATATGTCTACATGCAACAAAAATAAAACATAATAACAAACACGGCGGTCTGTGTTGTTACACCTGAAGGTGAATTATAAGTACATTCTTTATAATAGGATTATTTTGTCTTTCAGGCAGAGATTTATTACATATCTACACAGTATATGAAGCTGAGATCGATTTCCAAACAAGAATGAATTTCCACAAAACTATGATCCCACAGGCAACATTTATTTTTTACTAACACTGATGTCGCCTCCTAAAAACTTCATATCCATTTCTCGTGTGCTGGATAATATCACCACAAACTGGTAAACGCTCCTACCAGTCTGTCTACCAACTGTAATATGAGTGTTCAGTGTTATTTTTTACTTCGTATTGTCCAAATTTCCAAAGAAAAGGGTTATGAAAAGTATTTCTACCCAAAGAGTGGTTGCCACCACTCTTATTCAAGGTGGGCGATGGATAAAAGAGGGGAATTCCCCCAATGGTTGGAAAATTATCCCTGAGGAAAATATATTATGAAAAGATGCTTTCAAATACAGCATTGTGTGCCCAAAAATATTTTAAAATTCTTCCAAAGTGGACAAGCTGGAGGTCTTGACCTTCTCTTGATACACCCCTGTGTAGTGTCTTGACGTAGTATTACAATATCAGAAAGACTCGTGTCCAATGATCACCATACACCTACAAACTCATTTTTTGTAGTTATTTGCTAAACCAAAACGAGTAAAATTGACACTAATTTGAGTTAAACTGGGGTCATCACATGAATACCAAAAATGGTTACGTTTCCTCGTAACCAATTTTAGGGTCAAATTGACCCAAGTATTTTAGAGTACCTCGAACATTTACTCTCTGAAAACACTTGGGTCACCAGGCACTTACTAACTCAAGTATTTGAGTCTTCTGTTTACCCAAATCAACTCAAATTGGCCCGGATTGTTGTCATTATTTGAACACTTAGAAATATTGTGTAGATTCCTTGATAACCCCTTTTGAAAACAAAATGGATCCAAGTATTTTAGGGTGTAAAACTTCTGCTATAATAACAAAATAATTGAAGTAGAATTTGCTAAGATTTTAGACGTGTGTTAAATTTAAACTCCAAACGAAACAATACGTTTACATATCACGCCTCCAACAAGAAAATTATCTGCTAGAACCAAATACAAAGTCTGCTGAAGGTTCGGTATGGCAGAGATGACACATTACCATTCAAGTTTTTTCGCGAAAACCCGACTTGTAAGTGGAACCCATGCGAACTTCTTTTCCTTCGAAAACACATTAAATGTTCACTGAACATAGACCTACATTTAAGAACTCTGGCCTGATAGCATATCCGGGATTTTTTCACAGGACGACGCTGGGGCCTGAGGCAAATTTAAAGGTCTGAGTAATGGCTAGGTGGAACATAAGCATTTTATAATGTGATTTTTTTTTTGTCTCTTTCTCTCTCTGGGTTCTCGACGATTTTGTGGGGGATCGTGCTCCGTACCCACGCTCCCGCCACTCCCCACCCCCCCCCCCACCGCTAATGCCTAAAACCAAACCCTGTTAAATATAGAATACCAGAAAGTTTGCACATATATAAATTTAAATTAGTCTCGTCTATGGTGAAGTCACATAGTTTCCATGGCAAAAAATATCATCATTGCATTCTGTATTTAACGCAGGACTTTTCAACTTTTTGTAACTCGATGACCGTTGAAATTATCCGAGGGCCACCTTTCATGTGACCAGTCACTGAAAACTCAGGTTTAACTTATATCTATAACTAACCGAGTCTTAAACGAGTCTGTGTTTAACACTAAGCAACGTATACATTTTTTGCCATGAAATAGACATTTGGGGGATCAATGAGGGGTACTGACCCCCAGGCCCCGTCTCATACGCTTATGAGTTAGACCATTGATTTTGACTTATTTCATTTTCTACATTTATAACATGTATTTCTTAGTGAGGAAATTCGTTTGGCTGTAAGTTTTTCACAGGTCTGGCGCTCTCTGCAAAGAATGAGTGGATATTCGTGCAAAAGTAGGGCATCGCTACGTCAGCTCAAGGTTCAGGCGCCGATCCAGACATTTCGAAAAGGGGGAAGGGGGGGGGCTGAAAGCCACCTTGAATATTCTCCTGGATTAGCATTATGCTAATTTTTCACGTATTTTGTTGATGTGTTGCGAAAAAGGGGGTCTGAGGCCGGGAACCCCCCCCCTTGGATCCGCGCCTGAGGTTACACTTACTTCACACAGACAAGTTTTCCATTCATTTTACATACATTCCTGAAGCCATTTACAGCATTTTTTCACAGAGAAACCGTCTCTTAGTCTAAAATGTTCAAAGTCAAGACTTTTCAGGGAATGACAAATGTATAGGGACTCATGTAGGTTACGTGATACGTCTGGTAAAAGTTGTAAGAAATCAGTCTCTCAAACGTACACTTTAGTTAAAAATTATTTCAATGTTTCTATACTGTCGACTGGCTTTAAAGGACAAATACTTTGCAATTTGAATTACTATGGAACTACTATAGTACCCAAATTCATGAATGGCTCTTTTCAATCATATGACAATGTTACATGTTTGTTACGAAGTTGAGTTCATTCCTGTAGAACGACTGTTTGGTCTTCCTTTAAAACTGCAATGTTTATGTGTAGAAAGTTTAGAAACATGATGAAAAATACTTGTAATGGAAAAGGACTTGATGAAAATATTCACAGAATGTTTTCCAAATAAGCTTCAGTTTAGAAAGATTACATATTCCCTTTAATTGAGCGGAAGCATACATGCATACTTATCTTGCAAAGTTGCATTAGCTTAAGTTGACAATTTGCAGACTGCATCTAGATTTAAAGAGTGCATACAGCACACGTTAGTTCATAGCCATCGACGTATGGACCACATGGTAGACCGCTGCCGCTCGCACCACATTTACTCTCCACCACGTAGAACAGCAAACCGTCAGCATTGTGTACGGTACGAGGTATTACTTCTGGTTTCCGGTCCATGCAAACATACTTAGAGCGACCATGATGGTTATGATAAGAAGATACTAAGTACCCGGAATATTCCTTGGTCCACTCATTCCCAGGGCAAACGTTTCTAGCTGGAATCATCATAAGGGAGGGTCGACCGGGCGCCAAACAAACTGCGCAAGGGACGTTGTTGTTGTGCAGATGGTCCCAATTCGCAAAAGTATTCATTTCGTATTCAGCACCGTAAACGTACCCTCGGTCTTGACTACCCGATCCAGGAACTGGTTCGTCATGAATGGGGTCCTCAGGCATGCACAAATGATTGGCCCCACTCCCTTTAAGATTGTAATGGCCTCCTCCTGCAACCCCATGGTAAACGAGTTCAGAATATGTTGGACACTCAGTCCGTCCCCATCTAACGTAGACAGCCCCTCCAGACGCATCAATATCCCTTGTGTACATAGATGAGATTTCTGGAATGTCAGAGATGTCAAAAACAGATTGCTGCCTTCGAGTTTCCGGTTCGGCTATAGCATCCCTCCCGTCTCTTCCATCTCTCCCCGGAATTCCTTGCTGACCTGGTGGTCCCCTAGGTCCAGAGGTGCCAGGAGGACAAAGAAAACATTGTCCAGAGAAATGCGGCGTGTACAAAGTGGGACATCCTGCACCAGGACATTCGTTTCCTGTAAAGAGGGTTCCGTTTTCGACACTTCGACGTGGCCGATTCGTCTTTGAGTTTTGCATTTCAATCTCAGCATCCAATTTATGATGCAAAATTCGGATCGAGCTTTTAAGTTCACTGATTTCTCGACCAATGTCCAGTATCTCGTCCTTGTCATTTTCTGAAGTCAGATGCTTCCCCGATGGAAGGTTACACATGATCATCGGAATGATCCAACGAAGGACATGTTTCGTAGAAGCCATTCTGTATGCTTGGGTTGAGAACTTTACTGTGGTCGATCGACTCGAAAATAATTATTTCCGAAATTTCGAACTGTCATATAACTTCACTGGAAGGGTTTAACACAGAATTGAAAGAGATCCAATCCTTAACCACTTACTACCGTTCAAAACTATAGCTCCTGGTGCTTTGATAGTGATTTTGTGATTACTGTCCTTGATAGCGATTGTTCCAGACTTCAGACGATGAAAATATTCTGTGTGTAAAAATAAAACCCTCAGTAGCTTCCAAACCAGGCTTTCGTGGTAGCATAAACGTAGCTTTCTTTGTAATCCATCGCCTCGGGATTCAAATTATTGTGTAAGTCAATGTAGGATTTATCGGGGGGTATGCTATCTTAAAAGTCGTATAATAATACAGTATAGTAGGATAACATTAATTCAGGAAATTTCCTCCGCTCCAAAATATTGACTCACAAATTTAGTCCCTCAAAATTTTGGAGGGTGCAGCGTATACCATGTTGTTGAAGGGATGTGCTCAACCTGTGATGTGGATGTTGTAGCAAATGTATTCAAGTACTCATTACGCAAAAAATGGTTGGAAATTGAAGACACTTTAGGCAACGTTTTGCCTTATATCCTTCCCCTACGGAAAAGACATTTAAGTTGGGTGAAGTATCAAATGGTAAGCCCCTATCTTACTATAGACGCTCTCGATGCTCAAAATTCCAGTAGCCATGATGTCGCACAAATTTGAAACACTTTGATCTGCCGGCTCGGAAGCTTTGGTATGACAGGGCAGGGAAATTTGTGATTTTGTTGAACTTGAACACGGACCCAGAGGCCACAAAGCAGGCCATATTTTAAGTGTTCAAGTTAATAATAAAAGAAAACTTTCGGGTTCGTTAAATACAGCCTTATACATCAGCGTATGAAGGCTTGTTCTCTTATAATTTAGGGGTGCATGGGGAGGGAAAACTTTAAGTTTGACAAACGCCGAGTATAGCGGATTATGCGAGAGTGTAGTAAAGTTTCTTCAACCCGGGGCGAACGGCCCCAACCACTCCACCCTTCCTCTCTTGATACACGCTTGAATGCAAAAGTTTTCGTCAGGTTACCAACCACAGAAGATCCGACAAGCTGGCCATCAGTCAGGCGCGTAGCCAGGAATTTTCCAAGGAGGGGGCGAAGCCTGTAGGCAAATTATCTAAGCGTAGCGCCGCCATAGTTTGCTACGCGCCTGCCATCAGTAGATAATTTATTATATCATAACGGTAAAGAGTTTGGAAAGAAGTCGTAGCATTTTTTAACCTTCAGCTATCGTATGTAGCAGCAATCAGTCCTTCATTGATTCACGTGCTTGATTTGGGTCCGTTTGACGGAACCTTTAGCATGCGAAAGTCAAACGTAAATAAAAGTAACAATTCTACAGCGAGAGAAGTGCACCGACAATTTTTTGTTTGTATTGGAGGATCTGTACTCTTGACGAAGACCAATTTGGGAAAGACAAAAAGATGGGGAGACTGATCGTCGTTGGAGCAGGGGTGACGCCAGGTGAGGATAGGGGCCATGTCCCCCATCGGAGAAGAATCCCACATGGTCGGGTAAATATTCCAGTTTCGTCGAGAAACGATGAAATATGAAGTACCCCCATAGACAAAGACCAGTCGCCTTGTCATTTACTTGATATTTTGCTTTAAATGAGGCAAATCATGTAACAAATCCCTCAAATTTTCTAATTTTACTAACTACAAACCCCAAATTCGCACCAAACATTTTGCTGTCGACAACCTTTTGGCAACCTGTCGCCCGTGTGGAAGCTTCAGGTTGCAGTTCCACGCCGGACATCTTGGATCCCTGCCACGCAAATCCTGGCACTACCTCAGCGTCGAGTTTACACATTTATCTTACCTGCTATCCTGACTATTTATCTCCCTAAGAAATTGAAAAATTCTGAGATGAAAGACCACGGGTTCCTGTACTCCAACCCCCCCCCCAGGCGCCCACCCGCCCTCAACCCACCACCTTTGATGTCACATGCCGCTAGAATTCAAGGGTCGTTTAGCCAAAGTTCCCCGGGAAAAGGCCATTTTCTCGGGTGAATATATTGACGTCTTATGTCGCCTGATGGCTAAATCCTCCTATTGAATTCTAGCCTCATGTTATAGAGCAAACAAAAAATATTTATAGGCCATGCTAAACATTACCATGAAAAATGTATAACAAAACAATATAAAGCACGGTACCAATACTAAGGATGCAGACGAAAAGGGGTGCTTGCTCCAACTGCCCAACCCCCCCCCCCTCCATCCTACTCTCCAGTATTTCTACCTGTATGTCATACTGATTTACAACAGCCGAGTATTAATATCTTTCGAATGATTCCAACATTGTGGTTGT
The DNA here is from genome assembly GCA_029531755.1 of Holothuria leucospilota. NCBI lineage: Eukaryota > Metazoa > Echinodermata > Holothuroidea > Aspidochirotida > Holothuriidae > Holothuria > Holothuria leucospilota. The sequence goes on from CM055980.1 coordinate 20,067,029, forward strand.
TCAGTTGGTAAGGCGTTCGTCTCTCAGTCCTTAGTACGTGAGTTCAAGTCCCCCGGAGACAAGGAAGTAACCTTTTGTCGTTTCACGTTTTAAGTTAAACGTTAAAGTTGTCGAACTGTCGAGCAGATGCAGTTACTTTTTCTTTTGAATCTTCTTTGTCCTAGCTTTTATCGATTTTTTTCCTTTTCTTAATTAGGCTTTGTTTTGTTAATCATATCCTACTGTAAATTTGAAAATCAGGTCACTAGACGCTATTGCATATAGCCTACATTATTAGGACGTGCACCCCCCCCCCCCTTTTCCACACTGTTTTTTTTTCAGTTGTAATTGGTAACAGTTTCATAAACATTTTCCCATTTTGAAAAAAAAAACCGATTCCAAAGTTCATGAAATTAGCAGTTGACAATTCGCCTAACTTTCTAAAGCAACTCTTCTTTCGAGTCGAAAGCCACTTTGGGACGAATATTCAAATTAATTACCGGCTTCAAAATGCTTTTTCTTCTATGTCAGCTATGGGTTAAACCTCTTAGGGGTAGGCCTACGAAACTGCCAACAATGCGTGACCCCATTGTTCTCCTCCTTTCAAGCTGCGATGATTTGTAAAGAGAAGAGATTGGGTTTGATAAACTTGACCAAGTCACCCTCGGCGTTTTTCCTGCTGTCGTTGGTAGCACGCCCCCATTCATACGTAGGATCCATCTGTTCGCCTTCAAAAATATCACCAAGAGGAGACATTGGGACAACTTTTGCAATATGTTACCGAGTCGGATGGGGGCCTTTTGTCAACTTAATATGAAAGACGACTAGATGAAGTATCACTGGTTCCAAAATGGGGTCAGTTGAAGCAATTTTGAAGAAATTTTGCGGGCTTTGAAGCTGGAGATCGTATATAAGGCTTTGAGTGATTAAAATCGCCTAGGTAAAGCTACGGAAACTTTCAGCTCCGCTGGGAAAAAATCTTCACTGTCATGAAATGGTAAACTGAAATCGCCATGAATAGCCAACTTGTCGGATTTCTTGTGAGGGGTAAGCGAAAAGTTCTACAATTTTCATCGGTAAACGATAAACTATGAAGTAACCTACAACGGTCAGTCGCTTCTGTAATTTACTTGATATTTAACAGTAATTTAAATAAAGGCCGCAAATCATGTCATAAATCTCCCCAAATTTTCATATTTCACAACTTAATACCCCAAAATGCGCGACGAAACTTTTGCTCTCGATAACCTTTCGGCAACCCGTCGCCCTTGTCGGGGCTTCAAGCTGCAGTCCCACGTCGGGGAGCTTGGGCCCCTGTCGCAACATTTCTGGCGCTAACCCAGCTTCGGGATTACACATTTTGTGGTACCTACTATCCTGCAGTCTCATGAAAGGATAGGAAAACTTTGCGACGAAACACCACGGCTTCCTGTTACCCCCTCTCAGCTCCTTCAACCCGCCCCAACCCCATTCCTTTCGAAGTCATTTATACGACAAACTAAGAAACATTTACAAGCCACGCCAATTATTAACAGGAAAAATGAATAACATTCAAGCTTTGAAAGAGCATCATTTGGGCGTGTTTCAGGCAATATAAAGTACTGTACCTATACTAAGGATGCGGGAGAAAAAGGGTGTTCGGTCCAGCTGCTCCCTCCCCCCCCCCCCCCGCCCACGGCAGTTGTACTTGAATGTCATACAAGTTTGCAGTACATAACGAATGTTAATATAATCAAACTGATTTCCAACATTGGCACAGGTCAGTTGGTAAGACGCTCGGCTCCGAATGCTTAGTACGTGAGTTCAAGTCCCCGGACACTGACCAGTGAGCTTTTCTTCATTTTGCCGTTTTAAAGTTCCTATTTACCTTACTTGTTGTACCCTTAATAGACTCCTCTGCGTTGCCACTTTTCTTATCTTAATAAGGGTTCGTTTTTTAATCATTTTTTACTGTAAATTTCCATATCACGTCACTAGACGCTCTTGCATATAGCCCACATTGTCAGGGCGTGCTACCCTCACCCCTTAAACAAAGATATTTTTCGTTTGTAATTGGTAACAGTTTTATAAATATTTTCCAATTTTGAGATGAAACGGATTCCAAAGTTCGTGGAAATAGCAGTTGACACGAAAGGTCTCAATAAAATCAGAAGCCCCGGCGACGAAGGTCGCCGGGGCTTCTGATTTTATTGAGACCGAATTCGCCTAACTTTCTAAAGCAACTCTCCGTTCGAGTCGAAAGCCACTTTGGGATGAATATTCAAAAGTTACCGGTTTCAAAATGCTTTTTCTTCTATGTCAGCTATTGATTAAGCCTCTTAGGGGTAGGCCTACGAAACTGCCAACAATGCGTGACCCCATTGTTCTCCATCCTTTCAAGCTGCGATGATTTGTAAAGAAGAGATTGGGTTCTATAAACTTGACCAAGTCTCCTTCGGCATTTTCCTGCTGTCGTTTTAAGGTAGTACGCCCCCATTCATACGTAGGGTCCATTTGTTCGCCTTCAAAAATATCACCAAGAGGAGACATTGGGACAACTTTTGCAATATGTTACCGAGTCGGATGGGGGCCTTTTGTCAATTTAATATGAAAGACGACTAGATGAAGTATCACTGATTCCAAAATGGGGTCAGTTGAAGCAATTTTGAAGAAATTATGCAGGTCTTTGAAGCTGGCGATCGTAGATCAGGCTTTGAGTGATTAAAAACGCTTAGGTAAAGCTACGGAAACTTTCACCTCCGCTGGCAATAAAAAAAAAAACTTCACGGTCATGATATGATAAACTGAAATCGCCATAAATGACCAACTTGTCGGATTTCTTGTAAATGGTAAGCTTATACCTGGCGAAAACTTCTACAATTTTCGTCGGTAAACAATAAACTATGAAGTAACCTACAACGGTCAGACGCTTCTGTAATTTACTTGATATTTAACAGTACTTTAAATAAAGGCCGTAAATCAAGTGATAAATCTCCCCAAATTTTCATACTTCACAACTAAAACCCCAAAATGCGCGACGAAACTTTTCCTCTCGATAACCTTTCGGCAACCCGTCGCCCTTGTCGGGGCTTCAAGATGCAGTCCCACGTCGGGGAGCTTGGGCCCCTGTCGCAACATTTCTGGCGCTAACCCAGCTTCGGGATTACACGTTTTGTCGTACCTACTATCCTGCAGTCTCATGAAAGAATAGGAAAACTTTGCGACGAAACACCACGGCTTCCTGTTACCCCCTCCCCTTCAACGCGCCCCAACCTCATCCCTTTCGAAGTCATTTATACGACAAACTAAGAAACATTTACAAGCCACGCCAATTATTAACAGGAAAAATGTATAACATTCAAGCTTTGAAAGAGCATCATTTGGGCGTGTTTCAGGCAATATAAAGTACTGTACCTATACTAATGATGCGGGAGAAATAGGGTGTTCGGTCCAGCTGCCCCCCCCCCCCCCGCCCACGGCAGTTGTACTTGTATGTCATACAGGTTTGCAGTACATAACCAATGTTAATATAATCAAACTGATTTCCAACATTGGCACAGGTCAGTTGGTAAGACGCTCGGCTCCGAATGCTTAGTACGTGAGTTCAAGTCCCCGGACACTGACCAGTGAGCTTTTCTTCATTTTGCCGTTTTAAAGTTCCTATTTACCTTACTTGTTGTACCTTTAATAGACTCCTCTGCGTTGCCACTTTTCTTATCTTAATAAGGGTTCGTTTTTTAATCATTTTTTACTGTAAATTTCCATATCACGTCACTAGACGCTCTTGCATATAGCCCACATTGTCAGGGCGTGCTACCCTCACCCCTTAAACAAAGATATTTTTCGTTTGTAATTGGTAACAGTTTTATGAATATTTTCCAATTTTGAGATGAAACGGATTCCAAAGTTCGTGGAAATAGCAGTTGACACGAAAGGTCTCAATAAAATCAGAAGCCCCGGCGACGAAGGTCGCCGGGGCTTCTGATTTTATTGAGACCGAATTCGCCTAACTTTCTAAAGCAACTCTTCGTTCGAGTCGAAAGCCACTTTGGGATGAATATTCAAAAGTTACCGACTTCAAAACGCTTTTTCTTCTATGTCAACATTGCATTAAGCCTCTTAGGGGTAGGCCTAAGCAACTGTCAACAATACGTGACCATTGTTCTCCTCCTTTCAAGGTGCGATGGTTTGTAAAAAGAAGAGATTGGGTTCTATAAACTTGACCAAGTCTCCCGCCGCGTTTTTCCTGCTGTCTTTTTAAGGTAGCACTCCCCCATTTATACGTAGGGTCCATTTGTTCGCCTTCAAAAACATCACCAAGAGGAGACATTGGGACAACTTTTGCAATATGGCACCGAGTAAGATTGGGGCCTTCTGTCAATTTAATACGAAAGAAGACTAGATGAAGTATCACTGGTTCCAAAATGGGGTCAGTTGAAGCAATTTTGAAGAAATGTTGCGGGCTTTGAAGCTGGAGATCGTATATCAGGCTTTGAGTGATTAAAATCGCCTAGGTAAAGCTACGGAAACTTTCAGCTCCGCTGGGAAAAAAATCTTCACTGTCATGATATGGCAAACTGAAATCGCCATGAATAGCCAACTTGTCGGATTTCTTGTGAGGGGTAAGCGAAAAGTTCTACAATTTTCATCGGTAAACGATAAACTATGAAGTAACCTACAACGGTCAGTCGCTTCTGTAATTTACTTGATATTTAACAGTACTTTAAATAAAGGCCGTAAATCAAGTGATAAATCTTCGCAAATCTTCATATTTCAAAACTTAATACCCCAAAATGCGCGACGAAACTTTTGCTCTCGATAACCTTTCGGCAACCCGTCGCCCTTGTCGGGGCTTCAAGCTGCGCAGTCCCACGTCGGGGAGCTTGGGCCCCTGTCGCAACATTACTGGCGCTAACCCAGCTTCGGGATTACACATTTTGTCGTACCTACTATCCTGAAGTCTCATGAAAGGATAGGAAAACTTTGCGACGAAACACCACGGCTTCCTGTTACCCCCTCCCCTTCAACCCGCCCCAACCTCATCCCTTTCGAAGTCATTTATACGACAAACTAAGAAACATTTACAAGCCACGCCAATTATTAACAGGAAAAATGTATAACATTCAAGCTTTGAAAGAGCATCATTTGGGCGTGTTTCAGGCAATATAAAGTACTGTACCTATACTAATTAGGATGCGGGAGAAAAAGGGTGTTCAGTCCAGCTGCTCCATCCCCCCCACCCCCCACGGCAGTTGTACTTGTATGTCATACAGGTTTGCAGTACATAACGAATGTTAATATAATCAAACTGATTTCCAACATTGGCACAGGTCAGTTGGTAAGACGCTCGACTCCGAATGCTTAGTACGTGAGTTCAAGTCCCCGGACACTGAGCAGTGAGCTTTTCTTCATTTTGCCGTTTTAAAGTTCCTTTTACCTTCCTTGTTGTAGCTTTAATAGACTCCTCTGCGTTCCCACTTTTCTCATCTTAATTAGGGTTCGTTTAATAATCATTTTTTTACTGTAAATTTCCATATCACGTCACTAGACGCTCTTGCATATAGCCCACATTGTCATGGCGTGCTACCCTCACCCCTTAAACAAAGATTTTTTTCGTTTGTAATTGGTAACAGTTTTATGAATATTTTCCAATTTTGAGATGAAACGGATTCCAAAGTTCGTGGAAATAGCAGTTGACACGAAAGGTCTCAATAAAATCAGAAGCCCCGGCGACGAAGGTCGCCGGGGCTTCTGATTTTATTGAGACCGAATTCGCCTAACTTTCTAAAGCAACTCTCCGTTCGAGTCGAAAGCCACTTTGGGATGAATATTCAAAAGTTACCGGTTTCAAAATGCTTTTTCTTCTATGTCAGCTATTGATTAAGCCTCTTAGGGGTAGGCCTACGAAACTGCCAACAATGCGTGACCCCATTGTTCTCCATCCTTTCAAGTTGCGATGATTTGTAAAGAGAAGAGATTGGGTTCTATAAACTTGACCAAGTCTCCTTCGGCATTTTCCTGCTGTCGTTTTAAGGTAGTACGCCGCCATTCATACGTAGGGTCCATTTGTTCGCCTTCAAAAATATCACCAAGAGGAGACATTGGGACAACTTTTGCAATATGTTACCGAGTCGGATGGGGGCCTTTTGTCAATTTAATATGAAAGACGACTAGATGAAGTATCACTGATTCCAAAATGGGGTCAGTTGAAGCAATTTTGAAGAAATTATGCAGGTCTTTGAAGCTGGCGATCGTAGATCAGGCTTTGAGTGATTAAAAACGCCTAGGTAAAGCTACGGAAACTTTCACCTCCGCTGGCAAACAAAAAACTTCACGGTCATGATATGATAAACTGAAATCGCCATAAATGACCAACTTGTCGGATTTCTTGTAAGGGGTAAGCTTATACCTGGCGAAAACTTCTACAATTTTCGTCGGTAAACAATAAACTATGAAGTAACCTACAACGGTCAGACGCTTCTGTAATTTACTTGATATTTAACAGTACTTTAAATAAAGGCCGTAAATCAAGTGATAAATCTCCCCAAATTTTCATATTTCACAACTAAAACCCCAAAATGCGCGACGAAACTTTTGCTCTCGATAACCTTTCGGCAACCCGTCGCCCTTGTCGGGGCTTCAAGCTGCAGTCCCACGTCGGGGAGCTTGGGCCCCTGTCGCAACATTTCTGGAGCTAACCCAGCTTCGGGATTACACATTTTGTCGTACCTACTATCCTGCAGTCTCAGGAAAGGATGGGAAAACTTTGCGACGAAACACCACGGCTTCCTGTTACCCCCTCCCCTTCAACACGCCCCAACCTCATCCCTTTCGAAGTCATTTATACGACAAACTAAGAAACATTTACAAGCCACGCCAATTATTAACAGGAAAAATGTATAACATTCAAGCTTTGAAAGAGCATCATTTGGGCGTGTTTCAGGCAATATAAAGTACTGTACCTATACTAAGGATGCGGGAGAAAAAGGGTGTTCGGTCCAGCTGCTCCCTCCCCCCCCCCCCGCCCACGGCAGTTGTACTTGTATGTCATACAGGTTTGCAGTACATAACGAATGTTAATATAATCAAACTGATTTCCAACATTGGCACAGGTCAGTTGGTAAGACGCTCGACTCCGAATGCTTAGTACGCGAGTTCAAGTCCCCGGACACTGAGCAGTGAGCTTTTCTTCATTTTGCCGTTTTAAAGTTCCTTTTACCTTACTTGTTGTAGCTTTAATAGACTCCTCTGCGTTCCCACTTTTCTCATCTTAATTAGGGTTCGTTTTTTAATCATTTTTTACTGTAAAATTTCCATATCACGTCACTAGACGCTCTTGCATATAGCCCACATTGTCATGGCGTGCTACCCTCACCCCTTAAACAAAGATTTTTTTCGTTTGTAATTGGTAACAGTTTTATAAATATTTTCCAGTTTTGAGATGAAACGGATTCCAAAGTTCGTGGAAATAGCAGTTGGCACGAAAGGTCTCAATAAAATCAGAAGCCCCGGCGACGAAGGTCGCCGGGGCTTCTGATTTTATTGAGACCGAATTCGCCTAACTTTCTAAAGCAACTCTCCGTTCGAGTCGAAAGCCACTTTGGGATGAATATTCAAAAGTTGCCGGTTTCAAAATGCTTTTTCTTCTATGTCAGCTATTGATGAAGCCTCTTAGGGGTAGGCCTACGAAACTGCCAACAATGCGTGACCCCATTGTTCTCCATCCTTTCAAGCTGCGATGATTTGTAAAGAGAAGAGATTGGGTTCTATAAACTTGACCAAGTCTCCTTCGGCATTTTCCTGCTGTCGTTTTAAGGTAGTACGCCCCCATTCATACGTAGGGTCCATTTGTTCGCCTTCAAAAATATCACCAAGAGGAGACATTGGGACAACTTTTGCAATATGTTACCGAGTCGGATGGGGGCCTTTTGTCAATTTAATATGAGAGACGACTAGATGAAGTATCACTGATTCCAAAATGGGGTCAGTTGAAGCAATTTTGAAGAAATTATGCAGGTCTTTGAAGCTGGAGATCGTATATCAGGCTTTGAGTGATTAAAAACGCCTAGGTAAAGCTACGGAAACTTTCACCTCCGCTGGCAAAAAAAAAAAAAAAAAAAAAAACCTTCACTGTGATGATATGTTAAACTGAAATCGCCATAAATGACCAACTTGTCGGATTTCTTGTAAGGGGTAAGCTTATTTCTGGCGAAAACTTCTACAATTTTCGTCGGTAAACAATAAACTATGAAGTAACCTGCAACGGTCAGACGCTTCTGTAATTTACTTGATATTTAACAGTACTTTAAATAAAGGCCGTAAATCAAGTGATAAATCTCCCCAAATTTTCATATTTCACAACTAAAACCCCAAAATGCGAGACGAAACTTTTGCTCTCGATAACCTTTCGGCAACCCGTCGCCCTTGTCGGGGCTTCAAGCTGCAGTCCCACGTCGGGGAGCTTGGGCCCCTGTCGCAACATTTCTGACGCTAACCCAGCTTCGGGATTACACATTTTGTCGTACCTACTATCCTGCAGTCTCATGAAAGGATAGGAAAACTTTGCGACGAAACACCCACGGCTACCTGTTACCCCCTCCCCTTCAACCCGCCCCAACCTCATCCCTTTCGAAGTCATTTATACGACAAACTAAGAAACATTTAACAAGCCACGCCAATTATTAACAGGAAAAATGTATAACATTCAAGCTTTGAAAGAGCATCATTTGAGCCTGTTTCAGGCAATATAAAGTACTGTACCTATACTAAGGATGCGGGAGAAAAAGGGTGTTCGGTCCAGCTGCTCCCTCCTCCCCCACCCCACCCCCAACGGCAGTTGTACTTGTATGTCATACAGGTTTGCAGTACATAACGAATGTTAATATAATCAAACTGATTTCCAACATTGGCACAGGTCAGTTGGTAAGACGCTCGACTCCGAATGCTTAGTACGTGAGTTCAAGTCCCCGGACACTGAGCAGTGAGCTTTTCTTCATTTTGCCGTTTTAAAGTTCCTTTCATCTTCCTTGTTGTAGCTTTTATAGACTCCTCTGCGTTCCCACTTTTTCTCATCTTAATTAGGGTTCGTTTTTTAATCATTTTTTACTGTAAATTTCCATATCACGTCACTAGACGCTCTTGCATATAGCCCACATTGTCAGGGCGTGCTACCCTCACCCCTTAAACAAAGATATTTTTCGTTTGTAATTGGTAACAGTTTTATGAATATTTTCCAATTCTGAGATGAAACGGATTCCAAAGTTCGTGGAAATAGCAGTTGACACGAAAGGTCTCAATAAAATCAGAAGCCCCGGCGACGAAGGTCGCCGGGGCTTCTGATTTTATTGAGACCGAATTCGCCTAACTTTCTAAAGCAACTCTCCGTTCGAGTCGAAAGCCACTTTGGGATGAATATTCAAAAGTTACCGGTTTCAAAATGCTTTTTCTTCTATGTCAGCTATTGATTAAGCCTCTTAGGGGTAGGCCTACGAAACTGCCAACAATGCGTGACCCCATTGTTCTCCATCCTTTCAAGCTGCGATGATTTGTAAAGAGAAGAGATTGGGTTCTATAAACTTGACCAAGTCTCCTTCGGCATTTTCCTGCTGTCGTTTCAAGGTAGTACGCCCCCATTCATACGTAGGGTCCATTTGTTCGCCTTCAAAAATATCACCAAGAGGAGACATTGGGACAACTTTTGCAATATGTTACCGAGTCGGATGGGGGCCTTTTGTCAATTTAATATGAGAGACGACTGGATGAAGTATCACTGATTCCAAAATGGGGTCAGTTGAAGCAATTTTGAAGAAATTATGCAGGTCTTTGAAGCTGGAGATCGTATATCAGGCTTTGAGTGATTAAAAACGCCTAGGTAAAGCTACGGAAACTTTCACCTCCGCTGGCAAAAAAAAAAAAAAAACCTTCACTGTGATGATATGTTAAACTGAAATCGCCATAAATGACCAACTTGTCGGATTTCTTGTAAGGGGTAAGCTTATACCTGGCGAAAACTTCTACAATTTTCGTCGGTAAACAATAAACTATGAAGTAACCTGCAACGGTCAGACGCTTCTGTAATTTACTTGATATTTAACAGTACTTTAAATAAAGGCCGTAAATCAAGCAAAATCTCCCAAAATTTTCATATTTCACAACTAAAACCCCAAAATGCGCGACGAAACTTTTCCTCTCGATAACCTTTCGGCAACCCGTCGCCCTTGTCGGGGCTTCAAGCTGCAGTCCCACGTCGGGGAGCTTGGGCCCCTGTCGCAACATTTCTGGCGCTAACCCAGCTTCGGGATTACACATTTTGTCGTACCTACTATCCTGCAGTCTCATGAAAGGATAGGAAAACTTTGCGACGAAACACCACGGCTTCCTGTTACCCCCTCCCCTTCAACCCGCCCCAACCTCATCCCTTTCGAAGTCATTTATACGACAAACTAAGAAACATTTAACAAGCCACGCCAATCTGCCAATTATTAACAGGAAAAATGTATAACATTCAAGCTTTGAAAGAGCATCATTTGGGCGTGTTTCAGGCAATATAAAGTACTGTACCTATACTAAGGATGCGGGAGAAAAAGTGTGTTCGGTCCAGCTGCTCCCTCCCCCCCCCCTCTCCCAACGGCAGTTGTACTTGTATGTCATACAGGTTCGCAGTACATAATGAATGTTAATATAATCAAACTGATTTCCAACATTGGCACAGGTCAGTTGGTAAGACGCTCGACTCCGAATGCTTAGTACGTGAGTTCAAGTCCCCGGACACTGAGCAGTGAGCTTTTCTTCATTTTGCCGTTTTAAAGTTCCTATTTACCTTCCTTGTTGTAGCTTTAATAGACTCCTCTGCGTTCCCACTTTTCTCATCTTAATTAGGAATCGTTTAAACAAAGATTTTTTTCGTTTGTAATTGGTAACAGTTTTATGAATATTTTCCAATTTTGAGATGAAACGGATTGCAAAGTTCGTGGAAATAGCAGTTGACACGAAAGGTCTCAATAAAATCAGAAGCCCCGGCGACGAAGGTCGCCGGGGCTTCTGATTTTATTGAGATCGAATTCGCCTAACTTTCTAAAGCAACTCTCCGTTCGAGTCAAAAGCCACTTTGGGATGAATATTCAAAAGTTTTCAAAATGCTTTTTCTTCTATGTCAGCTATTGATGAAGCCTCTTAGGGGTAGGCCTACGAAACTGCCAACAATGCGTGACCCCATTGTTCTCCATCCTTTCAAGCTGCGATGATTTGTAAAGAGAAGAGATTGGGTTCTATAAACTTGACCAAGTCTCCTTCGGCATTTTCCTGCTGTCGTTTTAAGGTAGTACGCCCCCATTCATACGTAGGGTCCATTATTTTGTTCGCCTTCAAAAATATCACCAAGACGAGACATTGGGACAACTTTTGCAATATGTTACCGAGTCGGATGGGGGCCTTTTGTCAATTTAATATGAAAGACGACTAGATGAAGTATCACTGATTCCAAAATGGGGTCAGTTGAAGCAATTTTGAAGAAATTATGCAGGTCTTTGAAGCTGGCGATCGTAGATCAGGCTTTGAGTGATTAAAAACACCTAGATAAAGCTACGGAAACTTTCAGCTCCACTGGCAAAAAAAAACTTCACGGTCATGATTTGATCAGTGTCGTAACGATTCACCCTTTGGACGAGTCACAAGTCAAGTCAAGTCTTTCGCCACATTTTCAAGTCAAGTCTAGTCAAGTCAAGTACATTTTCAAGTCAAGTCAAGTCAAGTCAAGCACATTTTCAAGTCAAGTCAAGTCAGAAATTTTGGTCGAGTCAACTCGAGTCAGTTGCTGGTGTCTACAAGTCAACGCAAGTCACGCTAGTACATAATCATTGTAAATTTAAAACTGGTATTTCTTCTTTGGTATGACCTATAGACAACTAGTTCCTTTCTGCCTGTTCTGAAGTGTACCTGTTACTGACTGCTATCTTATTCTATATGGTATGCCACAGGTACATTGTTTTCACATATCTTTACATGAAATTTGCCAGGAGTACGTTGCTCATTCCAGGGTACCACACGTGACTTGTGCCCCACACACGAATGCTCTAACTACTCAGGCAAGCAATATTAATGTATATCTGCTGGCAGTGGCACAATTTCGCTTTGCCACGTAGGCCTAACGTTAGATGTCGTCGCACAATGATCCACAGATGGCCAAGCCATGACCTAACATACACTTTTATCGAACAAAGAGGTCAAGGACCTAGCAGTAGCACTGTGTACTTCTCGCTAATAAACTCTCCGTCAATAACGAATGGAAATGGCCACAGTGACCAGGGGCAGGATTTGATTTTTGAAAACGGAGGAGGGGGAGGGGGACCCGTGTGAACTGCCAAAGGCTAGTCTCGGTTTCTAAGGGGAGGGGGTGACCCTCTTTGGAACAATAATTTTATAAATGTGAGATCCAGAACTCAGGGTAGGTGCGCGCGAAGCGGGCTGAAATAATCGCCGGGAATGGCACTTGCCAGGCTTGATAGCAGCCATCAAGGAGTGCAATTTTTGTGAACAAAATGTAAAGTTTGATTTTATTTTATTACACATTTCTGTGAGGACGGATTAGCTGAGCTGGTCGGACGTTTGGTCCAAGGGTTGCAAGTTTGAATCCCGTTTTACTGATTGGCGTACCCAGGATTTCTCTCATGAGGGGGCTTGCAGTATGTTGTGTGATCGCCGGGCTGGGGAAGGGGTCTAAGGGGAGGGTTGTCCCCCTCCCCTTTAAAATGTTTTGAAAAATTAGGTGTGCTTACATGTAATCTGATGCCACATATGCTACCTTTTGAAGTAAAATTTGTGTTAAAAAATTAACGTTAAAAAATTTACGTATTTTTAGGAACTAAAAAAAAAAATCGGCATCAGTGAGGGGGGCATGGCCCAGTGGCCTTCCTCCGTGTACACCACTGCGTTTACTATCTAAGCGGAGCGCCACCATAGGTTGGCGCGGAGCGCTCCAAGAAAATTTAAGGTTTTAATACATCCCAGATCGCCGGAAATGGCACTTGCAAGGCTTGATAGCAGCCATCAAGATGTGAAATTTTGGTGGAAAAACGTTAAGTTTGATATTATTTTATTCTCAAACACATTGAGTTTTGTCATAATCAATCCAAATCCATTCAAACGTATTCAGAGTGGGTGAATTTTTTGCCCAGATCGCCATCGGGAGGGGCTCCTAGGGACGGCGAATTTGTGGGGGGCTCGCACCCCAAGCCCCCTCCCCATAGCTACGCCACTGGGTAACCGTCAGCTAATTTGTTGAGGATGGTGGTAGTTGGTCGAGAAAGTGGACAGCGAGAGTTGTAGCGAGGTTTTGGAAATAGTAATTTACTCAATCTGTCCTACAGGAAATAGAAACGAGACAATTCTACAAATTTTCCTACGCGCAGCCGTACAGCAGTGCTAATGAGACATCAATTTATTTCAGGCTCATGCAGGGGAAGCACGTCGAAAAATATATGGAGAGATGTGATTCCCTACACATGGTTAGAGTTTGGGATTTTTTTTTTGCAAGGACCAGGGTGCATTGAATGACCTACAGTACTTTCAGTGACTCTTATGTCAGAGCTTCAAGTCACGAATAGAGTGTGGCGCGTAGGAGAGGCCCATGCTTTGAAAGAAATCTTACCGTGCAAGACAAAATTTTAAATTGTATTAGTCAGTTTTGACTATGCTCGAGTCCGAGTCAAGTCAAGTCATTTTAGGTGGTGACTCGAGTCAAGTCAAGTCATTTTGGCTGATGACCAAGTCAAGTCAAGTCAAGTCAAATATGCTACTCGAGTCGACTCGAGTCCGAGTCAGTGACTTGACTTGTTACAAATCTGGATATGATAAACTGAAATCGCCATAAATGACCAACTTGTCGGATTTCTTGTAAGGGGTAAGCTTATACCTGGCGAAACTTCTACAATTTTCGTCGGTAAACGATAAACTATGAAGTAACCCACAGCGGTCAGCCGCTTCTGTAATTTACTTGATATTTAACAGAACTTTAATTAAAGGCCTATAAATCAAGAGAAAAGCCCCACATTTTCATAATTCATAACTAAAAACCCGAAAATGCGTGACGAAAACTTTGCTCTCGATAATCTTTCGGCAACCTGTCTCGCTTCAAGCTGCAGTCCCACGTCGGTGTGCTTGGGCCCCTGTCGCAACATTTCTGGCGCTAACCCAGCTTCGGGATTACACATTTTGTGGTACCTACTATCCTGCAGTCTCATGAAAGGATAGGAAAACTTTGCGACGAAACACCACGGCTTCCTGTTACCCCCTCCCCTTCAACCCGCCCCAACCTCATCCCTTTCGAAGTCATTTATACGACAAACTAAGAAACATTTACAAGCCACGCCAATTATTAACAGGAAAAATGTATAACATTCAAGCTTTGAAAGAGCATCATTTGGGCGTGTTTCAGGCAATATAAAGTACTGTACCTATACTAAGGATGCGGGAGAAAAAGGGTGTTCGGTCCAGCTGCTCCCTCCCCCCCCCCCCCGCCCACGGCAGTTGTACTTGTATGTCATACAGGTTTGTAGTACATAACGAATGTTAATATAATCAAACTGATTTCCAACATTGGCACAGGTCAGTTGGTAAGACGCTCGACTCCGAATGCTTAGTACGTGAGTTCAAGTCCCCGGACACTGACCAGTGAGCTTTTCTTCATTTTGCCGTTTTAAAGTTCCTTTTACCTTACTTGTTGTAGCTTTAATAGACTCCTCTGCGTTCCCACTTTTCTCATCTTAATTAGGGTTCGTTTTTTAATCATTTTTTTACTGTAAATTTCCATATCACGTCACTAGACGCTCTTGCATATAGCCCACATTGTCAGGGCGTGCTACCCTCACCCCTAAAACAAAGATTTTTTCGTTTGTAATTGGTAACAGTTTTATGAATATTTTCCAATTTTGAGATGAAACGGATTGCAAAGTTCGTGGAAATAGCAGTTGACACGAAAGGTCTCAATAAAATCAGAAGCCCCGGCGACGAAGGTCGCCGGGGCTTCTGATTTTATTGAGACCGAATTCGCCTAACTTTCTAAAGCAACTCTCCGTTCGAGTCGAAAGCCACTTTGGGATGAATATTCAAAAGTTGCCGGTTTCAAAATGCTTTTTCTTCTATGTCAGCTATTGATTAAGCCTCTTAGGGGTAGGCCTACGAAACTGCCAACAATGCGTGACCCCATTGTTCTCCTCCTTTCAAGCTGCGATGATTTGTAAAGAGAAGAGATTGGGTTCTATAAACTTGACCAAGTCTCCTTCGGCATTTTCCTGCTGTCGTTTTAAGGTAGTACGCCCCCATTCATACGTAGGGTCCATTTGGTCGCCTTCAAAAATATCACCAAGAGGAGACATTGGGACAACTTTTGCAATATGTTACCGAGTCGGATGGGGGCCTTTTGTCAATTTAACATGAAAGACGACTAGATGAAGTATCACTGATTCCAAAATGGGGTCAGTTGAAGCAATTTTGAAGAAATTATGCAGATCTTTGAAGCTGGCGATCGTAGATCAGGCTTTGAGTGATTAAAAACGCCTAGGTAAAGCTGTAATTTAGTAGAAATTTAGAAGTACTTTAAATAAAGGCCGCGAATCAAGTGATAAATCTCCCCAATTTTTCATATTTTACAACTGAAAATGAGTGACGAAAATTTTGCTCTCGGTGACCTTTCGGCAACCCGTCGCCCTTGTCAGAGCTTCAAGCTGCAGTCCCACGTCGGAGAGCTTGGCCCCCTGTCGCAACATTTCTAGCGTTAACCCAGCTTCGGGATTACACAGTTTTGTCGTACCTACTATCCTGCAGTCTCATGAAAGAATGGGAAAACTTTGCGACGAAAAACCACGGTTTCCTTTTAACCCCCTCCCCTTCAACCCGCCCCTACGAAACATTTACTAACCACGCTAAACATTACAGGAAAAATGTATAACATTCAAGCTTTGAAACAGCATCATGTGTGCGTGTTTCATGCAATATAAAGTACTGTTCCTATACTAAGGATGCAGGAGAAAAGTTATCTCCTTCAAAATAATGCTTTTTTTCTTTTGTTGCAACTATGGATTAAGCCTTATTTGGGTAGGCCTAATCATCTGTCAGCAATACGTGACCATTGTTCTCCTCGTTTCATGGTGCGATGATTTGTAAAAAGAAGAGACTGGGTCCTTTAAACTGATCAAGTAGTCTCCCTTCGCAATTTTCGCGATGTTCCTGCTGTCGTTTTAAGGTAGCACGTCGTCATTTGTACATACAGTTCATTTGTTCCCTTTAAAAATATCACCAAGAGGAGACATTGGGACAACTTTTGCAGTGTGTTGCCGTATAGGATGGGGGCCTTTTGTCAATTTAATATGAAAGAAGACTAGATAAAGTGTCACTGGTGCCAAAATGGGGCTAATTAAAGCAATTCTGAAGAAATAATGGGCTTAGAAGATGGCGGCCGTAGATCAGGCTTTGAGTGATTGAACACGCCTGGGTAAAGGTACGGAAACTTTGAGCTCCGCTAGCAAAAAAAAATCTTCACGGTCATGGTATGGTAAATTAAAATTACAATAAATGGTCAACTTGTCGGCTTTTTGGTGAGGGGAAGCTTATACCTGGCGATAACTTCTACAGAAGGTGTTAGGTAGCTAACCACTAATTATTGCCCCCACTGACTTATAAACTAAGTCAGGTCAGTCACAGCCCCTAGTTCCTTATAAAAGTTCTCAACCTAGACATTTCACCCCTCTGGTGAAAGCTCACAGTTAGGGCTCTTCACCCTTCAGATTTTAAGCTAGAAGGGTTTGAAAGCCTAGAATAATAGGTATATACTTCCAGCCTCGATCACTACTAAAAGACCTCACTTCACAGAGTGGGGCAATACAATCAAAATATGGTACCAAAATTGGTCAAATTGCCTTTAACTTTGCACAGTCTGTATTTTTACTCATATCCCACAAAAATATTATTAAAACTTGATCATATTTAGTAAGTAACACAGTCAAAAACGAGCTTCTCAAAATTTTTAAGGGATTAAGTTGGTTAGTTAATATCTTTCGGCGGAGCAAAAACTTGAATTAGTGGTCCGCTACCTTTAGAGGCCACTTTACTTTTTCAAATTATTGTGTAAGTCAATGTAGGAAATATTGGAAGGTATCCTATCTTAAAAACCGTATAATAATGCAGTAGTAGGATAACATTAATTCAAGAAATTTCCTCCGCTCCAAAATACTGCCTCACAAATTTAGTCCCTCAAAATTTTGGAGGGTGCAGTGTACACCACATGCTGCTGAAGGGATGTGCTCAACTTTTGATGTGGATGTTGTAGCAAATGTGAAGTACCCTTGACTCATGGCCCAATTCACTCACTTTTTCCTTTCAGATGCCAGCTTACTTTTGGGTGACAAATCCCTGTACCTGGCACTGTGGGCACCAGACTTTCCCGCAGAGTGCCCCCCCCCCCGCCATCTTTTGAGCTGGACAAGGAATATACCGTACAATATCCTACTCAAGTAACCTACAGACCCTCTCTGATGGAATCCCAAAGAGGTTCAGATGCCAGCTTACTTTTGGGTGACAAATCCCTGTACCTGGCATTGTGTGCACCAGACTTTCCCGCAGAGTGCTCAGCCCCCCCCCCCCGCCATCTTTTGAGGCTGAACAAGGAATATACCGTACAATATCCTACTTAAGTAACCTACAGATCCTCTCTGATGGCATCCCAAAGAGGTTCTTCTGTAACTTTAAAATTAGACTAATCTTGTCCAAAACGTTGCTAAATTTAATATCATACACGTTCGGACAAATTCAGTACGTTTTTTTTAACTGAACTGCGCAAGGTTGCGTGTTCCTTAAAAAGACAGTCTCTGCAAAATATGTAGAGGGCGTATCCACAGTACAGTTCTAAATTAATGTTGTACTGGGTATAAGTATAACCAGGGTTTTAAACAAATCGCTTTAAATTGACCATAAAACATGCCCAGTTACACCTTAGTCGGCATAATGGGTCTAAGTGGACGGTTGGTGTCACACAATGCATCCCTTAAAGAAGTAGTCTTGCTTTGCCCCCCGATTAAACAATAAGTAGGCAAACTTCTGGAAGCCAAAAAAGGCCCAACAAATATTTAGACCAAGAAAGCGACAAAAGTTTACTTGTAACATAAAAATCAAATGACTTGTGTCAAGGTGTCAGAATACCGTGCTTTGTGTCAAGAGGGGGAGGGGAACCCCTTGAGAAATCAAATTATGGGTAAAGTTTTAAGCAGGGTCTCAGAAGGAAGATCGTCTCTTGTTATCTAGTGCTGAAATATCTCGCGGAGAGGACTCTGTTTGCTCCGCTCCTCTTTAAGGCTCCTCAAACAGGGATATGACTAAACAAGGAATATGCTGTACAGCATGCTACGTAGGCAAGTGCTGAAATTGCTTCAAAACTGCTTAGTTTTGGGATGAGTGTTTAACGGAATTCCCACACCATGGAAGGGAATTCCCCTGGCAAACCTATCCCGATGGTGCTCTACGACCTTGGTATGCAATCTCCCCCCCCCCCATTTTTCTCCCCTACCTAGAAGTATAAGTTTTGGATAATACTTTGAGCAAAAAGTAAATAGTACAGCTGGTCACGGAATGTTGGTCGCCGAAGCAAGGAAAGGACCATTATTTTACGTCATAACTGCTTCAAACTTGCTTATTTTTTGAGGACAATTTAAAACAATCTTCCACACTTTGGGGCAGGCACTATCAGTGGTGGCTCTATGTGACATAATGGATAACTTCCCTAAAATCTTCCCCTTCCCCATCACTTTCAACTAAATATGGTACTTACAAATATGTATACCAGTAGCTTTATTAGAAATAGCTTATATTCAGATTATTTTGAATTACTGATAACCATTTTTTAAAATAACACATTTTCGCCGTACTTTACTTGAACTCATCGCGGGTGTTTGCCCCCTTTATTTACTTTATGCTCAACAACTTGCAGGGACTTAGCCTGGGCAAGGGAGCAGTTGCCCTCCCAGAGATTCCACACCCTAAATGGAAAATAGCCTACTTGAAAAAAATACTAAAAATTATGACAGTTCTATAGTGCATGAATATTTTTTAAGGACCTCAGAACCTGGAAAATTGCAAAGGTTCCTTTTTCCATAATTTTCCCTGGGCGACCCCCGGCCGGACCCCCGCCACAGACGGGAGTCTTATGCGGGTATCTCACACTGAAGAATGAATCACGATACTCATGCATGATGCCACATAGGTTAAGCCGACATTGAGTATTTGTTTCTCACGGGGTCAACTGAACGCTTATATAGACTGTGATTCCCTTGCTAAAAACAATGAGCTTGTACAATACTTTGTGTCCTCTTTTTTACTACAAAGCGATTGTACTGAATACGTTTTTCAAGTTAAACTTTTCTTCTTGGATTCTTAGTTTCTAAAGCAATAAGTATCGAAAATGTTTAGATGCAACTATGCAGGTAACTTGAGAGGCACTTTTAACAAAAAAAAAAAAATACACCTTTACACTACTCACCAACATACGGTGATCTAATGGCCTTCCACGTGGCGAATTAAAAGAAGAAAGGTCCCCACCAAGTCTTCGGCTGTGGCATTCACCATACCATGTCACAGCCAACAAGCCCGTTACATTAAGGATTTCTAAAAAATATAATGAATATGAAGCTTTGTCAAAGATAGCACCATTTTGTATCCAAACAACCTTACTAAGACCAAAGTTCTCAAAGGTTAGGGCGCCTTTAACAGCACCCCCTCCCTTACACCCAGCCAGAAAGAAAAGGCACTAAAAGTGAGAATTAGTAAACATGTGACCAGTTCAAAGCTTTCCCAAAAATAACACCATTTTGCATCTTAGTTATCTTACATAAACAAAAATTTCTCAAAGAGTAGGTGTATCCCCCAGCTCTTATACACCCCACCCCCAATAGAAAGAGACACTACAGTATGAAATTTCTTAACATGTAGTCGCTTTAAAGCTTTGTCAAACACGGCCCAAATTTGCACTGAAGGGACCTTACATAAATGTAACGTCTTCCATTTAGACCTCTCCTATTAAATCTCCGCCCCCACCTATGGCGGCACTAGGTGACAATGAAACGATCCACCTGCAGGGGGACAACTATCCTAGGTATGCCACTGGACGCTGTCATAAACTGCCCCTTCAGAGATTTTGCCCATGCTACGGCCCTGACTTGAGTGTCGTTATTGTTTAGCAGCCCCATTCTGTCCTCCTTTTCATACTCCCCCATGTACCATTAAGCACGTCCAATAGTTCAGGCTAAAAAATAGGCAGTCATCCCAAATTTATTTAGTAAAAAATCAGCTAAACATAGGCGTAGGAAGCGGGGGACTGGGGGGCTTGAGCCCCCAGTCAAAAATGTGGGGGATGAAGTATGCTTCCTCCCCCCAAGATCCACGGGCAAAAACCCCTTATTTGTCTCTTCTGTAAGATACCCAAAAATTTTCCAAAGGGGAGGGGGACACCCCCTCCCTTTAGACCCCTCCCCCAGGACGGTGATCCGAAACAAGGTTCAGACCTCAGTCTCGAAAAGCTTCCTACGCCTATGCAGCTAAATATTGCAAATCTTGTCCTGATTCCCTTTCATGATGTTTTCGATAGACGATAGGATCCAAGGTAGCACTAAAAAGTTTATGTATACCTCTTGTCATATGCCATGCAGGAAATCTCATCTAACTGAGATTAATTCCGAAATATTTTCTGACAGAGAGCCCCCAGTCTCCTTTGTGTTGTCCTGGATGGTTGCATGGTCATTGATAGATAGCTTGTTTCGCTGAGCGGTTACACTGCATTGTACATCGCAGTTCCTTAGTAAGTGACTTTTTATATAAAGATATCGGCCTACTTAAAGGAGACCGGGGATGCTGAAAAGCTTTTGGGGATTTAGTTGTAGATGATTTTTTCGCGACTCATATACTCAACTAACATGGACGGTGTCCTTTGTAAGAATGGGTGCTATCATGACCGCATGGAAGGACGGGACATTTTTCGAGGGGGCTGAGCCGTTTTTGCCCAAGAAAGGCCTATATCACCAGAGAAAGTCTGTCCGAGAAATATATTTTGCCCTGACTCCGGAAGGGGGCTACAGATCCCTCTGGCTCGTGGGCACGTATGATCATGACCACATTTGAAAACATCAGAGACACTGGCAAACACACTGGACAAATCTGTGAGTGTCACAGTCAACCCCAGGTTGTAACAGGGCCCACGGGCCAAGTTGTAACGTCTTTTATTTCTCAAAGGCAAGCCAAATATTGCTATAATAAAGGGATGGAATATTTCATTTTTAGGTCCCAGTACATATGAAAACATTTTACCTAATATTCTCTTATCGAAAGCACCAAATTTAGCAACACTTTGTTCCCGAGCACTTCTCCAGTCTAATGCTACACAGTTGTAATATGATACATCTGAACCTACTAGTGTGGGTATAAGCAGGTTGGTCTATACTTTTCACGACCAGTGAGTCCAAGCATATTGTTACAACCGTCCTCAACATATATTTCTGTTAAGAGGTATACAATATGATGGTACTGCAGACTAGGTCATTTCAAATACAGACATACACTGATGACTTGTGCCTGAAATATATCCCTTTCAAACAGAACGCTTAGGGGTATATGGTCTAGGCAGTGAAAAAATTTAGTAACTATAGTTAAAATTTGCAGTGTCGAAAAAGGCTTATGTAAATTTCTCCCATTCTCTTTTTATCCTTCATGATGATAGAAATGCAAAATACCCTACTTAAAAGGCTGCCCACCCAGGTCTCCAATCATCAGGAACACTAGATGCTAGGAAATCAAGTGACAGTGTTTAATTTCACAAAAATTTTGGGGAAGGACTCCTGATGCCCCTGTCTGGGTAATTTTACCGGATACTCTCGATACTTAGCCTAAATTGTAGCACCGACTTTACACACGACCAAATACTTAACTCTATTCCTAGATGTCAGAAAATCGCATATAACAGTGCTTAAAAAATCTAGATCCCCTTGGCCTGACAATTTACCGGTTAACGATCATTATACCTATCCTTCACACTCCACTTCGGCATTACATGAGGTTGCATTGCTAAAGGATCAAACGTACTTTGTTCCTATGGCTCGCTGAGTCAGTAACGAATTCAACATCTGAATTATCAACCTCTTTGAATGATAGCAGGATATTCTCCAACTGTTTGTCTAAAATTTCTAAATCAAAAAGTTGTTGATTTTGAAACTCTGTTTTTTCCTGTATACATTTACAAGCTCTTGGCTTCGAGGCTCTAGGTTTTTGCGCTTTGAACTTGCGCTGTCAGTATCGGACTCATGCATAGTTCACTTTTTGACAAAGCATATTCATTTGAGCTTGGATGGCTGAAAAACCTTCATATCGAACGAGTCCTGAGATAAGCCTGACGGTCCCTCTCCCGTCGGGGAAGGGAGAGCATGAGGACTTAAATCTTCAGAAAAGTCTAGCTCAACAGTTTCCTCCATTTTTTCGACTGAAAAGCCGATACTTTCTTTGAGTATACAGGAAATTATAATCCACTTGAACACTTCTTGAATTTGCTATGTATAGTGTCAATAATTATGAGTTGGGTAGTATACACACACAACCAAATGTTGTGTCACTCGGTAAAATACCAGTGTTAAGTTACTAATATCAGAACAGAGCCAGGCCCGTAGCCAGGAATTTGCCAAGGGGGGAGGGCAAAATCTGTAGGCAAACTATCTAAGCGTAGCGCCACCGTAGGTTGGCGCGAAGCGCCAAGAAAATTTGGCTGAAAATAACTCCCAGGTAGCTGGAAATAGCACTTTCCAGGCCTTGTAAGTTGCATCTATAGGCATTTTTTTATTTTGAGTTTTAAGCAATATCATAAAAAATCATTAAAACAATACAAAAAATATGCTCAAGGGTGGGGGAGGCTTCCCCCTTTGCCCCCCTCCCCCTTTGGCTACGCGCCTGAACAGAGCTCTTAAGGTATAAACACAAGTTAAGATTGTGTTAGATACCATATATATACGCCACGGCCAAATACTGTGTCACTCGGCAGCCTACCGGTGTAACAAGAAGGCTACTGCTTCGATTTCCAACCCTTCAAACCACTTTTACTTTGTAAATAAAAACTCTAAATCCTCCGACGACCGCTGTTAAGGCTTCTCTGTATGTGGGTTGGAAAGCAAAGAGAGGTTAACGGTCATTAGGTTAACCTGTTCTGAAACTGCGTGTCGTCAGGTCGTCATATACTGTCATACTGCTCATGTATTTATGTTGACTACCAAATGCCTGGAAATCGCATTAGCAATGTTTAATTTAAACAATCTTTTCCTGGGGGAGAACCCCAGACCAGATCCCCTCCCGTCCCCTGTCTTGACCACGTTACCGGTATATGATCATCATTCTGCTAGTAAGTCTATATTGAGAAATTACTGAGGTCACACTTTATAGCGCGAAACTGTTTGCTTGTGTATTTATGTTGATTTTCAGATTCCATGAAATACCATTTAGCAGTGTCCAATGTCAAAATTTCCCCAGACCTGCCCTATCGAGGCCTCATATAATTGTAGCTCGTAGGTTCGAACTTCACCCTAACTAAATTAGCCCCCCCCCCCCCTTAAAAATCCTAGATGCGCTCCCTGATAAATGCTGGATATTAAAAAAAAACCAAGGAGTTACCATTTTCTGTCTGGATTTTGCAATTTAGTACCAAAAGCTGAGTCACATGATGGTTATTCACGAATTCCGATACCCAGGATACCATTCATTTCCCTAAAAGAAAAAAGAAAATTTTTCAAATTGTGAAGTTATTGTTCCAAAGCCCAGGAAACCCCTACGATCACCCGTCCTCTCCTCCACCCCAAGTCCTCTGCATCGTCAATGCTGGCAGGCTATAAGTAAGAAGGAATAAGGCTCTGATAAAAAAATCAAACTGTGATTGTTATGGTCTGTTAAGTGCCATCCAAAGTTATTTGAAGAAGCTTAAATGCATTATTCTTATGCCATCAATTTCGTAAATACCCAAGAGCTCCCAGCGGTTTCACCCCTGGACCCCCACCTGCGTTGCTCCTGGACCTCACTAGGGCAGTAAGGCGGGTCACTGAACCTTAACGCTGTTGGGGGAGTAGATTGTGGTGTGTCAGCATTAAGCTTTATACACGAGGAGCCATGCAATATTAGCCCTCTCAGCACACGTAACTGCCCCAAGAAAGATGGTGAGGTAAGCGACCGGAAAACACCAAATGCTATGAAATAGCCCTTCCCAGTCCTCCTAGGGCCGGCAGCCAGGGACGTTTTCCCCAGGAAGAATGGGCTCTATGCTTCAGAAATTTGCATAGAAATCATGAAAAATGAAAAGTTAAGCTCGGATATGGGTCAAGATCATGGGCGACCATCTGGGGGAGGGGGGGGGGGGAATATAGATATATCCCATGGAATTGGATGGGGGATACTGTACGCTATATCCCCCCACATAAAATCAACCCTGCATATTCGGAAATCATGTAAAAAGTTAAGTTAGTTGTTGTTGTGTCATGTTCTGACCATGTGCCCAGAATGTGACTGGTCCCTTATGTTTACTAATTAATGCAGATTAATCCCTCTATGTTGATTCTTGAGAACTTCCTGGAACAGGAAGTAAAGGGAGGGAGGTGATTGGTTGGTTGAATCATGTGTTCATTCTCTGAATGCTCATTGGTCGAAAGTAGTGACGAGACTTCCTCGTGTTCGATCTTAGAATCAGTCTTGCCTGAGAACTGGTAGCCTGCAGACTCCGTGTATGTTGTCCTCCTCATATTGCACGTAAAATTCCTTGAAGTTGAAGATCGTAAAATAAATGATTTGATCGAAATCGAGTTGGCGATTTTGTTCTCTGTCTTTCTTTGAGTCTAAACAACTACTTGACGCTACCAATTGAAGCTGGAGGGAAGAAAGACACGACAATTGTTAAGAAAACTTCTTTTAGGAAATACTTCTGACAGTTGTCATAGCATCACGTTGCAAAGCCTGGAAAGGGCCATTCCTGATCTTGGGGGTATTTTGGCCAAAATTTTATTTGTACGCTCCGCGCCAACTGATGGTGGGGCTCCGCCATGATCAAGATTAGGGTTTGGATAAAAATTGTAGTCGTCCTACAAAAAGGGAGGGGGCAGGCACAGTGTGGCTCCCTCCCCCTCCTCAATTTTCACTTCAAAGATTGAGTTTCCAAAACGTTATTAACTGTCACTGAGAACAGCCAAAATTACCTCCGAAAATTCCAAGATGCAAGAGTTAAATGGTCCACGAACTTCACCTAAGCCCACCCTCCCCATCCTTCCAAGAAAGCTTCCAAAGAAAGACCTTTGCATCTTAAATGTCAAAAGTAAAATATCACCCCTGTGAACCCTATAGGAAAACCCATAAACGTCAGAAGGAGCGATTTTGTAGTCTTATAACCATTTGAATAGGATAACGGACCCTTTATGTAGGGCCTGGACTGGTAACTAAGTAAGGTCAATGGGGGCTGGAGTTGGACAACCTCCCTCCTCTTGAGTCCAAGAGAGAGTTATGCTCAGGTCAACTCGGTACATAAGTACGTTTTACTTCAAAATTTGCAACATGTTATATCAGGTACCGGTATAGCACCTGGCCGGGGAAATGATCATTTCTTCACTATTCAAAAATTCTCTTCCATCGCTTCTCGGCCTTTTTGCTACAGATGATGTGTATTATCTGCTCTTTTCAGCCAGTCTAGAACGGGCCCACGCGCATGACAGACCGTCCATGATCAGTGGCGTAGCCAGGATTTCTTTTACGGGGGGATCCAGTATGTTCTATTATCGCCGGCGTGGGAGAGGGGCCTAAGAGGAGGAGGAACAGGGGAGGGGTGTCTCCTTCCCCTTTGAAAAATTAGGTGTTCTTACCTGCAATCTGGTGCTACATATGCTACCCAGCTTTTGAAGTGAAATTTGTGTTCAAAAATTGAGTTATCTGAGGAATAAAAAATCGGCATCAGCGAGGAGGCCGGGACATGGCTACACACTGCTCTCCTACAGGCGCGGATCCAGGGGGCCTTGGGCCGCCCCCCCCCCCCCGCCACGAAAAAAAAAACGAAAGGAGAAAAAAAAGAAAAGGAGAAAGAAAAATTAAGAGCAAAAAATAAGTAAAAGTGTCTAAGAACGTATTCAAAGTATAAATTTCTGTAGAGGTTGGGTGGAGCTATCGCTGGATTATCTCTTTATATATCTTTCAAAGTGGTTGGCAACGAAAGGAGCGCTACAATGTTCGAAAACAGGTGAATAGCTGAGTAATGATCCTTGACTTAAGATCTAAATAAGTAAACATCGTGACATATGTAGTATGGGCTCGGCTAGCTGCACTGAAATTTAGCAACAATTTTGTGTTAAAGAGTGAAATTTTTTGTAATCTAGAGGGATTGAGAGGCAAAGTTTTCGCCATACAGACCTTGCAGAATGAATACAGAAGACAAGCTGTCAGGTGACATAATATTGTGCACAGTGGCACCAGCTGTTGCAGGCGAAGTAGCGGCGTGCATACCCTATTCGATTTCGAAACTGTCTGAAAAGTTTTAAACTGAACTCAAAAGGCTTTTAAGCTACAGACAGTGGCGTCGGCACAGTGGGCAATGGGTGACGTGTGTCCCCCTCCCCCATCGGTTCTTGAAAATTTTTAAAATGGTCCCAAAAGTCGTTTAAGCTACAGATTTCTGTGGAGGGTGTAGGGTGAGATGTATTTTTGATGACTGGTTTATTTGTTCTAACCATTTTCTTTCACAAACTGTTCTCAAACTATCATAAGTTTTGGAAATTCTTGACAAATTCCAAATTTTCGCACGCTCCGCTAGCGTCAAGCCTTGTGTCAGAGTTGTCCTTATTATCAATAGCTTTCCGTAACTACTCACGGGAGAACAATGGAGCAAAAGTGCTTTTTAAGAATTCTCAGTAAGAAGATTCGTTTCTGAATAGCATAGGTTGGTGGGAAAGTGACAGTGTCCGATGCAGGTTCTGAAATGCAGGTTTTGTCATGGACTAATATTTTATTCAAAATTTCGGCGCGCTTCGCGCGCATACGACAGGGTTTACACCCGATTTTATATACCATTGACACAGCTATGGCGCAAGAAATTATTCAAATGCAACATTTTTCTAAAAAGTACATCTCCTCCTCTGTAGGGCTCTCATCATTATGGGATCTTTGACTAATCTAGTCTAGCACATGATTTGAAAGATTGAAAGTACGTAATTGCCGTTGCTTATTTTCCAAACATCTTACCGCGACGTTCAATAATGACGAAAATCTTTTCTGAAACGAATTTTGCCTGTCCACCATCCCTCTTGCTATACCTAAAAAGAAGGTGATATATCATATCTCCTCGCATATGGATGTCGGGTAGTGAGAATCCCGTTGGTCCCTCTTTTGTATACTGTAACTAATTTAGAGCTCCCGGGAGGCTCTATACTGTTCTCTGTCAACCTTGGATATCCTTTTAAAATGTAAAGGAAAAATTTTATTGTAGTCCAAGAATGTTTCTGTGGACTCCACGCAGGTATAATTGCCTGTACAATTTTCCCATGGGCGTGGATCATGGGGGACGGGGGGATGCATCCCCCTCACTTTTTTGGAAGGGGGGACATCGTCAAAAAGTCCCCCTCACTTTTTCAAAAATGATGGAACGGACTGCAATTATGCCTAGGAAAACGAAATTTTTAGAAGAAAAATAACCTAAAAATCGTACACTTTTGTTGCACCAAATCGCATCTGAGGGCATTCAGTTCTAGGAAAATTTCCCTTTGACCCCTCCCCCATGCCGACGATCACAAAACTTTTTGCCTCCCCGTGATGCAAATTCTGGCTACCACCAACTGCTTCTTCCACGCCACCAGGACGGCGACTCACAAATGTGAAAAAGCCCCCCCCCCCCACACACACACACTTTTGGAGATGGGTCCACGCCCATGATTTTTCCTGGGACTTAAGGTTTGAAGACAATATGTTAACCGTCTCGTGCTCCCCTTTTTCACCCGAACAAAAGTTAGAATTCACTAAATTGTGGACATTTTCTAAACATACAATCACTTTAGAATGACCCAAAGATACCACCATTTTGCATATAGGCCCCCTAAAATTAACAAAAAATTCTCAAAGGGGAGGGTAAACCCCTTCCTGGGATTGCACTCTCATGTACTAATAAGAAAAGGCTCTCCCACTCTTGTATATAGCATATACAAAATCCCACTGCCTAAAAAGGCACGGTTTAGCAGTTATCTGCGGTTCCCCCAATCACCAACTCCCGCCGGCACCATCGGTCATAGATTTCTGAAGCTTCAGAAGTCATATCAGAAGGTGATATATCATCTCTCCTCCCATATGGATGTAAGGTTGTGAGAGTCCTGTTGGTCCCCCTTTTCAGTGTACAATTAATGCAGAGCTCCCGGGAGGCTCTATACCGAAAATTTTCGGCGCGCTTCGCGCGCAATTGTTACGCTCACGGAGAGAGGTACGATTTTATTGAGTGATGGTTTTATTTTTATCACTTTTTACCAAAAATCGGTTGAAATCTTTCACGATTTTTGCAAAGTCTTCTCAATATTTCTTGATTTTTGCTTGATCTGCGCACTGTTAGCCTTGAATTGCTCCTTTTACTATCAATATGGTCCGAAACGTATTCGCATTACTCATCGGTGGGGTTCTACCATAAGCCAATTATTCGTGTGCATAAACGTGATTTCAGAGTCAGCATTGTAAGGATGTAAAACAACTGATATTCATTTTTTTCACCCTCCTCTTCTTATGAGAACTGAAAACTTAGTATCGAACCCACCTTCTAATTGATAGATACACATAAAGGAAATTGACACCGTTAGTCATAGGAATGGTTTTAGATTTTCGGCGCGCAATTGTTTCATCTGACGTCCTATACCCGAATACCTTATAACGAAAATAAAACACTCATTATGGCAAAAATCATTTCAAGTTACCTACAGGGGCTCATAATGTTGGCGTGTAAGTTTTAAGATAACTTAGATTCTCCGTAACTTCTGCAGGTACTTATAGTAACTTATACTGAGCCATACACATCAAATTCCATGCAACATGAAAAGGTATAAAATCTCACTGACATAAGAACTGGAGCCTATTTCTGTGCTCTTAAAATGCAATATTGCGAGAGTTTCCGGGGCTCCGCCCCTGGACCCCGCCAGGGGCCCTAACGCGGGCCCCTGGACCCCACGCGTAGGGACTCACGCTTTGCGCTCGTGGTGCACATGAGGTTTTCCATCTTGGCCCCCCCTCAAAATTTCTGGATCCGCGCCTGCCCTCCTAAATACGCCACTGCCCATGATGTACGGAGGTCTGAATGTCTAGTTGTCCCCACGGGGAAGTAACTCCTTTTGGGAACAGTACTCCTTTGGGGGAGCAGTAGCCTACTCATTTTGGGAGCAGTCCTCCTTTCGGGCGTGTACGTTTGGTTTCGCCCTCATCTTCGCTAGAGGCGAAGGGATTTTGGGAAAAGCATATTCAAACTTTTTCATTTTGTAACTTTAGTCACCACTCCCTTGGACTGCGTTATCATTCATGAACTTTTAGGGAAAAAATGTTACAAATTTGACGGCAAGGTCCGTCCGAATGGAAAAACGACCCTGCTCCTATAAATAACCTGGTTACCGTGGACTTCCATGTCCTCATATGAACTTCCGCCCATTGTTACAACGTTTTGTTAGGTACGTATAGTAACGTTACACCACTGTTCCGTTATTGTTTGGTAGGTAATGCACATGCTAAATTGCGTGAGTCGAGCCAGGTTAAAGGTCAACTTGTCATGATTACTTACATGCGAGCTGCCGTCAATCCGTATCAGCTGAGATTAGTAACAGTGACTGTACAAGTGCATGCATGATATGCCAGAGCGTGCGGGAAGTTACCGTACCGTTACAGCCGGCTAGCATAAGCTACATAATAACTGCAGGCAACAAGAAAGCCACAGGCCAAAGTTTCATCGTCTGGTTGTGATGAACTTTGTCTTTTTGGAAAATTTGTCAGTGTTTAATTTTCTTGCAATGGCTAAGTAACCAGACAGAAATAAAATGTTCCCAGACGACCAGCAATGGGCTTATTACATCAAGAATTTACTTGCTGGAGGTAAGTCTGTCAGTGTATTATTGTACACTGACAAGTGACACTGGCATGCAATGACATTGACAGTACTACAGCATGCCTACTGTAACTTTTGTGTAAGTTACTTGTAAGTTAGGCCTAGGCATGATAAGTATAAACACTCACAGTCTTACTCCCAGTAAGTATAAACACTCACAGTCTTACTCCCAGTAAGTTGTTTTAAGTTTCAATGTAATGTTTTGTTTGCTAGCTTAGTGTAAGGTTATTTTGTAAATGATTGTAAGTAGTTCATGGTTGTGTTCTTGCCGGTCCGGATTTGGTTCTTCCTGTTTGATAGTGTCCGTTCCTATGCACTTTTAAAAAAAGCTAGTTTCAGTGTAATGACTAATGTTACTCAGCACAGTGACACAACTCACTCACTTAGTTGGATGGTTACAGAGCAATGTTGCGATGCCCCTAGCCTATATTTGGACATATGTACTGTAATCTAGAATGCTCTCACCATAACCCCAGGCGATAACTGACACAACGATTAATATGCTCCCCCCTTAGTTACGAACTGTGTGCATGCTCATCCCTCAGGCATTGCAACTGGACATAGCCTACTGTAGTATGTATTAGAATCAGTGTCTCCCTGATTTTAGAGCGTGATTTCCTTTGGTACTTTCACGTCAAAAGGTGAGTGAAAGGTCAAAAATACTAGTAGAAAATCAATTACTTGCAAACACAGTGTGGTCTGCCTAAAGGCATGTTTCACAATAAAGGGGTCCAAATATGGATTAGAAAGTAAGTACCTATAAATGTGTTTGAAGGAAAGAGCAACATTGGCAAACATATTATGATGATCAACACCATGCTTTCTGATAGAAAAAACAACTACTTTGTATTTCCATTCAAGATTTTGAAATTAGGAGGGTAAATGCGACCAGAAAGTGACAAATGGGGACGGACAATACTCCCAATAACTTACATCAATGTTATAATAAAGGATAACAAAACAATTGAAATAATTTGTTGAGCTTATACATCATATTTATTAATTTGGACATGCAATGAATACAATTAATACCATTTAGTAGTCTAAAAATTTTATAGTCTGTACAGGCTATCCGAATTTAGGTGCTCAATTTTTGGCATTAGTGTCCGTCCCCTAAATGGAAAAACAAAAAGTTGTGATAATTCCCAAATATTGTGATCTATAATGATTACTCATGTTTGGTTTTAAACTAGGAGTGAAATATTCAATAACAACCAACAGATCTCAAATGCTGTG
Organism: Holothuria leucospilota; assembly: GCA_029531755.1. NCBI lineage: Eukaryota > Metazoa > Echinodermata > Holothuroidea > Aspidochirotida > Holothuriidae > Holothuria > Holothuria leucospilota. Next base: position 20,098,374 of record CM055980.1, read on the forward strand.
AACTTGTTCATTAAAATAAACTAGACCAAATGTTGCTATTGTAACGTCCGTCCCCTTAGGGTGTTACAATAGCAACAATTTATGTTATCTATTATTCTTCAGATAAAGTACTTCAGTTGAATATCTTTATATCATTGCACATCTTACCTAAAGTTCAGTAGCTTGGCAGAGGAAAACAGCTTCGCTCTATACCTTATAGCTATAAAATTGAACTTATGTGATGTCCGTCCCCAATCAGTTACAATAGCAACAAGTTACAGTAGCAACAAACAATTCTGTACTAGTTGCATTTGAAATATTTTATTCCTTCCTTATTGCTTTTGGAATAACATTTAGGTCATATACATTGCCATATCAACAAAAAAATAATTGTCATTCATGTCCAAATATTGTATATAAGACTATCAGTTTTGGACGGACAAGTTACAGTAGCAACAACAGTGCTGTATTGTCCGTCCAAATTGAATTATCATCAATGTTGAGGCATACATCATACAATTTTATAATTTGTATAATGCTAATATGTTTTACCAATGATACTTATCTGATATAGAAATGAAATTTGGGAAATGTTTTTCCTTTTAGTGAATAGAGTAATTAAGGTAGACATAATGTTGCTATTGTAACTCCACATTCTATCAGTGCAACATGGTAAGTTGCAGTATTTTGGTATGTTAGTATGGTAAAACAAGCAATGGGGAAAAATGAAGGTAAAGTACTGTACAGCCTGAGTGTAGTCCTGCTGAAACTATGCCTTTTCAAACTTGTATTCGTGCATGCAACAGCAAAATAACATTGTTCATGCAAACCTGTTCCGTGATTTTTTGTCCGTCCAAGAGTTACAATAGCAACACCTATAAGTTTCACAAATATTAATCTGAAGATGGGTTGGTTTGTTATTTTCATACTTTTTGTGAGGTCTGTTTGCAAACTGTTAATGGATTATTGCAAATTTATTAACTTTAATGAAAAATAATCTGGAAATTTCAAACATTCATGGGATAATAATTACGAATTTTGTCCGTCCACAAGTTACAGTAGCAACACCTTGTTTGTCCAAAAGTTACAATAGAAACATTGTCTAAAAAGATAACAAAAGTCAAAGTTATCTTGGAGAATGAAGATTTTTCTAGTGGACATTTTAAAGATTATCATTAGCCAAAAAGTTCTGACAAAGCATATTTTCTAAATGTTGGTAACTTGTGGGAGTATTTGGACCCCTTTATTGTGAAACATGCCTAAAGCAGGAGCTCATAGCTAGCCTGTGGGTATATGGGGGTGTGACACCCTCTCGTCAGATGGTCAGTTGGCACATAGTGCTTCTAATCAGTCTGGGGGAAACTGTATTGCATTTAATCCAAAGCTCTCTTGCTCTGCGATGGATTAGGTCAGTGCATTTCTGTTCTTTGCACCATAGAAAACTTCTCTTTTTGCTTCTGTAACGTTCATGTTCAACCAAAGAAAAGAAAGAATTTCTTTGTGAGCTTGATCTGTATATTCATGGGAACCATCCTGTTGTGTTAGCAGGTGATTTCAATTGTGTTCTTGACTGGTTTGATCGTTTGAATGCCCCTCCAATTGTAGCAATTCACTTGGTCGCAAAGAACTTCAAGGTGGTATCTCTACCTACAGTTTAATTGACTGTTATAGACTGCTGCATCCGAACACTCCAGGTTACACCTGGACCCACACTAATCATAGTCAGAGCACTAGATTAGACAGGATCTATTTACCTAAAGACTTTGATGTAGTAAGTGCTGATTCATCCCTTTTCCCGTTTTCGGACCATAACTCTGTTTGGGACCACTTTAAACTCCCCTTGCCTTTCCCAGAAGTGAGAGGCAAGTGGAAGTACTTTCCTTGAGAAAGGATGAGTGTTTTTGTAACGATTTAATCAATTATTATGCCCTATGGAAGTCACTGAAACCAGGATTTCAGTCTGTTTCCGACTGGTGGGAGTGCATTAAAATTAGAATCAGAGAGCTTGCCATTCAGCATGGGAAGCGCATTGCAAAAGAAAAAAGAGAACGGGTCCAGGAGCTGCTAAATGTTTGTGAGCTATAGTCCGGTAGTGGTGGAACAACTTACTAACAACGAGGTGGAAGAGGGGTATGTAAGGTCTAGGGCCAAGTATTTAGATGAGGGGGAAAAGATGTTGGCTTTCTTCTTTCGGCAGGAGAAGTGTCGTGCTGACCAAAAAGTCATTCATGGTATAAAAAATGCTGCAGGGGCTACTGTTTCAACCAACAAAGAAATTTTGGGTGTGTTTGAATCCTTTATACTCATTTATACTCTAAGGAGAGGGATATTGATTGCCATATTCAAGACAAGTTTACTCCTTGAATAAGGCTGTTAGTGAGAACGACAAAGAGAGATTACAGTAGATGCTCCTATCATGTTATGTGAGATCAGAAATGCTCTGGCATTAACAGCTGCCATTAAAGCACCTGGTTGTGATGGTATCCCTTATGAATTCTATATGAAGTTTTTCGATTTAATTAGCAATGACTTTCTTGAAGTTATAAACGATATTTTTGAAAGAGGTGGACTGACCGAGTCGCAATCTGTAGGTGTCATAATAGTGTTGCGGAAGAAAGGCGATGAATTGGACCCAGGCAACTGGCATCCAATGAGCCTTCTAAATACTGACTACAAATTGATCTCTAAAGTTCTGCAATTAAGGCTTTTCAAGGTTATGCCCACTATTGTCAATGAGTACCAAACGTGCGCCATGTACCATACATAATAATATGTAATCAGAGACATGATTGACTTTTCTTCGGTGAAGAATAGCTCATGCGCGCTCCTGTCAATAGACCAGGTAAAGGCTTTCGATAAGGTTCATTGGGCGTTTTTAACGAAAACCCTTTGTAAGTTTAATTTTGGGGAGAATTTCCTTCACTGGATTGCAATTCTCTACAACAGCGCTTCTCAACCGGTGGGCCGCGAAGTGCTCCCAGGTGGGCCGTGAGATTGCCATAAAAAATAAAAAATAAAGAAAAAAGAATAAATTTTTTGTAAGGTGGGCCTCAGAAAAATTCTGAGAGTGAAAGTGGTCCTTGAGTTAAAAAAGGTTGAGAAGCACTGCTCTACAACAATATTCAGAGTCGTGTGCTAGTTAATGGGTTCCTGTCTAATTCAGTTCCTATATCACGTGGTGTTAGACAAGGTTGTCCCTTGTCACCCTTGTTGTATGTATTGTTTATTGAGCCTTTGGCTAGGTATATTCACCTTCAAAGCACCATTCAAGGGTTTATTTTGCCGGGAGAACACGGCAAAAGGGTTAAATTCTTACAGTACGCTGATGACGCGGCTTGTGTTGCTTCAAGCATTACCGACATAAGTCAGTTTTTAGCTACTTTTGACCTTTTTCAAAAGGCTACTGGTGCCTCTATCAATATGGGGAAGACCAAGGGTTTAAAACTAGGTAAACTGAAAAATGAAAAGGTGCCAGGTGATATTTGTTTCAGCTGTTCTTCAGTTAAAATCACTGGAATTTTGTTTAGAACCCCTGATGTCATTCAGTCACATTGGACCAATAAGCTTAATAGAGCCATCAAAATTTTGATCGGATGGAATAACAGGCATTTGAGTCTGATAGGTAAAGTGCTAATTGTCAACACTGTTATTTACCCCTTATTCTACTACATACCCCAGTCTATCGTATGTCAGACTCTGTAATAAAGGACCTAAGCAAAGCGGTGTTTTCATTCATATGGGGTGAGGGGAAACCTGACTGATTCCGAAGACGACATGGAAGACGGCCAGAAAATACCTGACAAAAGTTCTATCATGGATATTGTTACTCCTGAAGATTATGAAAATTCCCCAAAGGAAGTTGGGACAGTGAGTGAAGCCTCTAGTGAAGATCAGGGCAAGGGCAAGGGCAACCCCCAAGTGACTGGTGGTTGTGATTCTGTGGCTGATATCGCAGGTGGCCGAAATACACCTGCCAAAAATGCTGGCATGGATGTTGTTACTGGTGATTGTGACTTTGTGGCTGATACCGCCGGTGGCCGAAATGCACCTGCTGAAAATGCCAGCTGACACAGATGTTGTTAAGTGATTGTGACTCTGTGGCTGATATCGCAGGTGGCCGAAATGTGCCTGCCAAAAGTGCTGACATGGATATTGTTACCCCTGAGGAACGTGAAAATGTTGAGAAAGCTGTGAAAGATGAAATCCATAGTCAGTGTGACCTTTTTGAGTGTGAAAGTACTGAATGCTCCCAGATCAAGGCCTCTAGTTGGGCAGATCAGGCGACCGAAGCAAGTCGCCCCCGTGACACTGACACCACCTGGCACAAGACCTCACTCAAGAGAAGAAGCGAATCCCAACCTTCAGAAGTTAAGAGGAAGGAAAGGTGTAGGTCTTGGTCAATGATTTGGTATCCCCCGTAGAACCCTTTGGATAGTATTAAAATGTCTCAGGTACTTTTATAGGAAGAGTCATGGCACTCTTGCTATGCCAAAGGATGTCACGAAAATTTCTCGAGTTTTGACATGTTAAGAAAGCAAGCTGATCAAGCTTACCCTCACATTGAAAGCTCTTCCTACCCATGTGCCATGAAGTCATGCTCGCAATACGCATGTGTTCTCTACACCCCGGGAATGAATCCAGCACATCACCCAGAGGCACCCCAAGTTTGTCAAAACGCATGATGTGGAGTTTTTCGATTCGTTTTTCCTGAAAAAGTGATGTATTCCCAACAGGATAATGACGGGTCGGTGTGTCACTTTCATTATATATTTGCCGTATTTGTATATGTATATGTATTTACTGTTTCCACTCCAACCAGATCAAAGCTTTGTAATGAGGGGAGCTAAGAAATTGAGGGTTGCTACCCTAAACGTCAATGGGATGCGGGACAATCTGAAGTACTCGAGAGTTCTTCAGTGGGGTAAAATGTTAGATATTGATATTTTGCTGCTGCAAGAAACCTACTTATCTTCCCGAGAAGACTATGCCTATTTTCGCAAGCAGTGGGGTAATCAAGTGTATTTTACTGCTAGTGCTTCTACTGTAGGCCTGCAGCATTAATGGGGAGGATCCACTGTTTGATATTCTTGCAAAGGTCCAGAGAAAGTAGCTCTAACAAAAGCTTAGAATATGATATCTTTAGTAAAGACATCACATAACAGCCAACAATTTCCACATGCTTCAACAGTGTTCTCCACTGATTTAATTTTTGTCCGGGTGCTCCGAAGGTTAAAGGTTAGTAGTGATCGCTGTCTGTAAAGAGAGGGGGTGCTGTCTTTGAAAAATGTTTGCTAAAATAGATAATTAATTTAATTATGGCCTTCTTTGATGACAAAGTACATTTGTGATTATCATTTACTCAATGTTCACACTGAAATTATTGCTGTTTGCTCTGTTTAAAGGTTTTTACTTGATAATTTCTATCCGGGTGGCTCAACATTTTGTTCGGGTGGTACATTTTTCATCCGGGTGCTGAGTACCCGAGCTGCAAATTTGGTCCAGGTGCAGCACCCTAACAAAACAGCTAGTGGAGAACACTGCTTTAAGCTCAGACTATTATTTTGTATTGTCATTTTGTGGCATTACTCAGTTGTCAGAAAGTATATACTAAAAGACAGGATAAACCGTACTGTTTTTTGCAATTTAGTCTTTCACCTTCTTCCTGTCTTGTATTAAGGTGCAGTGTTATTTGTGCAAAATTTATCACTTGTAACTCAAACATAGGGCACATGCAAACAAATTTTTGCTCTTTTCATTTTTTGCCTTGACATACAGTAGGCCTATAATCAGGTTTGGCTAGTTGGGGGTGGGGGTGGGGTGGGGTGGTGAGGGGGTCGGGGGGCAGGGAATGGGGAGATCCCCAGAGTTTCCTCTTTCCCTCACTTGTCCTTCACTAAACCTGGTACTCAGCCAAATACTGTATGCAGTGCTAGGCAAGTCCTGTGTATTAGAAAAAAACGTGAATGCAATGGATTGATGAAATGCCTTAAAACATGGCATTTTTCTTTACTGGTACTTTGACATTGTTAGCTTATTCCAGTGGGCCAGACATATCCCCCTGCCCAATGCCCATGCCCTAACCTAACCCTTATCCTAACATTGACCCTAATGTACACTTGTCCAAACATAGAGACATCGGAATATAGAGCTGTCCCAGCATGTGGTTACTGGCTGGACAAACAACATACATCTTTTAAAAGCTGTATTATGCTATACCGTCTGGCCAGACGGTAAAGTTTGACCTGGGCAGGGAAAGCGTTTCCCGCATAAACAGAAATGGCTTGTTTCTCGTTGGCACAATTCTTTTGGCTTTCTTGAAGTGTGCACAAACATTTAATGTTTACAAGGCATTCCTCGCGCAAAGTAGAAACTTCCTTACAAAGGTACATACCTTGCAAAATGAAAACATCAAGGCTGTCATTACAGTCTATACTGGGCAATCCCAGGGACTGTAAGTGTATGTTGGTACCATACAGTCTGATCATCCAGCTACAAAATTCACATATAAACGTAACTAGTGAGTACTGCAGCAAATGAATACTGCATGCATGCAGGTAAAGTACATTCTTCTATAGTGCATAGGCTGTGGTTAAAGGGAAATATTGCGTTTGAAAAGATATCACAAAATGACACCAATGTTATCTCACTGTGGTCTTTTCCCCCTCTCCGAACATTAATCACAAGTAAAAGTAACTTGCAGCAGATCAACACTAATCTCATGAAATATGGACAAAAAGAAGCAACAATTTTCTGATCGAACCGGCTCATTATCCAGCGATAAACCTTGCCCACATTGCAACGTTTTGTATTGCTGCATATTCAGAGTGGTACCATGGGGTCATATTTACACTCATTATGCAATACGTGTTGACCTTGCTAACCCTGTGCTTCATGCTCACAACAAACTATCACAGCAGTTTCTGGACAGCCTGTGCAGTACTGTGGGATACTGCAGCCCACCCAGGGAGATGCAGTGTCATCTCCCCGGTTCACCATACAGTTCACCTCTCACACAGTGAGCAATACTCACAGGGATGTTACAAAAATGGTATTTTATCCATGGAAATATACCTCGAAGCAGCAGCTTCATGATCTGGTGAAGACTGTTTTGTAATGTTTTTTCAAGTGGCATCACAGGTTCGTAGTTTTTGTTTTCTACTAGGGCCTAAACCGATAGTACCAGTTAAGCCCCAAAAATCTCTTTTACATCCTACTCTTTGGAGAGAGTGAAGCAACCTGCTTAAGGACCAAGGGCTTCAATTCAAATTTCAGTAGCCTACTTTGTGAATAGTATACCAAGGAGGTGGTAAAACCCTGTAGTATACTTACTATAGTTAGTTCAATACAGACAATGTAGCAATAATTCTCAGTAGTTCATAATTTAGGCCTACGAACATTTTGCACATGCCATAGAAAGCATCTATTATTGTCTGACGTACAAGATAAAAAGGATTTGATCGGTGGATTTCAAATCAGGGGTGAAGAAGGTGTGGTTTTGCATGCATAGTTGTTTGGGTGAACAAATTTATCAGTTTTCACAAAAAGGTTAGAAATCAGTATTCACCAGGTAGAATGTTTTCCCCAGTTTAACTCTCTTTCATCGAACGGGACCTGACAAATGCTATATTTCCCTTTAATGTTAAACCAAGCGTGTGTATGTGCCTATGTACCGTATACCTGCAGAGCTGGCGCAGTCTTTTTCATTCAGCTGATCAGCTCATTACAGAGACATGCCAAGGGGCGGCAGTGCCCACAGAGGGGTACTGTGCAGAAAATGCAGGAAAGAATGAATTTGTCTTGGCACATCATTCATATGTAGAATACAAGCACAAACTTTCCAATTATATTCACTCTCTGTTATTTTGCATTCCCCCCAAGTGGTCTACACTTTTTGAACTTCAGTTCCCCACCCAAGAAAAATTCTTTTCAGGCTGACTGTTGGGTAGCAAGATATTTCACACTCCTTTCAGGAAAAATAAACCCACCACTTGGGACCTTAAACTGGTTTGCCAAACATAGACCCACCTACACGTCACAACTATTGATGTTTAACGTGGGGTGCGTGCTGCAGAGTAACATGTACGTATGCAGTTGTACCTTCCATTAATATTTAAGCATCCCACTAAATTTCTAATTTCTAGTCTGCTTATTCATGTACATTGCCTAGGCAGCAGATATACATCTCCTGGGCCTGTTAGCTGTTCTTGTAATACTGAATAATATGTTTAAAGTCCCATACATCTTTACACATGCTTGGAAGGTTACCATACATTGTACACAGAACTTTAAAGAACAGACCATGTCATTCTTGTACTACTCAGATTACCACCTTTGTTTTTCTTTATTTTTACCAAAGCCACTGCACCTTGTGCCAAAATGTTTTCACTATCTTACTGATCATAGGGTGACTTGACTATACTGTATGGAGCTAATACCCTTCCGAAGGGTATCACAGTAGCTCCATGCTGTATACCAGCTCTCTCTCTGTACAACCATGGATCTCCATGGTACAACATACTGTGCAAGAACATTTTTCAAGGTCAGGGAAATATTTTTCAATTTCAAAAAGAAACAAAAGCAAATGTGAGTTGTCTGAGATGGATATCACAAATTGTTGAGCAATTGATGGTTTCAAATTAACTGAATAAAATTTCAACATTTTATTTCTCAGCAACAGAGTAAGCTATGAAAATTGGAGCTGGATGAATGAGATTTATTTTCCAACCTCTAAACTATATATTCCTGTAATTCTAGACTTAAAGTCACTTTAAGCATGAGTATATGCAATATTTTTGCTGTGGGCATTATACAGTACCTTTTACAGAACCTTTTTATAGTCTTCCAGATTTATTGTACAGTATAGTAAATGCATTCAAAGCCATACAGTGTTATAGGCAGAGGAAGTGGGGACTGGGGAAGGGGACTAGAACCCCCCTCCCCATTGAAATGCTTTTGTCCCCCTCTACTATTCAAGGACAAAAACCCCTTATTTGATCTGTCTGAAAAAATGTTAAAAATTTTCAGTAATTTTCCTTAAAGGGAGAAAGCAGTCATCCCAAGTTCATTTCCAAAAATGTGCTAATTCTTTCAGATCTCTTCTGATTTTGCTCATAAGCACCTTTCATTTTATTTCTATAAAAAGATTGATATTGAACGTAAACCAAGGAGGTATTCTGCATGAATTAAATAAGTAACAAAATTATTGTCACATGATTGATAGGAGCCATTCTTGAATTAGGATGATGGGGTACACTAAATTGAATTGGGGGGACTGCATTTTCCCTTTAAAGTTTGCACTGTGTGTCACACCAGATTGTTATCTAACTTAGACCCTCAAATAATGAGAATTTCGAAAAGGGGAGGGGGAAAACCATCTCCCCTTAGACCCCTCCTCCGGGACAGGGATCTGAAACAACATTCAGTCCCCTAGCTGGAAACAGCTTCCTACAGTATGCCAATGCCTACAGTAGAAGTTTGTTTAGAATTTTGGAGAAGATACTGAACTGTAGATGTCCTCTTGTGCAACTAGGCAAACTTTGTTATGTTTACATCATGCAGTTTACAATTAATCTATTTTTGTTAAATTATTTTATGACTAGAGGATTATGGAAGATAATTGCACTTTAAAGTATTATCAACACATTTATTGGTCCATTGTTGTACCTCTTTGTAAAGAAAGTCAAGAGGCATAAAGATCCCCTGCTGGAACAATCTTGTGCATGTAGAAAAGTTTACAATTGTCTAAACCCTGAGGTTTATTTGATTTAGAAATAGTTGCAAGGAGACAAGTTGTAAAAAAAAAAAAAAATGATTTTACTCTTTGTTACGGTAATTTATGGATATGTTGAGATATTTTAATTAAGCATAATTCAAGTACTTTGCAGCAATATAATAGCTGTGTGATATTTGACAAACTCTTGGGTAGTTTACTTCACTGCAATAAATTGTAATCCATTGTTTACACATGCTGAAGTTGCTTCTTTGCTCTTAATTCTCTCAAGTGGAAAGAATATTCATTTACAGCATTTTGAATATGTGCCAGACACTACCAGGGATAACATTAATTACCTCTGTAAACATTTATACTGTACTGAGAACTCACTGTACCCCCCCCCCCCCCAGTACATGCATGATGATATCACAAAGCAACTACTGGTGCCTCTGATGATTTTACTACAGTAGACCTGTTTTAGTTTCCTTTCCTTTCTGTAAGTGGTCCATGGAAAAAACCATATACTGTATACAGAAAGCTTTTTACATGCACAGTTCAGTTTTGTTTCTCCTATCAGAACCAGCCTCCCCTACCCCATTCTCTCTTCTGTCATCATTTTAAATGTTTATGATTTCATTCAATCCCCTGGCTGTCAATCAGCTAGGCCTTTACCAGGGTTTCCCCTGGGTTTCTTGGAGTGTGAGGCAGTAAGGACGGATCAGCTGGCGCCAAAGGCAACATGCCAGCGCGAAGTGCTCCCCATCCCAGACGGAGGTCCCAGGGCTCGCCTCAGGGCCCCTGGTGGGGTCCAGGGGCAATGCCCCCGTGGGGTTCTAGGGGGCGAAGCCTCTGAAAGCTCTGGGATTTTAGAAAATTATGGACATTAGAATTAAGCTGGTCAATAGAAATACTGGGAAGAATATGTTTGGAATCCAAACTTTGGATATCTGCATTCCTATAAGGAACATGAAACTTGAAAGCTCATCAAAACTATTTGTAAAGCCCCTTCCAACCGTTCCAAAATGATTTTTCTTCAAAAGCTTTATAGTAATTACTACTGACCCTTTACTTCTACTTGATATAGATTTAGAGTTCAGAAGTCTTCCATTATTCTGCTACTTCTCAGTCTGTCCCTCCTTCCATCTTTTTTTCACTACCTGTACTTACTATGACATACGGTGAATACAATACAGGCCTGTCACAAATTTTCATATTGCCATAGTTTTGTGAGTATTCTTGTGAATTGTATATTAGTTCTTTTGTTCATTTGAAGTCGGCTAATACAGAGAGATTGTAAACTGACCCCTATGAATTTTGGGCTCACATCCATGCTTAGGTTCTTCAAGACTGAGTGATTCTAGGATTTTGATCGAGACATAAAAGTATGAGGCGGTTATTGCGACATTTTTTGGTGAGGCGGTCTTAAAAACCTGCGAGGTGGCCGCCCCTGTAATTACGTACCAGGGGAAATGCTGCTTTACCATGACTGCTAACTGTTTAAATGTACATATGTTGTGGTATGAGATACATTAATAGTCACAGCAAGTATAAAATTTTGGGCTTGATTAATTTATATTTTTTCTCTTTGTTTATCAATCCAGGTGTAGCAGGATGCTGTGCAAAGACTACAATAGCTCCGTTAGATAGGGTCAAGATATTATTGCAAGCTAGACATAAACATTATTTAAATTTAGGTAAGTGGTATATGTATCATTGTAAGGTTGATATGGAAGAAGAATTAACTATAGCACAGTGTTTCTCAAACTTTTTGAGCTCTTAGCCCCTGTTTATGACAGAAAGCATCATTCCCCATTGTCCCTCTACCCCTCCAGGCATTGTGTTGCACCCTGTGAGCCTGTTATCACCCCAAGGGAGTCTACTGCGTGTATTACTTTCTCTCAGAACTCTGTTAAAAATATATGGTTAATTCTAATACCTCGTCCTCCATCACGTCTGTATTATGAAACTGAGTCATTTCTACCCATCTTATGGAATACCAGATGAAAACTGGGAGAATGTTGCAAAATATTGGCAAAGGTACAGTAGAAGAGCTGCATATGTGATGGTTTGAAAGGCTACACTAGCTGAAAATGAAAATAGGACAGCTGAAGCTATAAAAAGAGAGCGCAAAGGAATTCTAGTAGAAAAAGTTATCCTGGGCTGATAGAACTTTCATCTGTTGACTCTGTGGTAGAAACTGTGGTTCTAGAATATTTATGTAGGACTTTTAAGGCCGGTTCATACTTCCAAATTCTTACGTGCTATAAAGCTATAAGAACCATATACAGTATGGTCATCCCTTGCTCTGTCGAGCCAATCACACACATAGCTCAGTTGAACAGTGTTCAATCTTCAGCTCTTTATAGCACTATACTGAAGTATGAACCGGACTTTAGGCAACAGCAGGGCATTCATTAACTGCCGAGTGTATTGTGCATGTACAGGTACGTTCTTACATCAAAATTTGTTTGAAGGATAAATCTTTTAAATGAGTAATTGTCACTTGTTTCACAGTCAGCTCAATGACTTAAAGACAGATTTGCATCACCCCAAGTATGACTTTTACATAGGGGAAGCAAAACTCTCAGTTGGTGACTACTCTTTGATTGACATCAATTCAAAAGATGCAGAACAGCTCATATTACACAGCAGCACAGAGAATGTTTTGATTACACATGTGGTCTTTTATGCTCACCAGGATGTGGCCTTGAGCAGTGAACTATGTTTGTGTCTGCACAAGGAGAAGCAGTAAAGACAGTTATGGGCGGGGCTTACCACCAAGTAAAAGTCATACTTGGGATGATGCAAATCCCTCTTTAAGGAGATTATGATGATGATGTAAGCATCCTCTCATGTTGTCTGCACTTATTTTGCTTTTGTGAAAGGAAAAGAAATTACTAAACCAATTATTTCCGAGTCATTAAACACATATGTAGATGATTCAAGTAGTAAGGGTCACTATGACAGAGTCAGAAGAAAAATTGACAAAATATTGTAAAACATTTTGTTATCCTTAAAAGATAATTTGTCTTCTCCTTCCTCAGGTGTCTGGTCTTCCATCAATCATGTTGTTGATACAGAAGGCTTTACTGCCCTCTATAAGGGCAACGGTGCCATGATGGTCAGAATTTTCCCATACGGTGCAATACAGTTTACAACATATGAGTGGTTCAAACATAAAACAAAAAGGAAACTGCTCTCTGGTTCTTTAGCAGGTGAAAAGAAATTGAAATGCTTTACTTTTATTGTTGTCTCCTCAAGGGAAGCAGGAACATGGAGTGGGTGGGGGGCGATCCAACTCTCATCAAGCTGCAGGGGTCAAAAGAGGGATGAATTAGTATACCCTAGTATTGTAATTTCTGTATGGCTCTTTTTATCATGTGACAATACTTTTGTTAATACTGAATGGTGAATTCATGTAAATAACTTCTTGGTTTATACGCATTACTTCTTACGTTTTGAAATGTGAGAGAGAAACTTGTGAGGTAAATAAGATGAGGAGATTTGTAAGATTTAGCTTATGTTTCAAAAGAAGTTTGGGCTGGCTTATTCCCTCTAATGCTTTGAGGTACAGCATCAAGTTTCTTTTGTTAAGATGGTACCCTTCCACATTGTATCTGCCTAATTTGACATCAGTGGGGTAAGCTTGTAACATTTTCAATCAAATGGTAGTTTGTTTAAATTATTCAGCGAAATATTTTACAAATATGTCACTTTCTATGTAGAGTATAAAGTGAGTTGATAAATATTTCCTCCTTATTCATTCTTGCATATTTTTGAACCTACAGGTATGTGTGCAGTAATATCAACCTATCCATTAGACATGATACGAGCTAGACTAGCGTACCAGGTCAAAGGTGAACATATCTACAAAGGGATTCTTCATGCAAGTCAATCTATATGGCAGCAGGTAAAGCCTTCTACTAATTACTTTATCTTGTTTTAACTGTTATCACCCAAGCCTTGTTGTGAGTATTGTGTCCTTCTGTGTAACTCCTCCATAGCTGGATATTTTGTTGGCAGCCTTGACTGTTATACTTGATACTGATAGACATTCTGAGTTTGGTGTCAAGCAGGGATGTAGCTACGGTGGGCGCCGCTGGGCGGTGACACCCAGCACTTGATATTCCCGCCCGGCACTCCAGGCAAACACACGTCTCCCCGCCCACCACAAATCTGCCTACCGAGACATAAAACTAGCCCTAAATTTACTCCCTTAAGTAAAATGAGGGAAAAATGAAATATTAATGGCTGAAAAATGGGGTAGATGCCGTGGGGTGAGGTGCTTTCCCCAGATCAGACAATTACCTGGCACTCAGATTTGACTAGCCACATCCCTGGTGTCAAGCAAGTTTGGAGTTAAAATTCTCTTTGCAGAGTGCTGGAACCATAGCCACTTCTCTTACAACCTGACCAGTGTTCCTTCAGTGTGTGCGTGGAAGTGAATAAGCAAGCAAGAAAATCGCACCTTTTGTAGTGGTTTGCTTAAATGTTACAAAAAAACCATTAGTTTCATGTTTCCATATTTGGCTTCATGTATGAGCATAATAATGTCTTTGCATACAAGTCATACATTCAGCAGGTGCCAGGCAATTTTTACCTCACTGTCTTTTGGATTTTTAATACCTGGTTTGCTTCCAGAATATTTGACATGATGACACATAATTTTTGTGTGCAATACCCTGTCATTTCCCCATATGTTATCGCTTTTGCATTTTCAATTCTTAACCATTTCAAAAAATGGGGTAAGTCTTGGAAATATGGCACCTTTTTCTGCCAAAATTCTTAAGAGTAGGAGCTAAAGTGTGGACCTTCTCTGTTTAGCTATTTCTAAGAGGGTAACTCAGCAGGGGTGTAGTAATCAAACCCAGTAATTTCCAGGACTTCCAGGACTGAGACCCACCATCTGAGATTGGTATCCAAGTAACAAAAGTATATTTGCAGTCTTTAAGCACTTTCCCAAAAGCTGGGAGGGGTGGGGGATCCCTGCTCTGCTGCCTGCCCGGCGAATGTGTATTACTCCTCCACCTATATAAGCTGCACTTGTAATACCAATGTCTGCAAACTTTTGCAAGAATTCTTATTCCATCTGCGTAAAAGCTGTATGCTATTAACTGTTCATGTACAATCACAACAAACACAAATCATAAATATTCAAGGAAAATTGACTAAAGCAAGACTGAATACGTTTCACATGACCAAGTCAATGAGTTTTTAGTGTGTGATTTCTCTTTCTTAAAACTCATTCAGAGAAGAAGTCCCATTGACTTACTGTTTAAAAGTGAGGTCATAAAACAATGTGACAGATTAAGATTATCTTGCAGTATGAATATTTATATATTGAAACCAATCAGCAGTCAAGAGATAACTTCAGATTAGGCTCATAAATATAGTAAAGTTGGATGATCTCTATCATTGTTTGCAGGTGTTAGATTATGTACGTCAAAAGAGGGGTCCATATTTGACACATGCTAGGAAGGTAAAGCTCTGCACTACTGTTCAACAGCTGAACCAGCCAGTTATTAAAGTGTCCCCTTACGAGGGAACCAAAAAGACAGTATATGGCCTTCATATTCAACTCATGTCATCAAATAGTTATATTGTAACAATCTATCTGTACTTTAAACAGTTTACTATGAAATTAAACGTTGCTCTCGATCTGAAAATACAACCAACATTTCGATAATTTTGCATCAAAGTATTATTGTCTTATGTCATACAAAAGTTAACTTTTCAGAGGACATGATTTTGGTAAATTCATTCAGAATATGATAAATTATGACCTCCTTTTTCTTTTTTTTCCTCACAGGAGGGGAAATTAAAGGGCTTTTATCGAGGAGTGACTCCTACCTTGCTTGGAATGATCCCATATGCAGGTAATATCTGCAGCTTATGTCATAATAATGCTGATGGTTGTATAGTGCTAAATCATTTCGTAACAATTGGGATGAAAGTGCTGTACAATTCAAAAAGGTTGATTAAGATTCTAAGAAAACAAGCAATCCCAAACCATACAAATGCACTAAGATAGACTAAAGAGGTCAAAGTGAGCTAAAATAACACATGAACAAAAAATCCCCCTCTCCCCCCCCCCCCCAAAAAAAAAAATAAATAAATAAATAAAAAATTATACAGAAAGATAAAAGAATCAAAAAGAAATTTGCAGGAAAAGGGCAGTATAAAATACCTTTGGCATTTTAAGTCAGTTTATGAACAAAACATTGTGTGATCCAAAGTCTGGTCTACTGGAATAGTGAGGACAGTACAGAAGAAGTCTGTTTCTAAAATTAGTTATGATGTCATTGATTATCTTGGGTCTGTTTATTGCGTGCTAAGTGCTAGCTTTAGCACTGATTTGAAAACATTGTGCAGGTCCTGTGAGTGGTAAATTTAGGGCTATCTGATGTTTACACAGGGTTTGCAACTTTGCATTGGGCTGGAATAAAGCCTGAAATTCATTCTTTCCATTTTATGTCTTAAAGCTGAAATTGCTTGAAAGCTTGGAAATGCTAGCAAAGTGGCCTAAAGGTAGTGGGTATGAATTAAAGTGGTAAATTCTCTGTGATACAGAAAACAATGGAAATAAGAAGAAAACAAAAACTACAGACAGGGGCATTTCACATAAAAGCCAATAGATGAAGAAAGAAATCAAGGAAAAGCCATTTAAAGAAATGGGAAGATAGCTTGTCATATAAAATATGTCCAACACTGTATTTGCTTTCGTATGAAGAATGTAAGAGGTCCAAATGCAGTTGTACAAGAGAGAACAAAAGGGAAGCAGAACACAGAATTTGATGAAAAAACTATCATGCAATTCACCTAAAGCTGAACGCACACGGACAACAGAAAATGCGAAACACGAAACAGAAAACACGTTTCGTGTTTTCTCACGTTGACGTTCGTGGGCGTTGGACGAAAGCAAAAATAGCGAAACACTTGTTTTGTGAAACACTGTTTTTGTCCAACACGTCAGAAAACATGAAACGTGTTTTCTGTTTCATGTTTCGCGTTTTCTGTCATCCGTGTGCATTCGGCTTAATAGAACACAGAGAACATGCACTTGGAAAACAGAACGCAATACAGAATTTGACTTGTGGGAAAATGGAAGACTTTCCATCCTCCCATGACCTCAAGATGGTATTGAGCATAAGCAAGAAGCATCCCCACATAATAAATTGAATATTGCTGATAAGCATGGACCTTTAATATTAAATAGGTTTAAACAAGGGATACCATGGTGTGATGAGAAGTGAGTTCCATAACATAATGGAACTTATTGACACATTTAAGGTTTGTGTTACAGAGATGATGTTCACCCAAAGTTTAGGGAGTCAGTGCTATGAGTAAGTACTAATACTAAAGACAATTTATCTGGTAATTGCAGAACAATGGATGAGCCTTTCCATTGTCAGCTAGAAATTAGATTGTCGCATATGACATGAATAAACAATCCTCGCCTTCCGATACGCTAGTTTGGATTTCTTTCTGAAGGCTGAAGGAGTAATATAAGTGTGATCAGGACCCTAACCAGATTGGGTTGAGGAGTGTGGATAATCCACCCCCCTACAGAGAACTTCATGTAGGCATGTAGGCCTATTCTAGGATGTAAATTTGCAAAATACTGCACCATTTTATATCCAAGGATTCATTCAAAAATTCTCAGGCTAACCTCCCCAGAGACAAAACTTTAGCCTTGGGTTGGTATTCACATTCATAAATTTATCTATACGTTTCAAATTCTTCCTTGAGTTCCATTAAAATGTAGAAGTGACCCTTCCTGTGAGACGTGAGACAACCTGGTCACTGTCCTGGGGTGCTGTGTGTACATGATACCTGTAAAAGGGAAAGTTTGATGAGTCTCATACTTGACACATGGCTGCTTCATATGAATTGTGCACGGTTTTCTGTGGACAGGGTTTTGGTAGTACCTGCATATGTATGTACATTTTTCACGCTGCGAAGCTGTAGTAGAGTGTAGTAGACCTTGATAAACAGTAACAGTATCCATTGTTCTTGCTTTGAGTGTTCTGAAACTGAAAGTTTACAACATCTGCTCACATTTCTAATGCTGTTTTTCATTGCCGGTCAAAATCGCAAATTCCACGTTCAAGTATTGATTCCGTGAATTCTGTCCGTTTTCTGTAACGCGGAAAAATGTTGGCTTTATTCTATACCTGAGAGTATATACAGTAACTTACATAATGAAACTGTGTCCACGTGAAATCACAGTGGTGAGTGATTTAAAAGCAATTACTATTTTGAAAGAATCTCCAAGTATTTTGGCTCACTGGTTATATTCTTACTACAACTGTTGCAATAAAATGTCATCTTATTATATTTGCAGGCACAGCCTTTTACTCTTATGAAACTGCCAAGAATTTTATTATTGAGAATGGACCACCTTTTTGTATACGAACATCAACCACTGACAGCGAAGTACAGATGTTGACACCTGCAGCAAACTTAGTAGCTGGGGCATTCGCAGGAACAGTTGCACAAACAGTATCGTAAGTGAATGGCAATTATCTTCCACTGTTAATATCCATCAAAAAGTTGTACAATTAAACAGAAATTAAAGTATCCAGTGCATTGCTGCAAACACCTAAGCCTCTAAATCCTCTCTGATCTCA
Organism: Holothuria leucospilota; assembly: GCA_029531755.1. Taxonomy (NCBI): domain Eukaryota; kingdom Metazoa; phylum Echinodermata; class Holothuroidea; order Aspidochirotida; family Holothuriidae; genus Holothuria; species Holothuria leucospilota. The sequence continues at coordinate 20,116,695 of CM055980.1, forward strand.
GGACGTCAGTTTGTCGACCAAGATGATATCAAAGTTAGTTTTCTCTTGTTCGTTGAGGTTGCTTTCTTTTTGCAATGATGGGGTACCTTTATCCAGTTTTCCTATGTTCATATCAATTTATATTCAAATCATCTTTACAATCAACAATGATATTGACAACTTTTGTGTGCTCTGACACTCAATGGCTAAGTTATTAATATCAGAATGAAAGTGGCCCTTCTGGACAACAGCTGTTTTGTTGGTTTCTGGAGCCACCATTATGTTATAAAGGTTCTAGTTGGTCATGATGTATTGTTTTAGAAGGAATTACCAATCAAAATATGTTCAAAGTTTTCTTTGTGTCTTCTTCAATGCATGAGTGACCTGTTGGTGACATACATGAAATTTTTCATATTAGGGTAGCCAAAGCTCTGTTGAATTAACATCTACTTTAACAGGTGTTAGTCTGCTGAAAATTATCTGCATCAATAAAGTGGAGCACCACCATGGGTTTAAGGATTAGGTACTAGAAAATACTTCCCCAAAATTTTTTCCACTTCATTTCATTTATTTCGTCCACACAAATACAAATACAGAGATGGTACAGTAAAAGTATGAACAGGATACTGGAACAAACACAGAAGTGTTTTACAAAACTAGCAACCTAGCAACAAATCTAGCAACCATGTAACAAAGTCCTTCCACTTAACTGGACACGGCAATCCCCTACTTTGTTAGTTACGTTTGAAATTAAGGTTCTACATGTACTTTTCCTATTTTGAGATTGCATATTTTTGAAATTTGCACTTCCGTACAAAAAGGGAAATGAAAAGTTCATTTACTTCAATTGAAAAGACTTCTCCTGATCAACTGGAAATCAGTCTGCAAATTACGGTTTTATCACAATCAATATTTTTGTCACCTGTTCTCTGTGCAATTTTATGTATCTGTTTCAAAGCATCAGAAAGCAAACATGAAACAATTTGCAGATTACTATTCTGATGGCTCCATGGTTAAGACTTTGTAAAACCTTTCACTGAATAGTCCAAGCAGATTCCTTGGATGGCTTTGACTTTAAGTGTGTATTTATGTTTTTGAAATTGTTGCATATTCATACCTTTCTTTTTTGTGAATATCCTAGGTACCCTCTGGATGTGGTCAGAAGGATGATGCAGCTAGGGGAGATGGTTCCACATCATTCAAAGTAAGAATTTTGTCGTTCAGCTTTTCTTATTAGTTGAAAGCTCAGAAAAACGAAACACGTACTGTTTTAGAATGGTTACAAAGCATAAAACCTAAGTTTCTTAAAGGGAAATATTGTGTTTACATGGCATCAACAAGGCACACACCACAAACAGGTAACCGACTGCATGGTCAAGTAGTTAGAGCATCCGACTTGCAGCTGGAAGGTCTGGGGTTCAACTCCTGGCCAGGTGATACCAAAGATTGTAAAATGGAACCTATTGCTATTGTGCTTGGTGCTCAGCATAAGCAATGGAGTAGGAAAACAAGCCAGTGAGCCACAACTGGAAGAAAGGCTGTGACCAGCCCGACTTAAACCAATTGGTTAGAAACTGAGCCGTAAAACCTCATCTAACTCTAATTCTAACCACAAACAGCTTATCAGTTGTAAAATTATTCATTTAGTGTCACCAGTTAACTCTGGCAATAGTGTTTCTTCCCCAAAAACTTTACACATTACAAGAAGTATTGTTGCATGATTAGAAATGTGAAAGTACGGGTGAAAAAATTATTCATGAGCTGCAAAGCAGTGAATTTCTTTTCCTGAGAAACTTATTCCTCGAAAATAAGGTAACCCAGCTTATCCAGCTATCTTTACTTGAGTTACTCATAAGTCTGTAGACCCTGTGTGTCTATAGACCATGCTTACCACCTCATAGAGGACAAACAATGAAGCTAACAAGATAAGTTATGTGACTGTGGTGTGCAAACTGTACACAAGATGTAGCCTTTTCACGTGCACATAGACTTTGGCACGTAGCCCTGACACATACAAAGATTAGCTGAATTTGTATTGGTGTAAGATGTAATGTATGCTATTGGTTTAGAGCTTACCTCAGCTAAGGGTGCACTTTCTGTTCTGTGAAGTCTTGTGCATACAGTCTATACCTTTAAATTGTGGTTTTAAGTTGTGATAATTTCCTGTTCTTCAAATGCAGTGTTTCCCTTTAAAAGTGGCAGCGTTAGTAGTAAATTTAGACCGTATGCATATGACATCACATAGCAGAAAGTGTGCCCTAGGTTAGAAGCAAGAGTGTATCATTGCAAGTTACACCAACGAATTTCCGTTGAGTTTTAATTGCCTTGTAATATCACTGGCCTAAAAATGTGGTGAATACTACCTTAATTGTTTTGAATATTAGTCTGGTAAAATCGTGAAGCCAGTTTAGACAAAGGGGGTTTGGATAAATGGGGTTTTACTGTGCTATCCATGAATATCAGAAGTAGAAATGTATACTTTGTTACCTCGCAGCTAACCCATGCATATCTTATTGCAACAAAAAATCAGTTTCTCTGTGGTAAAAGAACTATGACACACTACCCAACACTAAATGTTTGTTAGGGCTCACTTCCTTTTTCACCGCGAGCATCTGTGCCGGAGAAGGATTAACTCCCGGCAGCTATGAATATGGGCAGTGACGTCACTCGGTTTTTTCCGAAGCTTTCCGAAGTTAAATGAGCAGGCAAGCCAGCACACTATTGTGTGCAACACAATAGGTGTCTGGCATGAATAGACCAGCTTAGCGTGGTATGAATAGCGAAGTTCACGAACAGCTTATTGTCTGGAACTTAAGCTGTTTTCTATGTGTTATGAGCAGTTTGTTTACAGTTTGATTAGAGTACGATGATACTGTACAGTATACAGTACAGCTCAGGATAAAATGAACATTAGTAGCGTTAAGGTGAGAGTTTGCTATAGAAAAAAATTCCTACCGTCCGATTCGAGTCTAACGCTAGTAACGATCACGATAGCTGCGTTACTATCGTTAGAGGCTGCTCCACTGCTAGTAACGCTAGGATCGTTAATTGCAGTGAACTTTTCCCTTTCGTAACCTTGTAACGTGGATTCAGGTTTGGTTTGCGCATTTTTGATAGCACCTGCAAAAACGATAGAGCCGAAGCTTACACAACGATGTAATGTACGGTCATCATTTGCACGCACGTGTCCAAAAGTGTCACATGTGAAAATCTCTCTTAATGAATCGCCCTTCAATGGAAGGTACGGAATTAAGCTTTGGAACGTTCCAGATTTCTTCTTCCCAAACTTACAAATTTCATTCAGAATTGAAAAAGGAATTGGAAAGTATATGGCGGCCCTCCCATTTTTTCGGAACGTGTGAAAAATTTTTAAAAGCATTTGCAAACGCGTAAGAGTATTTCCGAACGTGCAGATATACTCTCGAGGGAAGGCACGAAAGCCTTTGGAACGTTCCAGATTTTTTTCCCGAAGTTACTAGATGTATTCATAATTGCAAAGACAAATTCGAAAGTATGCAATGGCGGCCCTCCCTTTTCCTTTCTTTGTATACAGAAGACTGATGAAGTTTCAGGCTGACTGAAATAATTTTCAAAGTTCACGTAATTGATATTCTTTTTTAAATTAACATGAGAATTTTTTTCGAACGTTTGCAAAAATATTCCATTACGGGAAGGATTTGCAAACGCCCAAGAATATTTCCGAACGTGCGGAAATATTTTGTCGACGGAAGGTACGAAAGCTATTGGAACGTTACAGATTTTTTTCTTTACAAACTTGCGGAATTTATTTACAATTGCAATAAGATTTTGAAAAGTAATCAACGGCCCTTTTTCTTTCTTTTTATATAAAACACTCATGAAGATTCAGGCTATCGGATATAATTTTCAAAGTTCACGCAATTGATGTTTTTTTTTTGAACGTGCGAATTTTTTTTTCCAACGCTTGCAAAAGAACATCGTTCCGTTACGGGAAAGATTTGTAAACACGTAAGAATATTTTCAAACGTGCGAAAATATTTTCGACGGAATTTAAGAATGCTTTTGGAACGAACGTTCCCGGTTTTTTCTTTCCAAATTTACGGAATTTGTTTACAATTGCAATAAGATTTTCAAAAGTTATTGGCTGCCGGGCCCTCCCTTTTTCTTATCTTTTTTTATATAGAAGACTCATGAAGTTTCATGCTAACTCATATAAGTTTCCCAACGTTAACGCAATTGATATTTTTTTTGGAACGTGAGAATTATTTTTCGAACATTTGCAAAAAGTTTCGTTACGGGAAGGATTTGCAAACGCCCAAGAATATTTCCGAATGTGCGGATGTTATATTTTCAACGGAGGGTACGAACGTTTTTGGAACGTTACAGATTTTTTTTCTTTCCAAACTGAAGGAATTTATTCATGATTCCAATAATATTTTGAAAAGTAATGGCAGCTCTCCCTTTTTCTTTCTTTTTATATAAAAGACTCATGAAGTTTTATACTTAACTAATATAAGTTTCAACGTTAACGCAATTGATATTTTTTTTTTGGACGGGAGCATTTTTTTTTTTCGAACGTTTGAAAGAAGTTCTGTTACGGAAGGATTGCAAACGCGCAAGAATATTTCCGAACGTGCGGATGTTATATTTTCAATGGAGGGTACAAAAGTTTTTGAAACGTTACAGATTTTTTTTCTTTCCAGGTTGACGGAAGTTTTTTCATAAATGCAATAAGATTTTGAGCAGTAATTGGCGGCCCTACCTTTATCATAACAGGCTCATGAAGTTTCATGCTAATATAAGTGTTAACGTTAGCGCATTTTTTTTTTTTTTTGAAATTATTTTTTTTTTCGAACGCTTGAAAAAAAAAAGTTCCGTGAGAAATTTTTTCGCATGTTTGGAAAAGAAAAGTTCCGTTACGGGAAGGATTTGCAAACGCACAAGAATATTTCGGAACGTGCGGATATTATTTTGTCGACGGAAGGAAAAGCTTTTGGAATGTTACAGATTTTTTTTTCTAAACTGACGGAATTTATTCATAATTGCAATAAGATTTTGAAAAGTAATTGGCGGCCCTACTTTTTTCATAACAGACTCATGAAGTTTCGTGCTAACTAATATTAGGTGTTAACGTTAGCGCATTTTTTTTTTTTTTTTGAAATTATTTTTATTTTCGAACGCTTGAAAAAAAAAAGTTCCGTGAGAAATTTTTTCGCATGTTTGGAAAAGAAAAGTTCCGTTACGGGAAGGATTTCCAAACGCACAAGAATATTTCCGAACGTGCGGATATTATTTTGTCGACGGAATTAAAAGCTTTTGGAATGTTACAGATTTTTTTTTCTAAACTGACGGAATTTATTCATAATTGCAATAAGATTTTTGAAAAGTAATTGGCGGCCCTACCTTTTTCATAACAGACTCATGAAGTTTCATGCTAACTAATATTAAGTGTTAACATTAGCGCATTTTTTTTTTGAACGTGAGAATTTTTTTCGAACGTTTGAAAAAAAAAAAGTTCCGTGAGAAATTTTTTTCGCATGGTTGAAAAAGAAAAGTTCCGTTACGGGAAGGATTTGCAAACGCGCAAGAATATTTCCGAACGTGCGGATGTTATTTTGTCGACGGAAGGAAAAGCTTTTGGAATGTTACAGATTTTTTTTTCTAAACTGACGGAATTTATTCATAATTGCAATAAGATTTTTGAAAAGTAATTGGCGGCCCTACCATTTTTCATAACAGATTCATGAAGTTTCGTGCTAACTAATATTAAGTGTTAACGTTAGCGCATTTTTTTTTTGAACGTGAGTATTTTTTTTTGGACGTTTGAAAAAGAAAAGTTCCGTTATGGGAAGGATTTGCAAACGCGCAAGAATATTTCCGAACGTGCGGATATTATTTTGTCGACGGAAGGAAAAGCTTTTGGAATGTTACAGATTTTTTTTTCTAAACTGACGGAATTTATTCATAATTGCAATAAGATTTTTGAAAAGTAATTGGCGGCCCTACCATTTTTCATAACAGATTCATGAAGTTTCGTGCTAACTAATATTAAGTGTTAACGTTAGCGCATTTTTTTTTTGAACGTGAGTATTTTTTTTTGGACGTTTGAAAAAGAAAAGTTCCGTTATGGGAAGGATTTTCAAACGCGCAAGAATATTTCCGAACGTGCGGATATTATTTTCGACAAAATTTACGAAAGTTTTTGAAACGTCCCAGATTTTTCTGCGTCACCATTAAAAACTTTTATATCGGTTAGCCTGAAACGTCATGAGTGTTTTACATACAAAGAAAAAGGGGGTGGCCCGCCATTCACTTTCGAACATCTCTTTGCAATTATGAATAATTTTCTTAAGTTTGGAAAGGAAAAATCTGGAACGTTTCAAATGCTTTCATACCTTCCGTGAAAAAATATTTTCGCACGTTCGGAAATATTCTTGCGCATTTGCAAATCCTTCCCGTAACGGACGGTTTTTTTCATACGTTCGAAAATTTTTTCGGAAGTTCCAAAAAATAACTGCGTCACCCTGAAAAAATTCATATCGGTTAGCCTCAAACGTCATGAGTGTTTTACATACAAAGAAAGAAAAAGGGGGTGGTCCGCAATTCACTTTCGAACATCTCTTTGCAATTATGAATAAATTTCATAAGTTTGGAAAGAAAAAAATCTGGAACGTTTCAAATGCTTTCATACCTTCCGTGAAAAAATATTTTCGCACGTTCGGTTATATATTCTTGCGTGTTTACAAATCTTTCCCGTAACGGAACGATTTTTTTCAAGCGTTCGCAAAACTCTTTTCAGATTCAAAAAAAAAAACATCAATCACGTGACCCTTTGAAAGTTATATCAGTTAGCTCTGAACTTCATGAGTCTTCTATACAAAAAGAATTATTATTAAAATGTTGACCACGGTATCCGAAAGTTGTTCATTTTGTCAGTAACGTGAAGTGAATAATCGTATGCTTTTCCGAATTGAGTTCGCGCCAAGTGACGTCACTCATTTCGTCTGAAAGTTTCTCCATCGACGCCATCTTGATATTTGGAACTTTCTCTATTTCACCCGATGTCACTCTCTTTCCCATTATTTCTAGCACTTGAAGGCTTGTCTTTGTAGCTGGTATAATACTTGGGGTTAAATAGAATCGTAATGTTAAATTTGGCCAATATTTTTCTTGTCTTAAATTTCGAACATAGCAGCTGTGTCACGTTCGTGAAATTACATAGTGTTACTGCCTGCTATGTTAGGTTACCCACTGATAGGCCTTTCAACCCGGAAGTGGACGGTACAGTTGCTAATCAACTGTGTATCATGACAACACTTTTAAAATATTTTAGTTGTCTACAAGCAAAGTTTTGTGTCACCATTTCGATTACCAAGACTTTTCATGCTTATCGACATGGCAGAGAACGAATAGAATATTTGGCGAAACTTTTGGGAGAAAAATCTTTAGGAGGTGTTTGGCCATAACTACCATTAAGACACGACTAAAACATGGAGTATGTGCGTGTGTTGTGTTTTGAACAGGTACGTAGGAGAGCTCGTCTCTCTGCAGGCCTGGCACAGTGCAACGTTAGTTACTGCAGCTGTAGGTAAAATGCAGTGTGCTCGATAGTGGTGTATACCATAATGCGTGCGATGAGAAATCGCGTAAAATCGTAACACGAGTAAAGCAAACTTTACTCAAAGTAAAAACAACAGAAAGCAATTTGTCTAATATTTATTTCGTTCCCAAATATGGCAACACCTTGAGAGATATTTTTAGATTATTTTATGCACAACATAGTACGCATTTCGCGGCAAGTTCTTTTCAGGCTAGCACGAAGTTTGTAGGGCGACCACAGTGTTGAAACAGTACGTACGGCTTAAAAAAGGCAGTCTTAGAAAAACGAGCGATGAAATGGTTTCGCTACGTGTGTACACTAATACACCTGCTTCTACGTGTATTTCCCTCTGTGCATTATTAATGTTAGCCAACCTCTCCCCCTACTCAAAAAGTGGAGGATATCACTTATCCATTTCTTCCCCCTGAATTTTGTTTTTTGCATGTTCATTTCAATACCCTCTATATTTTGGCGATGCTGTATAATACACCATGTACTGTGGCTCTAACTTCAAGTGTAGGGATATGTCCTTGTACGTAACATGGATGATGTAATTAGAAATCATTACTTGTACAGTAATAACAGCAGTGCTACCATGCTCAGATATGTACCTCAAGGGATGCATTCTTTACAAGACACCGATGTGTGAATTCTGTAATAAGTCCAGCCCAGGCCGCCCCCTAAAGTGGGCAAAGTCACCATTTCGATTACCAAGACTTTTCATGCTTATCGACACGGCAGAGAACGAATGGAATATTTGGCGAAACTTTTGGGAGAAAAATTTTTAGGAGGTGTTTGGCCATAACTACCATTAAGACACGACTAAAACATGGAGTATGTGCGTGTGTTGTGTTTTGAACAGGTACGTAGGAGAGCTCGTCTCTCTGCAGGCCTGGCACAGTGCAACGTTAGTTACTGCAGCTGTAGGTAAAATGCAGTGTGCTCGATAGTGGTGTATACCATAATGCGTGCGATGAGAAATCGCGTAAAATCGTAACACGAGTAAAGCAAACTTTACTCAAAGTAAAAACAACAGAAAGCAATTTGTCTAATATTTATTTCGTTCCCAAATATGGCAACACCTTGAGAGATATTTTTAGATTATTTTATGCACAACATAGTACGCATTTCGCGGCAAGTTCTTTTCAGGCTAGCACGAAGTTTGTAGGGCGACCACAGTGTTGAAACAGTACGTACGGCTTAAAAAAGGCAGTCTTAGAAAAACGAGCGATGAAATGGTTTCGCTACGTGTGTACACTAATACACCTGCTTCTACGTGTAATTTCCCTCTGTGCATTATCAATGTTAGCCAACCTCCCACCTTCTCAAAAAGTGGGGATATCACTTATCCACTTCTTTCCCCTGAATTTTGTTTTTTGCATGTTCATTTCAATACCCTTTATACTTTGGTGATGCTATATAGTACACCATGTACTGTGGCTCTAACTTCTGGTGTAAGGATGTGTCCTTGCATGTACGTAACATGGATGATGTAATTAAATATCATTACATGTACAGTACATCCAGCAGCAGTGCTACCATGCTCAGATATGTACCTCATGAATGGTGACGTGAATTGGATGCACATTTTCAGAAAGTATGAAAATCAGGTCTGCTGCTAAATATGTGTTGAGTTATCTGTTTCAAGGATATCACAGGAATGCAGTTTAAAAACTAGCAGGGTTGGCATATTACATTACACCCTTATAAATTTCCTTGTCAAAGTTTTTTTTTTTTGGGGGGGGGGGGCTGTCACAGTGATGGCTTTCTAAACTAAAGGAACACATGCAGTGTATGTCAAGGGATGCATTCTTTACAACACACCGATGTGTGAATTCTGTAATTAGTCCAGCCCAGGCACCCCCCTAAAGTGGGCAAATTCAGCACTTTCCAGACATGGAGTGCTGCATTTATACATTGTAACATTGTACTTGTGATTCTAACCAAGGATGTGGCCAAGCTGACAAACATAAGCTGGCCTGCCTGCCACTTAAATTTTCAACTGCCACTCAGTATCAAATTGGGAATCCTACACCGCACATTGAACCCATCCAGCACAGGAACACCTCTAAAACATTCCCTTCCTAATAAGGCCCCACCCCCGCCCCCACCCCAATCTCTCCACCCAATCCCCCACCCCTTCTTGATGATTAACAATTTGGCTGGTTGGGGGAGGTGACCACATTTGTCTTTTGAACTTTGGATGCATAACTTTGAAAGATAATGTTAATAGCAATCATTGTGTGTTAGTTGCTCAATTTTAGACATAATTTAGATGAAGTAGCAGAATTCTATAATGATGATGTAATCAGTGAAGTATGCCCTTCTAACCCCATCTGTTTATATCCTTTATTTTGACGGGATATTAATTTTATTCCTTTTTCTGGGGTAACTTTGATGAATGTGTTTGCCAAAGAAGAGTGTTTATGAAGTGTCATAGTGACATTCATATCGGGAGTTGTTTTTTTATTGTAGGAAGATATAGGACATACTAATAAACCTTTTAAAAGATAAAATATGCATGAAGCAAAGGCTTTTCATTTAATCCCTTTCCATTTCTTCTGTAACCACAGTTATACTTTGTTCATCTTCCTTTAGATTTGCCTTATAAATATGGGTGCCTCTTATGCCCTTTCTTAAAACATGATGGTAATCCAAAAGCTTTAGGATATAAACTTTGATATTTATAGATTAGAGGTTGTTTACCATCATTACCATTTAATATTGATGTAATCATAAGTGTAAAAATTGTAAAAATCCATCACTCGTATTAAGGATTTTCAAGGTGATTTTCATGTGCAAAGTTTGTGTAAATGGCACATCAGTTACTCATTGAACAATGGAAGCTGTTTGTTTTACATTCCTTACATTCTTGTCACAAACGCTGAAACCATAAATTTTGCATTCGCTTTAATCCTTGGACCAGAGAAAAAAATATCTTGTGATGGTAATTTTTTATGTGTAGCCCATACCCAGATGAGTGAAAGTAAAATAAGTGTATGTTACTTGTAGGAAGTACTTTTCTTGTCGGTGTTAGAATGATTACAGGTACTCAATAATTGCTTTCGGACAGTATATTCCTCATATTTGTCCTGAGTGGTAGTCAGTTAAATTTATCTCAACGGGTGGATACTGTCCAAACGATATTACCAGGCCTGATTGTGATACAGGGGTTGTGTTATTTTCTCAAGTCAGATTATAAGTCCTCACATTTTGCTGCATGTAAATGAAATGGCAGTTTGTGCTAGTGCAGAAAAGACATTGGTTATGCGTACAGTAGTGTTGCATCCATTAATGGTAATGGATATCAGTATCGATTGGCATTCTCCGTTTTCATCTTGTTTTCAGTATCAAGTATAGGCTGGCATTTCCTGTTTTCGTCCCATATCGTTATCCATAACATTTACCTAAAATGTCATTACAGCCTCACCAATAAGTGTCATCCTATGCTTCATTAAATGTTACAGTATTTAGAATGTTTTACTACCATAAATCCCAACATGTAACCTCATAAATGATACAGCACTTAGTGGTAGTGCCTAATATCCAATGGTTAAGTGTACAATGCACTCATTGCTGAAATATCAGATTTGGTATTGGCCAATAGTGAGAATTCAGGCCTTGAAGGGCAGTTGTTTTATGATGCTGTTAAGCAACCACAAATGTGGGAGAAGCCTATATGGTTTATGGCTTACAACTTCACGTCGGGTAGCTAACCAACTCAACAATTAAGATCGAATTTGGTTTCTTTTGAAAAGCCAGTTCAGATAGGAAAACTGTAGATTGCTCTTGGATTAAAAAACCTACCTTATTTTGACGTGGCCTGGGATCAAACCCCAAACCTCCAGGTTGCCAACCTTTATCACTTCAAATGCCATTGACTTTATCTACTTGGCCACAGCACTGGTCAATTGAAATATATAACCGGAATTGAAATATTGCTGTCAGTAATATCATCTACTTTTAAAGGAGCTATGGCATCCCCCAAATATATTTAGACATATCCCCATAGTTCTAATTCCAGTTGGTGACTGCACTTTGATTGGCATTCATTCAAACAATAATTGCACCACTCTGGTTAGTACTGATGACTTGGACAGTCAGTTGTGTGCCTAATTAAGCTCACAGTCACACACAGTTTGTTCTTCAATGTTGCCTCGGGCAATTGAAACTCAGTGCAGGCTACTGTGGCTCTGTCTTCACAGCTGTTTATGTTTAAATTGAAGGCGGAGCTAGAAGGTTAGTTGGGAGAATTGTTACTGTCTGGGGTGAGCTTAGAGGGCCTTTAATGTCAGTACAACTCTGGTGTATAGTAAGTTCATGCCAGAAATATCATTATCGACCAGTATTGAGAATTTAGAGATGGTGTATCGGTAATATCAGTTACTAGTGACATCTGTGCAACACAACAGTCACACCTATTCTTCTGGTAACAAATTTATGATTGCTCAGTTCCTTCATAACTTTTTCACTGTTTTCTTCTCCCATTCTCAGAGGTGGTGTGGAGATTCTCGTATTTGTCTACAAGAAGTATGGAATAAGAGGGTTGTATAGAGGTCTGACAATAAACTACATCCGGGCTGTACCCACAGCAGCCGTGTCCTTCACGGTGTATGAATATATGAAGGAAATCTTGAATGTGCAGACGGTCAAGAAAGTGCCTTAATTTGAACCAAAACAAGACGTGGTATGAAAAAACGGTGAGCTTTGGAAAGAGAAGGGCTAGAGAAGGGCTGTTTGTGGGTATGAAACGAAAGCTGCTACTCCATCCTCAAATGTTTTGGGGATTTTTTAACAGCAGATAAAGTACTCTCATATAATTTATCCCCAATGTAGACATAATTACTAGGTTTACTTTAGTAATTTGGATGGTTATCATGCGTAATATTGTTAAGGCATGTATTTCTCCTGGAGTTCAGTATACCATGCATGTCCATCATGCATTTAACCTTCCTGATTTAATGCTCACCCCCCCCCCCCTCCCCCGAGCCTCTAAAACCCACTACAATTTGTTTATCATGTATGAGACCATGTAACTTAAACATAAAGAATTTGATTTTCTTCTGAATCTGGTGAAAATGTCTCATCTGTCATGTGATTAGTTAGAGAAATTTATGTACAACTTTTATAAGTATTTTGGAAAATTCAACCCAGGATGTAAAAGGTTCTGGGGGAATGGGGAAGGGACACTAAGCATCATGTTTTTCAGATTTTAGAGCAGAAAGTAGTCATTGTACTCTTCCTTGGAGAGTTTTCTCTGTGTGAATGTTAGAATTGTGTTTTCAAAAACATCAGTACAGAGAGTGTGGACAAATTTATTGATCATCCACCCAGTCGGTGTATGAGTCATGAAACCTGCTGGTGAAATAGAAAATCGAGCAACTGAATATTTTGAAGACTGTTGCAACAGGCGACCCTGGCTACTGGTACATTCAGAATGTTTACATGACAATTCATTCTTTATGTCCTTACTTCTGCCATTGTACTATGTATAGCAGCAAAGCATTTTGCAGCACCTGCAGCTTGGCTGAGGCAGCTGCAGCTTAGCTGAGGCAGCTGCAGCTTAGCTGAGGCAGCTGCAGCTTGGCTGAGGCAGCTGCAGCTTGGCTGAGGCAGCTGCAGCTTGGCTGAGGCAGCTGCAGCTTGGCTGAGGCAGCTGCAGCTTAGCTGAGGCAGCTTCAGCTTGGCTGAGGCTGCTGCAGCTTGGCTGAGGAAGCTGCAGCTTGGCTGAGGTAGCTGCAGCTTGGCTGAGGCTTCTGTAGCTTGGCTGAGGCAGCTGCAGCTTGGCTGAGGCAGCTGTAGCACTTTGCTGAGGCAGCTGCAGCTTGGCTGAAGCTGCTACAGCTTTGCTGAGGTTGCTGCAGCTTGGCAGAGGTACCTGCAGCTTGGCTGAGGCTTCTATAGTTTGGCTGAGGAAGCTGCAGCTTGGCTGAGGCAGCTGTAGCTTGGCTGAGGCTGCTACAGCTTTGCTGAAGTTGCTGCAGCTTGGCAGATGCAGCTTTGCTTAGGCAGCTGCAGCCTGAGGTTTTGACCTGATGCCTAAGCAAAAATCACTGGGAATTGGGAATTAATATTCTCATAAGTAAAAGTAGACCAACATTTCTTCTGTCTTTGGAGGAAAGATATATGTGGCATCCACAGTGAGAATTATTTTTACAAAAATAAACAGATCCTTATTTTTTATTACTGCAACTATTGGCCTTTGAACCAGTGTGTCGATTTTAGTGTGTGAAGCTGTTTGTTCATACCTGAAATTTTTCATCCAGTGGGCTGCTCATTTTGTGGGAATAACAGATTTCAACACATTGGTTGTCAAAGCCAGTCTGAACTTGTTGGCTCTTTTACACATTTCAGTATTATTGGACAAATACTTTACCTGATCTACCTTTTGCTTGAGTGTCCTTTGTAAAGTGTAGCTATAAGAATGGACCACCCGCAATGTAGCTCATTTCTGTAAATGTAAGTTAAGTTTTACTTTGCACTAAATATTAGCATGGGAGACAGATTTGTTTTGTCTACCAGACAAAGTTTTCATCTCAGTTACCTTCTTTTGTTTGGTTTAGGTGTTCTACAAATTTGTTAATTAAAATAGGCCAGTACCTGTTGCAAAATATCTGCCAGGTAAGAAATGCTAATCTACCTATTCTTCAGTTTTAAATGCTCTTAAAAAAGACATGTTAAATGAAAAACTTTGTAGGTGAGGAATTGAAGTTTTATACTGTTAATTAGTGTGGAATGTAATACGGGAGGGGGCTGGGAGGGGGCTGGGAGGGGGCAGGAAGGGGTGAGGGTGTTGCAGGTTGGCCTGTAGTGAGTCTGATGATCTGATTCTATTAGTGGAGTTTCATTTTCTTACTTATAATGACCAACAAACCATTAAAGAAATTTAAAAATTAAGCCATGAACACAGTTTGGTAGGCTGTCAAAAAGTTAAGCTGTTGGGGGAAATTAAGTTAATGTGTATTCATGGTGCAGAAATTCAGGAGCTGTGCTTGGCCTTATCAGACTTATCAGATGCATGGCGTGTCGCTAGTAAAGAGTTCTCGGAGTTGTAGAATGTTAAAGCAGTATGGTAGTAATGAGGCATTTACATCAAAGCAGCTGTTTTTCGAAATTTTCGCAGATTGTGCAAAATAATTGTTTGTTGGATTGAAATTGTGAACAGACTGCTTATAATAAATTCAGTGTGAGTCATTAAATAATGATTTGTTGTTGTAAAGATGGTATTGATGAAAAGTGCAATTCTTGAAATAATTTCGATTTTGAAATAAACATATATTGTTTCATTTTATTCTTATTTTCATCAGCACACTTTACAAGATCTCAGGAAAGTCTCACCAGTTTTATTATTTTATCTGGTAGGTTTTAATGTAGTGCACAGTTAAAGGACATATGCAGCTACTTCTGACCTCTTTGAAATATCACTTGAACCAAGCAAAGTTCCTCTACTTCCCTAAGCAGCCCCCATTACCGGGCTGTTTAGCTGGAAGGGTCACTTTTGCATTTGAACAGAACTCAGGGTAACATGAGAATTAAACTTTATGAATTTGAATGCTATCCTTGGGCTGGGCTGTTGTCTAGAGTTAAGATTAAGTTGCACAGAAGTTTTTGAATAATGCAATGTGCTTGGAAGCATACTGATGCAGCACACGGTAACTTTTGAGAGAGTTCAAAACCAAGAGTTGCCTTCAGAGGAATTTTCTATGGGTGGGGGCTCCATCTGACCCCCTCAGATCACAGGCTTGCTAAGAACTATCTTAAATAATTTTTAACTAAAAGATTGCATATCACAGAAAAGGTCAAGTCACCTTGTGTAGATTTTAACATACATTGGAGAAAAATTTGTCATGTTATAAAAACCTCCACCCCTGGATTTAGCATACCCGTGTATATGCATGCAAAGTGGGTGACTGCATTTTGCCTCTAAGCATTGATAAGATTATCAGTCAGGTCTTTTCCTCTGTCAGACTTAAAGGTGATGTGTCATCTTAGAAGAATCCAGCAGCATGGTGTCCTGGATTTTGTGTGACATCACCGGGTTTTCAGTTCTGAACTAAGATGGAGAGGTGATTAGTAGGACTAATTTATCTGTGTAAAACATGTCCTCACTTTAAATTACATTGCACAGATGATGAGGGCACACAGTTTAGGTGCCTACTAGTCTTAATGATCAGCTCTCTGACACTTTAACTTTCTTCAGATATTGATAAACATCAGGAAAGACCAAGCTGTGAAGTCTCTTAAAATGTGGCATATGATATGTTTAGAATCTGCTAAGGCAACATACCATCTTTAATAGTAATTGATTCTTTGGGATCAATATGTCTGGACCATAAAATTATTCAGGAATTGTTGGCTTTTGTCTTGGTGTCTGTTTTAGGGGCAGCGTTTCATTCAGTGGTTCCCTTGTGTCTATTATTCATTTGCTGTAAAAGATATTTTAACTTTGCTCATACATTATTAAAGGCTAGATAAATCTTTGTCAAATAAGTGTATATATTGATTTGGAAACCCTTAGCTGATCACTTTATTTCTTTTGTGCTGTCCATAAGATATGAACTTTCTCTCAGTAACTTGTAACAACTGTTTTGCTGCCTTGTGAAATGTAGCCAACTCAGAATTTATTTTGTACATAAAAATTCTCGCTTCTGCAATTTAAACAAATTTTTAAAAGACACTGTTTATAATATGCCTTGTCCAACCCCTACAATGTGTAATTTGCTTAATTTTCAGTTTTTACCTTCAACAGCACATTCTCCCCATCCCAGAATAATTTAGCAGGATCAGATGACCCCTTGGAAGTTCTGTCTAAGTCTACCTCATTGTAGGTACCTGTTGCAATGATCAAAACTGAGTACCTCGGTAGGCTTACATTACATACATTAAACCATCTGCAGTAGGGGCAGGTTCATCCAACTATTAAAGTTAACCAATCTTGAAGAATATGCTCAGGAATAGGGTCACCCTCCCCTGCACCCCCCAATCCACTCTCCCAGAGGAGTCACTACCCAGCACCCCTGTAGCTGCTTCACTGTGCAGCAGATGTTACAACTTGAGTACAGAATTTTACAGGGGATTGTTTCAGGTGTTTGTGGGAGTTGGGGGGGGGGGGGCAGAAGTGAATACTTGAGTGTTGTAAGAGTGTTTTTTTGAAGGTAAACTATGTATTTGGTTCTCTTTTACATACAAAGTGGAAAAGTTTACAGAAGCATGAAATAGAAGCCTTAGTTACATGTAACTCTATTGTAATTACAATATGTTGTGAGAAATTAATCTTGTGTAAATAATGATAATGTTCTTCAAAGTATCTCTCCTTGCCATCATAGTTCTGCCAGATATCATTGATTAAAACTGATTTCAAACAATGGAACCAAATAAGCAGAACTTGAAAGAATTGTAAATAAAACAATTGTATTACATGACTTACATGGTTGTTTTAACATTAAAAGAGTTCTGTTATCATCATAAGTGTAAAAAGCTGTAGTAGTACAAAGAGATGAGATGTTTTGTTTTAATATGCTAAATGCATTGGATATGGGAACATCATTGACACAACATAGGGATTGCCAGCCTTTTGCTCTCACAGCATCCCCACCCCCAGTCCTAACCCCAGAACGATTGTGAGGTGGATGAAAAATTGCCAAATGTAACAAAATCGCCTTGCTTACCACCTAAATAATTGTCTCCAAAAGCAATGAAAAAGTAGATGTGGACCTCAATGTAGTCCCTTAAACTTTCCATAGAGTAACAAGTTTATTGAAAATTTTTTGAAAGCCCCCCCCCCCTCTTTCCTGAAGATAATAAAATTTGAACCCAGTCTGGAAATTAACTATAAGTCGTTTTCATGCAGAGTGCATGATGGGAGAATTTAACTCAATTCAGTTTATATTTCATATGTACATACCTCACTGACAAAATTTAATTTTAAGTCTTATTTTATAGCACAATGGATGGACACTAGAAAAAAAAAACGAAAAAAAAATAGGGTTCATCAAAGCCACTGACCCTGAAGTGGTATAAGTAACTGGCAATGATATGTATCATCATTTTTCACTGTTCGGGGCTCATTCACTGGTTTCATTCTGTACATTTCTGTTTAAGTAGAACAAAAGACTGACTTTAATGTGTACATTGTAATATTCCCAAGGTTGCCAACTATTGTTGTAATAAGCCCATGGATAGAAATAATACAAAAACTACTATCAAGTTATGTTATGTTTTAAATTTGATTCAACATTTTTTAATTACTTTTTGAAAGATAGTGTTTAAATATCTGTACATACAATCAATAACAAGAGAACATGTTTTTGTTTTGTTTTGTTTTGTGTGTTTGTGTTGAATCACACCTAAGTTTCTTTTTAAGGCATTCACTGGTGACATTGAATTGGGGCTTCTTTTATATATAAAAGGAAAAACAGAAAATTTTATTCCCTGCAGCATAATTTTATTCCTAACAAAGGTATCCCATTTTGAAGACTGTTATTTCTATCATGAATTCCCTCCAAAATCTCTCCAAGTTTACATAATTTACTTTCAAGTGGATAAATTGCCATAAAAACCTCATATTTGTTCCCATGAGAATAAACAAACTTGTTTGGCCTTGAAATTTGATACTGTGGAAATGTTTGATAAGCATCATTAATGTAAATCTAGTGTAAAACATGGCAAGAATGGGTGGAAATACGTAGTAAATATTCCATACATAGTTGTCAACATTAGGAGTGTAAACTAGGGAGACATATCTGTTCAATTTGGCCAGATGATATCCCACCATGCGCTACCTTCCAGAAATATAAATATAACATCTCTTTAAAAATTTACCATCTTTTTAAGTTTACAAAATCTCTGTGGATATACAGAATTTATTACCTTACACGGATATTTTTGCATTTTTCATGAAACTGATTTTACCACCATCTCCAGAGAGTTCTTTCGATGAGTTGGCAAACGTCCAATTATTTGTCTTCTGAAGAGCAATATATTTCACAATGTTGTGAAATGATTCCGAGAAAAATGAAATCTGCAGCGCTATCTCATTTTCTTCGGTGATATATTTACGGAGTCAATTTTTTATGCTGGTCGGTAGAACTTCAGTACGGTTTGTGTGCCAGCATAGCGTGGGCGGGATAGTTTGATTCGATACTACTACATACAGATACATAGCAAAGTGTAAAAGAATGGAAACCCGTTTCATTGTCGTTTTGATAGATTGTTGAATAATAACTTCCCCCAATAACAATTAAAATCTGAAGTACTCTGCAACACGTTTCCTAACGAAAGTAGAAGAGAAGGACCTAAGCACGCACCTTCATATCCCGCGGAGCGGACTCAGAAAGCCTTTCCAAATTCAAACCAGGTTTCCAGGATACCATTGAGCAAAGACCATACATAACAGTCTGCGCGGCAGGTACATTCACTCCCTTGCCTTTAGGTTAATAGCCGCCAATTTTAGTCGTGAGAGGAGTTGCCTAAGATTCCCAGTCTTAAAGGAATCATGGACCTGAGTATGTCAAGTGCGTGGCCTTATTTTTCCGCCAGAGCAGGCGGCAATAAGACATGATACAGAAGCCAGCAGGCCTGGACTGACCAGTAGGCACTGTGCCTAGGGCCTACGAATACAATGTCAATGGAAAACTACCATGGTCTGTAAATGAGTGTGGAGGAATTTCTGGTTTCAAGCATGTGCAGGCCCAGTGCACAGGGCATATAGGCCTACATACATTATCGCAGCCAGGAAGCACTCCATGCTTAATTAATGTCACTGACATGTGGCGTAATTGCATTTGGGAAATTGGGACTGTAAGCGTGGTACACTTCACCTTTGACCCATTCCGATATTGCAAAAAGTTGCTTGGAAACATTCCCAACTCGTCTATTGAAAAAAGTGGACTCCAGCACTTTTGCCCGAAATTTAAGTGCATGTTTGCCCGAAAATAGCATACATTTTGCAAGTAAATAATAAATTTTCTGCCCGAATGAAGAGGGAGGGGCGTGCGGTAGGCCTTAGTCCCCAGACTTCCTGCCTCGTGCGCCTATAATATTTGGTGATTAATTATACAGTTTGCCAATGCATACTGGGTTTTGTGAAAAGGAGGGGAGGAGGGAGGGAGGGAAGGAGGAAGGGAGGGAAAGGAGGAAATAAACAAACAAACAAACAAACCAACAAACCAGCAACCAACCAACCAACCACCCAACCCAACCCAACCCAAGCCAACCCAAACCACACCAACCCAACCCAACCCAACCAAACCACACCAAACCAAACCAAACCATACCAAACCAAACCAAACCATACCAAACCAAACCAAACCAAAACCAACCAACCAACCAACCAACCAACCAAACAAACAAACAAACAAACAAACAAATAAATAAAGTGATTTGTTCACTTAACTTCCAACACTAAAAGAAGATATTTAATTCTGTTATTCCAGTGTTTGCAATTTCCATAATACTCCAGAGGTTCTCGACCTCACCCGGTGAAAGCTACCTGGACATTGAAAAGTTTACATGCTTGATCGAACTTATCAAGGTTCCCCTTCTAAATTACAACAACTTTCCCGACGGGGGACGCCAGCCTTTCCCGACAGGGGGAGGAGATGATGGCCCCCTTCCCACAGCTACCAGAGATGGTGACAAGTCAATTTTTGCAAGTCCAAGTCAAGTGACAAGTCAATGTTGGCAAGTCCAAGTAAGTCACAAGTCATTTGCTTCAGCTTCAAGTCAAGTCACAAGTCAAGCAGTAGCAAGTCAAGTCATGTCATTTGGACTTGAGCACAAATCAAGTCACAAACCACCATAAATATTGACTAGCAGGATCTCACTGAATGGACTCTTGTAGGGGTATTATCTACTTTGTCGTTATATTCCATTCCAAAGCAAGCAAAAAGTCTGGGGCACCCGTTACATGATACTGCAAGCGATGACGAAACTGAACTATGTGAATTAGAGCACGCTGAGTCAATCATGGGAAGGATACGGCGCACTGAAACCTAAACTCGAAACCCAAATTAACCAGCCATCTTCATCACGATCAATTATGATGTTCTAGTTGCAGTATTTGCGTAAGGTGTTTAGAATCTGGGGGGGGGGGGGGTAGATTTCAGCTTTCTTAGGGGGATCTTGGAAAACCACATATCAGCAAAACGGTCAATTTTTCTTCATTTCAACAGGTAGCAGAGCCGTTGCCTGGGCGAAATCCCTGGGGGGGGGGGGGGGGGGGTTCATGGCACTATCTAATCGGAGCACCAAGCGACTTGTCTACAGATAGTTAACGCCCAGGCGGACCATTCCTTTTTCACATGTTTATTGGTACCATGGGGGAGGGGGAGCGCTGAGGAAAGGGATACATGTAAGGCCTGGCTTAGGTTCAAATTTGTATTATCGTTGGCAAAGCTTTGAACTGACTATGTTTTTTACAAATTGTCATTATTTAGTGATATTCTTCCTATTATGTGACTGCACAGACAGACAGAAGGCAAGCGGTGCCGTCTAAAGAAGGGGGCATCCTATACTCTTTGAGAAATTTTTGTTTATGTAAGAAGGCTTGGATCCAAAATGGTGCTATCTTTCTAAAGCTTCGTAAAGCATAGAACTGATTATGTGTTTAGGAATACTCATTATTTGGTAGATTTTTCTATCGTCGTAGGGTGTAATTAAAGGGAATATAGCGCCAGGGGAGGAATGACACCTCTACTCTTTGAGAAAGTTTTCTTGTTCTAAGTTTTCCTAGATCCAAAATGGTGTTATCTTTGGTAAAGCTTTGGACTGAGACTGGCTTTTTGAGTGGCATGTTGGTTTGTTGGACAATTGAAAGTATCTCAATGCAGATTCTGAATGCAGGTTTTATTATGGAAATCTTATTTCATGAAAATTTGGGCGCGCTTCGCCCGCTTGCGTCACGATTTACAATCAATCTCATGAACATTAAGGTAATTATACCAGACACTGTTCTATTGGAGCTAGGGCGCTTTAGCCCCCCTCTCCAAATTTTTCCGAGCCCCACAAAATTGCGCAAAATTTTATATAGACTAATATTGGTGAGGACATAGATATACTCAGAAAATATTCCAAACGTCTATTTATCAGGCTCGTAGCCAGTAAGTTCTTTAACGATTCTTTCTATAACTTCAAAAAAATTTTCGCGCGCTACGCGCGCTTTCATCTATAGTTCTATCTAGTGGTAACGACCCGTTTCAAACATATTGGATTTCAACGTTTCCACAAGTGTTGTTCTTTCGTGTAGGCGTGATTCTAGAGAAACACGAAAATGCATCGTTGCGAAGTTCTTTCCTTTTTTTCCTAACTTTTGGAAGGTTCTTTCTTCAGCCTTACCATCGTGGCAAACATATTTTGTAAGAAAAAGATCTCTCAGTTTTGTAGAAGATCCTTAATGGGTAAGATGAAGAATGCAATCCCCGACGACGACCATGCAGTCACACGAACAAATTTCTTGATTTTGTCCAGATTCTTCAATAAAAGCCCAAACTTTTTGAACTTTCCTTAATGAAAATTCAATATAACCCCAAATTTTTCGGCGCTCTTCGCGGGCCTTATATTTTTAGTTCGGCAACCCATTGCATCTGTCGGACTTAGAGTAGCTGGCCCACAGTCAGGCGCCTCCCCCCATGTCAGCAAATCAAAGCACCACCCCTGGCTCAGCCTGCGTGCAGGTTTTTCATTGTGGCATTGAAGTATACCCCCAAATTTCGAGGCGCTTCGCGCGCAATCCTCACTATCCATGTTGTGTCACTTATGAACATTGTAAGCACAACGTACCAGTGAACTTTTAAAGCATAAACTAGGTGAACATTCTGAAAACGCGCTTGTTAGTCCTAAAACCCTTTTGCTATACCTGTCTGGGAGGTCTAGTATCATTTTTCTGCACCTATACTCTCCCTCCCGCCCATCTCCCTCCCGCCCATTCCCCATTGCTGGAAGCTGTTCGTCTGGATTTTCGTTCAAAATTAGTAAAAATACGATAGATGTAAAGTACTTGGCGTCATACTCTATATTATTATTTAGATGCCAGGTAATAAGCATTATGTCATTGCCCCATTTTATATAATTGATCCAGAGCTTCCAGGAGGCCTATACAGGTATATGCTAGCATTAGCTGCCAGAAAAGAAGGCATTAAAGTAGTCAAAGGGGGGGGGGGGGGCTTCAGGAGGTTTGTTGACAACGTATTCTTCTCTTAGACAACATACTTTCTACTTTCACATAACCAAATCTTAGTATTCACTAAATTATGGACATTTTCCAGCCATATATGATCAGTTAAGCATCCCAAGATGGCACCATTTTGCATCTAAGCAACCTTACCTTAACAAAATTTCTCAAAGGGGAGGGGTCAACCCCTCCCCCTTAGACCCCTCCTCCACGACGGCACCTTTATGTAGTGACAAAGGAAGGATCCCAAATGCTGAATGTAAACGCAGGGCGCATAAAAAATGGTGCAATTTACGCGTCACCATTCAGTTGAAAAATATCCATCCAGTCGGAATTTGGTACCTTCACACCCCCCAAAGCATATGACCCTAGCTATGGCCCTGCTTGAATATGCAATATTTACGTTCTAACATATCATGAAAATACTTGAAGTATAGAATAAGGGGATATTTGTGAGAATTAGCTGTTGTTTTCAAAATAAGCTTGGGGCGACTACTTATGCCCTTTAAACTAAAAGTTACTTTATAAACTCATAGAGTTTAGCTAATAATCAAATGTAATCATTGGCTATTTTATCTTTTACCAGTGTATATGCTGGAGTATTAGAAGCGGTGTATTTTGTAGGAGGAAGATGGTAATTCGTCAGGCAGAGAAACCCTCATAAGAACGCCTACATGGCGGGGGCCGGGGACCTCCCCGGGAAAATTTGGGGTAAAAAGAATCTCTAAATGCGATTTTCCGGGTTATATTGGTATTTTGCTCAATTAGACCAACTTTCATTTTCGGTTTGGAAATCTCAGGAGGCAGTTGACCCCCTGCCCCCGCAGGCTACGGCCCTGGCCGTCCGTCGGACACAACTTGGCGGACTTGTTACTTGCATGGCTACATCCCATCGAAGCGTCCGTGTAGTAGTGGTCACCATGGTCACCTTAGTGTAGTAGTAGTAGTAGTAGTAGTAGTAGTAGAGGTAGTAGAGGTAGTTGTGGTAGTAGTAGTAGTAGTAGTGGTAGTAGTAGTAGTAGTGGTAGTAGTAGTAGTAGAGGTAGTAGTGGTAGTAGTAGTAGTGGTAGTAGTGGTAGTAGTGGTAGTAGTGGTAGTAGTAGTAGTAGTAGTAGTGGTAGTAGTGGTGGTAGTAGTAGTGGTAGTAGTGGTAGTAGTGGTAGTAGTAGTAGTAGTGGTAGTAGTAGTAGTAGTAGTAGAGGTAGTAGTGGTAGTAGTAGTAGTAGTGGTAGTAGTGGTAGTAGTAGAGGTAGTAGTGGTAGTAGTAGTAGTAGTGGTAGTAGTGGTAGTAGTAGTAGTGGTAGTAGTGGTAGTAGTGGTAGTAGTAGTAGTAGTAGTGGTAGTAGTGGTAGTAGTAGTAGTAGAGGTAGTAGTGGTAGTAGTAGTAGTAGTAGTAGTGGTAGTAGTGGTAGTAGTAGAGGTAGTAGTGGTAGTAGTAGTAGTAGTAGTGGTAGTAGTGGTAGTAGTGGTAGTAGTAGTAGTAGTAGTAGTAGTAGTAGTAGTGGTAGTAGTAGTAGTGGTAGTAGTGGTGGTAGTAGTAGTAGTAGTAGTGGTAGTAGTAGTAGTAGTAGAGGTAGTAGTGGTAGTAGTAGTAGTAGTGGTAGTAGTAGTAGTAGTAGTAGTAGAGGTAGTAGTGGTAGTAGTAGTAGTAGTAGTAGTAATAGTAGTAGTAGTAGTAGTAGTAGTAGTAGTAGTAGTAGTAGTAGTAGTAGTAGTAGTAGTAGTAGTAGTAGTAGTAGTAGTAGTAGTAGTAGTAGTAGTAGTAGTAGTAGTAGTAGTAACACGACACCGTAACAGTGAGACCTTACTCACGAGTCACCATTAGGCACATAGTATTATACATGCAGACATGCGAGAGTTCCGGGATAATCGAGTTCTCTGGCTATGTTTGATCACAGAACAGATCATCATCACCTGATGGTAACTGTGACAGGATAGGATACAGTACACACCTACCTCCTAATCGTCTTGCCGATGTCCATCTACGATCACACAATAATGTTTACTGAGCAGTCAGCACCATGTCCTTATTTGGCTTCCTGAATACATAGAAGAATCCACACAACAATAACAGTCTTTGAAACTTGTTCACATCACAAGTCACAACACACAAAGTCGCAAACATGAGTAAAGAAACACAGATTTAGTCAAAAATAAGGGGATCGGGAGCGAGTTAGTTAAAGCAAATTGGCCATCTAAATAATGCTTCTGACTTGCGTTGGCGACAAGTAATTTGTTGCAAGTCCAAGTCAAGTCAAAAGTAAATCAATGCAAGTCCAAGTCAAGTCACAAGTCAATACGAAAATCGTAAGTCAAGTCACAAGTCAAGAAAATAGTGACTCGAGTCAGACATGAGTCCAAGTCGTAAAGTCCAAGTCAACAACCCTGACACCTACCCCACCTGGCGCTACTCCCGCCCTTGCCAGTATGATTGTGTTACAAAGTCCGAACGTCATACTAAGTTAGCCAATCTACACGAAGACGTATATAGGTATTATTTTAAGTGTATCCATTATTTAGCTTAGCCCACTACTCGACCAGCTATGCCAACATCGTGTTATGATGGTTATCAACCAAAATCAACTGATTTTTTTTTCCAACTCAGACTCAGTGACTTTTTCGGTGAAAATTTCTTAAATTTGGACTTCATTCATTCATTCATTCATTCATTCATTCATTCATTCATTCATTCATTCATTCATTCATTCATTCATTCATTCATTCGTTTGAACATTCGTTCATTAGTTAGTTACGTTGGTATTTCTTGATGTTCAAAACGTTTGTGAACAAGTCTCGTTGTAATGCTATATAAGCTTAACCAGCTTTCCAATGCCGGGAAGAAGGAATAGTCTACCAGGCAACTGTCATACCTAAGGAAACCTCTGACAAGCAAACATACATCGGCGGGCATTTCTTCCACAGAATTTAAAGCACCGCTATAATCACCATAAGAGTTCTTTCACCCACCCAAACAAAAGAAACACAACAGAACTGAGTAAGCACATCTGGTCACTAAAAGATCAAGACATCGACTTCGATATGAAATGGAGAATACTAAAACGCGCTAAGCCTTACAATACTACAACCAAACGATGCAATCTATGCCTATACGAAAAGTTTTATTTAATGTACAAGCCTCTAGCGGCTTCCCTCAATATGCGTTCTAGAACTAAATGTCCAAATGCAGACACTCAAATAAGTTTCGCTTACATTCCAAACGCACGCACACAAGATTTAAGGTGCAAGTTAATACATGAATAGACCACCTGTTACTTTTTCTTGTTCATTATATACTCTTCAGTCGCATTCAATCACCTCAAGAGTGAAGGCATGTTTCCTTCACGAAACAAATTTGTCGTGATTTATATACTATATTATGTGTTAGTCCGACACACTTATATACATATATATATATATATATATATATATATATATATATATATATATATATATATATATATATATGTGTGTGTGTGTGTGCGTGTGTGTGTGTGTGCGTGTCCATGGGCGCCGATGCTGGTTGGACAACGGGGACACTTCGCTTCCACATTTTGAGCCGGGAGGGGACATAACACAAAATGTTACCAGAGTGTTCACAGAGATATCAATTATCAAATTTTCCTATTATCCTTCTAGTGATGAAGAGAAAAGTGACCCAGTGTTTGCTCTCCGTGTTGGCAGATTCTTAAGGCCTCAAATTTTCGGAGCGCTTGGCTCTCTGAGGAATCTATGTTGTTTTAGTTTCTTCCACAATTCTGTTCCATATATCTACAGCTCCTCCACATTTACCACGTAACCTTTAGATAGTCTCCTCAGTTTTTTTTTTTGTAAACACTTGGATGTTCTCTTGTATTTGTCTTTGGTTGGGTGAACGACTCTCGGCGAGCAGTGACTCGAAAATTCTAGTATTAAATATCTATGAAAATTGGCGACGCCTCTGTAGGCAAGGGGGTTTGATTATCATCTCAGAGAGGCGGGTGGGGTGGATACTATTCACAACATTTTATTTCCGACAGAGGCAAGCCCCTGGAAAAGAAATCAACACTAAACACCCTATGCGTAGGCAATCGCCCCATTTCGGGCTTCGGATTGCTGCTCCCTCCCCTCCGCCCATCGGGGAGCTTGGTCACCTGTAGCCTAGTACAAATCCCGGCGCCAACCCTGACTTCTTTGTACCAATCGCTATGATTCGCGAACACGTGTTACCAGCTGGTGAATTGAAATTTCGCCTATTAATAATATCTTTCCACTTTTCACGCTGCAACCATCCTGCTTCCTGTGTATATCCTTTAAGGTGACCAATAAGCCATGTTTAAAGAGAGATCGGTACGGTATAGACGAGTTGGGAAACTTCGATGTACAATGCATGCTGGGAAGGAAAGTGTACCATAACAGACACTGCATGTGCAAGACAGATATTTTGTGTAATCAAGCACAATTTTCGAGTTTAAAACTATGGTTTTCTAGGTATCAGTCAAGGGTCAAATAGAATTCTTTTTAACGGAAAAGCTCTCTTTAAAGTTTATCTCCTTATCTTGGACCGAAAAAGTTAAGCAGAATGACGGAAGATTGTGGAAGACAAAAATAACAGTCGCTCGAAACCTTCATATCTGTGCGAAAATGTCATTGGATTGATCTGTGGTACTATATGATACACCAAAATCTAATTTCCCAACTCGTCTATTCCCATTGATCGACATTATTAAACGCTATACTATTGGCTGGGTCGATGCACCGCCTCTGACGCGTTTGGCTTCACATGAATGTTCCATCTGACGTTTAAACCTCCCCGAAACCTCTGCAAGATAAAGGAGTTAACATCTCAGAATTATTGTTCAAAAATTTTTTCGTACCATCAAGCATCCTGCCACTGCACCAAAAGCTTCTTGTATGATCAAATGGACCAGCCGTTGATGCAAGTTAGGCTATTATAAAATATAGATAGTCGAACCGGATTTTTGTGGTCTGTTTAGTGCGAATCTAATGCCACTGAGATAGTTAAGCAACAGTCTAATACCCTAAAATTTTTCCTGGGGCTTCGGCTCTGGACTAAAAGATAGCATATATGTTAGGGAAGACATTTCAGGGGGAGGAGGGAGTTGTTAACCTTGAAATTTTACCTAATTTGCAAATAATCACTTAATGAATTTTGCCCTAAAATCGACATGGGGGGCGGCGCCCTCCAGACGCCGCCTCATTCACCTATGCAAAGTATCACTGGCTCTGGACCTCACCAGGAACTCTAAGGAGGACCCTAATATCCCACGCTGTTGGGGACGTGCTTTGCACACGCTCGTGTGGGGCCGCTCCTGCCACCCCCTTAGCTGCGAGCTTGCCAGGTACATTTCTCAGGGATCAATTCCACTACTGTTTATTGTCGCTAAAGATGACCCACCATAATTGTTCTAAAATGCTTATGGATTCCTTGAACCTTCATACCTGTAGGCCGTCATGTCACCGACTACTGATACCCGCGCTAAGCTGGGAAGAATATTAACATTGACATCGATCATTTAGCGGAAACGAGGGACTTGCTCCCTCAATGTTGGTAAAGTTTAGAGCTAAATGCAAACAATTTACAGGATAACTCAATCTGAGTGTTTTCATTGTCTCTCGGGCATTTTCTATCTCTCCTCTCCCACAAGTCTTAAATCCCCCGACTGATTGATTGATTTTCTCTGACTGACAACGGAAGTGGGAGGATATCCCCACCCCCACTCGTACCCCTCTGTACACATCTCTGTCTTTAGTGCAAGACTTCGGATTTTCACTCCGACTGTTCTCAGCTATTGATGGAGATGCTACTGCTGAACATGCCGCAATAGACTGGATGACATGCGCGAAATGTACCATCTCCCACTCAAATCCATCTTCCATGTCTTTAGAATGCTGTGACAAGCTTATCACCAGCTTTTTATGAGTTAGTCAGTAGTTTGCTTGTGATGTCTGATATAAATCCCAATAAGGCAGCGAAGGATTATACTGACGATCGTCGTAAATGTTGCTGTGTTACTGTTTTATCTTTTAGCCTAGGGCGCGAGGCCTCTGCAAGTGCTGAGCTCGAGACCCAGTAGTTAAGTTGGAAAGGGGGATTCCCATGTACCTTTAGAACGTATTTTTCTAACTTAATTTTTCGAATCTTCACAGTGTCTAAATAACGATTTCGTGTCCCATGGGGTTCATTTGGCGCTATGTTGGCCGCCATCTTGGATTTCCGACTTATATACATAAACCTGCCTAACTTTTGAAATAAACATTGTACAAAGAAAAATTACCACACTTAACCGGATCATTTTGGCATGAGGAATTCATTTAAATGACTAGTTTAAAGACTGAAGAAAAATAAATGTGTTTAACTAAGGGAAAAATTGTTAAAATATGAAAAATGTTCTGTGCGTGCCTTACAAAAATGTCATTTATGATGTTAAAATGAAATAAACTGGTACTTTATGCTTGTTCTTGGTTGTCATACTTACTCTTACAGTACTTGATCTGGCCAGATTTTAGGAGTTACATGGGCGTCACCAGACATATGAAAAGGGGGGTCGTATTTTGTGTGTAGAAGGAAGTAATCGCCTCGTTCAAGTTAGCGGCAATACCGCTCGCGCGTATATCGCGAGCACTACGGCGTGGGGTCCAGGGGCCCGCTTAAGGGCCCATGGAAGCTCTGAGGAGTTAGACATTTCAAAAGCCTATAATGTGGTGAAATGATCGTCACTTTGCTAGTTTGATAATGCCAAAAATATGATTCCATATAGGAGTAAAACGTGAACCCATGGGTGGGGATCAAAGAAAAAGCTTTGAAGTCTTAAAATGACAATGGCACCAACCTGAAAACGTTTTCCGTTTAAATTTGGGGGCCTATCATGGGGTCCATGGGCTCGGTCAAGGGACCCAACTGGTAGGATCCAGAGGCAAAGGATTCCCTGGACAAAAACCCTCTGAAGCTAGTGGAATATAATGCCATGAATATTCAAGATTAAGGAGGTAAAAAAGCTAGCCTCAAGTAACAAATCGTAGAAAAGTTTTAAGCAAATTGAACTCTGCAGTACAACGAAATTTAAGAAAACCGTTCAAATCTGCAATGAATAGCGTCTCTTAACTGCTTAAGTTATCAGGCTCTATAGAACAGAATAGCAAGTTTGTGCACAATTTCATTTTACCAATTTACTTTGTATTTTACTTTCAACCTTTCTCCTTCAAGACCTAGAAAATACTGTACATGTCATTTATTCCATTAAAATAGGTAATGGAAAGGTTAAAATTGAAAAAGCCGAGCAAAAATTGGAGAAAGAACAGAAGAAGCTGGTTGAGAATAATGATTGACCCATCACTCAGTTTAATACGTATGCAGAGTAATCGATCTGTAATTGCAGCGAAATTAACCATTCAACATATTAAAAGAAATTTATACTTTGTAATGGCAGAAAAAACCTTTTTCGGTTTTTGGTACATCCTTTAAACGTTTCTGTGAAAATCTCGAAAGGGGGTCGTTTGCACACCCCGACCCCCCTTGGTGACGCCCATGAGTTAGGGGAAAGTAAAATGACTATATTTTTGCTATACTAGTAACCTCAAAATAATCAACCTACACTTGGTTAACACGTGTCTCTCAGAACATGTGCAGATAACGATGATCAGGTGAGCAATGAAGCCAATGGAGGTCAAAATGTCACAAAACTATGCCCTTTGACCCAAATTTAGTCTATGTCTCGCTGTAGCGTAATTTTCAGCAGTACTTAATAAGTCAATTTGTCCCATTAGCGGAAACAGTTTTACTACATGTCTTTACACAACGTTACGTCACTTAAGTTCTAAGGATATTTCTCGTGAAGGATCGGTGTCAAATATGAAGTCGACTTGCCGCGAAAATGCCATTAAAGAAGCAAAAGCGACGGTAATCTGTGTATCTGTGACATTCGATACACAGTTTTTCATTATAGGCTATTATGAAATATCCCCATGTACACTACAACAGTATAGTAAATTCCTTGCATTAAGAAAGACACACGTACTGAATGTACATTATAATTTTCCAGATTAAATCTAAAGGGGGTGACTCTGCAGAGCCCGAACATGACATTACCGACGGCCCCTTCCCCCATCACTTTCTAGTGAAATGTGAAAATTAAACGCTTAGATCCTATTTTCTGGTATGTGGGATAAGATACGACAACGAGTAAAGATCACGTACCACAGAAAAGGACCAAGACGATAGGTTTCTAGGGTCTAAACCCAGGTAAAATGATTAAAATGAAATACTGTTAGACGATCTCCTGTCATATGGATATTCAAGATAAATGCACAATGAACAATTTTATGTAACTGGGCATTAAGGCACAACGTGGCTTCTCACAGTTTTATAATGAGTTCGCCAGTTAATGATCATGTATCCGTCAAAACAGCCAAGACACTGAGACTCTGGGGTCTGCCCCCTCGATCCCGGGAGAATTTTAAACGAAGCATGTTAGATGTAACTTCCTGACATAGGACATAAATATTGCATATTCATGGTAAACCAAGCAGTTGCTCCTTGTAAATTTTACAATTGAGTGAGAAAAGTACTGTGACATGATTCTCAAGAGCCATTCAGAAAACAGGATAGTCTACTATACAATTCTTTATTGGGGTTACTGTCTTCTCCCTTTAAATGCCTTCTTCTGACTCGTGCATAGTCCTAGAATAATGTAACAACGCTTCCCAAGCTTTCCTTAAGCTGCTAAGTGTACCTGTGGGCTTGCACGAGCAGTATTAATTGCTGCCAAGGTATTAAACAGTCTTTGTGTTGGCTTCCATCTTTAAACCGTTGGGAACTACCTGAACCCTCTTTAGAGGTTTCCATTCCTTTAAGGAGTTGGGCACTTCACACACCTTTCAAAGGACTGTGACCTTCTCCTTAGTTTCATACCAGCGTTTATTTCCTAGCTTCTAGTTGCACATCCCTCTGTCCAGTTTTCTTGGCGTTCAGTTGACTAAATCACGGCTTCACCGGTGTAATATACCAGGCAATAAAATTTACGTGGTAAATGGCAACCATTGCAAACCCTCTATGTAAATCTGCGCCAAAGTCAACTTTACTTCATGCCATCTGCTGGCATCGAAACATTGGAAAAGGTGGGAAATGAGCCAGTGGTGGCGCCAGTTGGGGGGAGGGGACATGGCCCCCGTCAAAGAAGGCTGGTCTGGCCCCCTGGTCGGATTATTTTCCACGCTCTTCAGGGCGCCTTAATGGGTACGATTATTTATGTAATTCCCGACGACGAGCATTTCCCGGACGAAGTTCGGGCTTTTGCTCTTAGGAAGGGTAGATTCTTCAATAAAAATAAAAGAAATTCAAACCGTCTTCAATATAAACCACAACTTTCCACTTTTCTCAATAAAAACTCCCAAATTTTTGAAGTTCTTTGCCCGCCAGAGTTTTTGCGTCCGCCACATTTTCGGCAATCCGTCGCCTTTGCCTGGGCCCGGATTGCTACCTCCGCCCGTCAGGGAGTTTTCCTCCCCTGTTGGACACATTTTAGCGCCGCCCCTGAAATGAGGTGGCGAGAAGAAATGACTGAATGGAGTGGAATATTTGCGGCCTAACCGGCCCCCTCCAATCTTTCCATCAAATGTCTGCATTGCCAGCTGCTATGGAAGCGATGGTACCTTTAGAACGTTTACTTTTTTACCCTTACGGCTAACCGGAGGGATTCTGATTAGTTCCGTAATGGATGGGGTAGTTTGTGAGATCCGACGAGTATTCTAACTTTGAGGCCAGTGAGCCCCAACTGGAAAAAAGGTCGTGGCCGGCCAGACTTCAACCAATTGGTTAGAAACTGAGCCGTAAAACCTCATCTAACTCTAACTTTGAATGAACAGAGGTATGACAGTGACTCTAACCAAATATATCTGAGTTAATTAAGTATGATGGCAACATATTTTTCAGTTCTGAACATAGTAATTTCCTTGTAATGTACCAGACGAATATTACCTACTACGTGTTTAGAGTAACAAAGTTTTATTGTTTAATGCTTATAATTACCACACACTGGACAAGCAAAAGGTTGTCGATCTAGAAATTTCGAGGGGGGGGGGGGGGGGATAAAAAGCCTTTAGTACTCAGTGCTCATGTAAACTTTAAGCCTATACAGGAGAAGACTGGGGTAGGGGAACGTGGGGTGTCCCCCATTAACTTCTTAACGGCGCCACTGGTCAGGAGGCGTTTAATTCCCTTATACTCTTTATTTTCAATAGTATCTGTTAATTCCTACTTCAAATTAAAGTAAAAAATAAAACAAAAGAGTAAAAAATAAACAAAAAACCTGGGAGTACCCTTTGTCTCATGGATTTCAGATAAACGTTACATTAGATATGCCCCAACAGCATCATTTTTGTACCATTTGTATTCATATTACCTCATGACAGACATTAAAGTATATAAAGTAAAATCACGCACGTTTTAAGAATTCTGGCAGTCGGAATATTTGTGTCACTGACCCGAAAACCTGAATAGTCGACTGGCGCAGGAGTATCCGTGATCACGACGGCGGAGCTCCCAGGTGGGACCTGTTCTCCTCAGTCAGTCTAGAACGGGACCACTGTCGGGTGGGTCAGTTAAGTCAAAGTTTGTCCCTTGGGGACGTTGTTACTCCTTCAGGGAGCAGAACTCCTTCGGGAGTATTCTTTGGTTTTCGCCCCTGGCTCTTCGCCAGAGAGTCAGGGGACTAAGAAAAGAGAAAAAAATCTGAATAGTCGACTGAATTGCCCAGTTGAAAATTGGAGTGAGGCAGGCTCTACGACTATCGCACTTCGACTTTTCATCGTTTGTTGCACCAAGATTGGGGGGTGTGACACCCCTACTCCACACCCCCTCTGGCGATGTCCCTGACTCGCGCAATTTCGCAGGCTCACAGCCACAGGTGGAGGAGGATATAACCACACCTGACTCAAATGCCAAAAATATTGCTCCCAAATCACTCGTTTCCTAAGAAAATGTTCTGATGTGACTCCCTATGAACCTGATCTGCAACCAACTTTACGAAAAAACGCCTTCAATCGGGTCTCTGGACCTCACACATGGGGAGCTTTGTGGCCAGGGGCGTAGCTATGGGGCGTGGAGGTTCGACACCCCCTGGCCAGTCGGCACATCGACTCTCTCTCGAGAGAGAGGAAAAATAAAAAAGTAAGGAGAGAATAATGTTTTCAGCATGGATTTTTAATAAGCAATCAAATTTTCACTAGTGGTATAGTTTGAACATTATTGTTTGGGAAAAGTAAAAACTTTGCGCACTTCGGCAGCTGTATTTATTTCCCCATTTGTTCTTTGAGTCCAGTGTACCTTAATTTGTGTTACCATAGCCGTTACATAAAGTATCTCATTAATGTCCCATAGTATGGAAAATTACTGTTTAACTTAGTAAAAGCGTATTTTACATAGCGTTACTTTAATATATTTAAAGGAACATGACACTCATAGCAGTCAGTGTTTTTTTTGTGCTGTATGTGTGTGCGCATTTGCGTGTATGGGTAGTGTGTGTGCGTGTGAAATGCGTTTTTCATAACCAGCTGTGTAGATGCGGGAAGGTGTATAGAGGGTACCAGCCCAAGGGAGGGGAGGTGTACGTGCCTTTCTCACAAAAACTTGTTACACCCACGCAAAAATATTAGAGTACATGATATTTTCATGGTGTGGAAAATTTATTATAGGCCAACTGAAGGTCTTGGAAGGCCGATCAGTATAGAACAGCGTTCCTCAACGGGTGGGGCGTGACCCACTGGTAGGCCGCGGAGGGCCGTCTTGTGAGTGCGAAGTCGGTCGAACGCATTGGATGAAGTCTTTATTTCACCACTAATTTAATATAGTTTATCTCACACAGATGGAATTTAAGGTGCATACTTTGTGTAGTGTTTGCGGTCTGCTATAGTCAAATGATAAATGCAAGTTGGACTTCATTTTTCAGTTAGGGGTAAAAGTTGGTACCAGGGTTATGCAAGCAATAGACGTGTTGGGAAATTCGGTACTTCGGGTCGGGTCTCAAGCTCATGTGTACCATGACAACGAGCAACGTGTTTAGCTCAGCATTCAACACCCGCGCTGGGACACTGTAAGCGTGGTACACTTCACCTTTGACCCATTCCCATATCGCATTGCATGGAAACATTTCCCAACTCGTCTTTTGATAAGCAATGCTTTGTTTTCTTTGTTTTTCAATCTGTTGTTTTGACTTTCAAGTTGATAGGGATATAAGCTATACGTGAAATTTGATATTTGCAGAATTCTCATGGCTCTCACGCTTTCGCATTACAAAAATATGAGATTTGGGAGGAGAAAATTGGTTGTGAAGTTAAGAGAAAAACAAAAGATAGCTCACTAATGTGAGTTATGATGTTACATGTGCTTGCTTTAAGCACAGTTGGTCTTGAAAATTAAACAACTTTGTCTGCAATATCCAGAGAACAGCACATCAGCTTTCAATGCAAATTTCAACAGAGCGCTTACAATACTCTGAATAAAGTGCCCCTCTATATCAGAACTCGAATCGGAAGCCAAAACACAGGCTTCTTTAAAAGGGGGAAGAGCAGTCGCCCCAAATTTATTTGGAAACATCATGTTAATCTTATAAATTTCCTCTTACTTCCTTTATAAATATCTTTCATGAGTGTCTAAACAAAAATATTTCACCGTAAAACTAAATAGTTATTCTGCATGAACTGAACACTCCAGTGACAACCATTCGTCACAGAGCCATTCATGAATTAGCACACCGGGTGCACTAACTCAAATTGGGGTGACTGCATTTTCCCTTTAAGCACCATAGGCGTGCGGGGGTCAATATTTCTGGGGGGTCAGGGATAATTTTTGCCCGAATTTAGAACTTTGGACCAAGTTGCCCGAATTTTAATACCGCTATGTCGGTTGCAAAGGGACATAATCTATATTCTTGGCTGTCTCATTTG
This sequence comes from Holothuria leucospilota, assembly GCA_029531755.1. NCBI lineage: Eukaryota > Metazoa > Echinodermata > Holothuroidea > Aspidochirotida > Holothuriidae > Holothuria > Holothuria leucospilota. Next base: position 20,152,361 of record CM055980.1, read on the forward strand.
CCCGAATGGATCCACTATTTTTGCCCGAATTGGGAGGGCATATGCAGCCCTGCCCCCGCCTCGTACGCTTACGTTAAGCACAACCGGTAAATCTGCACGAAAGCCGGAACTCGGTATATCGAGTATGTATATTGTGTCAATAGTGCTATGCAGGAGTTCTCAAGTGTTTTTGGCCGAGGGCAACAATTCCCCGAGTTTATGCTTTATCACTGTTGTAATAGCCAACAGGGTCGAATCATGGAGTATCAAATCCAGGTTTTTGAAGAAATTGAGGGAGAAGCCCATAGAGCTCCGAAAGAGCCTGCACGGCAGACAGCGACAATTGCAGCCGGGGATTCTCAATTTGGGAGGTGGTTTCTTCATGAGGGCGCCTTTCGGGATCACAATCCTAGTTTACAGCTCTGTCACAATCCAGAGCCGTATGTAAACGACTCTGTCACAACCGACATCAGCTCAAGCAAGGTTGGGACTGAGGTGAGAAAACTGGTCGTTTTAAACTCGTCAGTAGCAGGAAAACGCACTCAAAATTGCAATTTGACTCCTTGTCTCCAAGCTTGTGTAGCCAGTATGTGAGAAAATTTGGCATCCCTCCCAACCGCCCTAGATTGTAGAAAATATCATCCTTAAAATACTGATTTGTCATTAGAAATCTACGATGTGTGGGTCACATGCACGGGAGAAAAATTGGCATCCCAAACGCTCTAGATTGGAAGAAATCCCACTTGAAGCATAAACTTGTTACTCGCCTTTGGGCCCTCCATGTGTGAATCACCAGTTGACCTGTGTCGCCAATGTGCCATCCAAATGCTCTAGATTGCAACCAGGAAGTTGCACATAAAAATGTTGTTGCTCCCTCGAATCTTCAACGGGCCGCCTCCTGAGAACCCATAAGCTTAGACAGACTTTCAAGATTGCCGGGACGAGATTAGGGACTTAAATGTGACACGAAGCTCCACCATCAGTTGGCGCGTAGCGTGACGAGAAAATTTAGCCCAACTGCCTCCAGGGGCGTATATACATGAAATCTCAGGGGGTGTGAACTATTTTGGGACCAACTACAACTGTCCCTATTTTTCCACGGGAACAGACGAAAATCAGGGCAAGTGAAAGATAAATTAACTTTTTAACTAACTGGATTTGAGACGGACTTTTTGGCCCCCAGAGACCGACTTTTGATTTTCACGGGGGTGCCACACCCCCACCCCCCTTATTTACGCCCCTGACTGCCTCACAGACTGTAGGAAACGACATTCCCAGGCCTTGTAGGTTGCGTATGAACATTAAATATTTGTAAATATTTATGCCTCCAGAAAGAAAAAATCTTAAAATCACTTTGTAGGGAATAATAATACTGGATATTACTCTAAAAGCTTATATGAACTTGGTATAACTCATTGAAATACTGACAGATGTTTTGACTAAGAAATGCTGGCAGATGAATGGTGTGTATATTTGTAGATCTGTGAAAGGGATATGAGGGGAGGGCGTTCCCCCTCGCCATTTAGGATTTTTTCTAAATTCCGACTATAACTTAACTTGAAAGCAAAATGGTGGCATTTACATTGGAATTTGACACACCCAAATCTACTTTTCCTACATTTGAATACACTGAATATGACAGGAAGATACATTACCCTATATTGTCATTTTTGATTTAATTGTCCATTGCAAAAATGTGTTGTTCATGAAACAAATACAAGGAATAATGACGTCATTCCATTGCTTCATGAAAGGTCAGGGTCTGCTCCAGTCTTGAGTCTGATAAATAGATAGTTGGCACATTGGGTTGGCATCCTTGAGGAAGGGTCTAAGTGGTGGGGTATCCTCCTCCCCTTCCAGAGAGTTTTATTCATGTGAGGAGGTTTAGATGCAAAATCGTGCTATTTGTGGCACGAAATGTTTGAAATGGTTATATGAGTGGGACCGCCATGGCTTAGTGAAGGAGGGGGGGGGGGGCACAGATGATCATTACCTCGCAATTCCACAAGATAAACCTAGATAGTCGGCGTAAACTGTGTACTTACGTACCTAGGATAGTTTGCATCCGGGTGATCTTTTGTCTCCTCGTGCAGAGTTGCGGTCCTTTGAAAGAGTTTAAGAGGAAGGGGTGTCCCTTTCCCTTTTGACAAAAATTTTGTTCTTCTAAGGTGGCTTAGATGCAAAATGGTGCTCTCTTTTGCAAAGTTTCGTACTTCTCATAATTTAGCACATTCCTCTTATGTTTAGTCGGGTGTACGGGATGAGTGTGGTGTCCAGGGGAGGGGGTGGCAAGTCCTTCTCTTGAGAAATTTTCGTTAATTTATTTATGGATTAGAAACAAAATGGTGCTATCTTTGGCAAAGATTTTCAACTGATTACGTTCTTAGTAATTCTCGCTATTTGGTGATATTTTGGCTGTGACATATCGCCCCTCCAAGGCTTGTACCTGAAACAGGCATGTTGCTTCCTGGAAGTTCTGAAGTTCTTTCAATATTGGGACACTAGCATGACACCTTTTACTGAAATCAAAATGACACTACAGAGGGGCATTCCATATACTTCACCAAAATCGAACTTCTGCTGACTTTGAAAGATCTAGACGAACCTTCCAATGGGGGGGGGGGGGGTGAACCAAAGGGAACATAGGTATAACAAAAGGGGTAGAGGACTAATAATCATGTTTTATAATGCTCATTTTCTAGAAATATATTATTAGGCAGTTAATGACCTTCTAACCTTTTGTAATGAGTGATATACCCAAGATGGTCTTTGTCAGGCTACAAATGTAGCTCATAATATACAATTACCACATTTCCCCACTGAAGCAAGCCTGAGTTTGGAATTGTATCTTTCTTTTTTGAAAAATAGTTTTGGCTAGAATGATTCCTCGCATCGTCTTCCTAATAACGGTCATCAAGCATGGCGTGTAAACTGTGACAATTGCCCACGAAGCGCGCCGAAATGTTGTAAAATGGCAGCCCTACACGCTTGAGCAATGCGCATACGTTTGAGACGGAACTAAAGAAAAACAATAAGAGTGAAGGTAAAGCTCGCGGAGCTGGCTAAAATTTTGAGTTTTCAAAGGATTTGTGAGAATTTCAGTGATAGATAAATTGCAAACTACTTGTGACAGGAACTTGAAATGTTTAAAACAGATTTATCAATCAGTCGAAAACACACCTCACCCTACCCGCTACAGAAAGCTATCCCTTAAAAGCCTTTTGGGCTTATTTAAAAAGAAAAAAAAACTCAGAATTTGAGAGGAAGTACGTGCCCCCCCCCATACCGTGCCAAAATCACGTTATTACATAGTTTAGAGATTCTTATCATTTAGAGAATGTTTTAGCTGCGGTATTGCACTCGCCAAGGCCTGCGGGGAGAACTGCTCTCCTTATAGTATGCTACTATTATTAAGTAGACAAAACAAATCATTGGGGGACAAAAATGGAATGACCGAGGGGTCCGCCTCGCTTTTGATGTGTTTCTAGGGGCAATGTAAGATATCTTCAAATGTATTCGATCATTGTGCACTTATTTAACCACAAATATTACAATTTGACATTTTCTTTATGATAGCTTGACGAAACGAAGCTAAAGCCAGTCGGTCAAGGGTGGAGCCAGCGGGGGGGGGGGGCAGGGTGCCATGGCCCTGTCGGGCAAATCCTGACACCACCCCTGCAGTCGGTGGAGATTGTGAAGAGGGACTGCATCGAAGAAGTCCGGGGTTGCGTGAACCTTTGGAACAATAATATCCATAGGCGTACGGGGTCAATATTTCTGGGGGGTCAGGGATAATTTTTGCCCGAATTTAGAATTTTGGACAAGGTTGTCCGAATTTTGATACCTCTGTCGGTTACAAGAGGGCATCATTAATTTTCTTGGCTGTCTCATTTGCCCGAATGGATCCACTATTTTTGCCCGAATTGGGTGGGCATATGCCCCCTGCCCCGCCCCGTTCGCTTATGATAATATCAATGTAAGCTGTCCAAAAGTAATAATGGGAAACAAGTTGCTACGGATGTGCGCCAAGTTCACAGAAAAAATGCCTAGTTTAAAGGCAATTTAGTAAGTATCCAAAGTCTAATAAAATTATCGCAAGCTCTTTCCAATGGAACGAGGAGACTACAGCTATGTATATTCTGGATAAATGCTATATTTATTGAGGAAAGGAGGGGGCATAGAAAAATCTGAGGTGACCCATGTCCCCTCATGACCCCGTAGTGCGCCACTGTTTAGACTACGTTAGACCTGTAGTAGTTGTAAGTATAAATTCGCCCGCGAAGCAGGCAGATTTTTTCTTTACTATTTTCCACCTTATTAGGCCTATTATAAATATTATACTGTTGAAAATGGGTTAAATTTGTTACTTGTAAATAAAACTAAAAATATTATAACGATCATTAATTTTCAATACCTTTCAAGTTATTTGTTTATATGCCGACACACTTACAGTATCCAAAATATGGAGCGGGGGGGGGGGGTAAAGGGTATCTATAGGCCCTCTCAGTCCCTTTGACCCCAACCCGTAGCCAGATAAGATACTGAAGGAGGGCGAGATGGTTTGGGATATTTGTTCAGGGGCGAAATATGTAAACATGTTTTAAGGCAATATGGTAACTAAAGAATTTCTAGGGCGGAAATTTTTTAAGGGTTTCGCCCCTGACCCTCTCTTGTAGGCCTATACGGGCTTGCCCAGCCCCCTTTGCTGCGTATACCAGTGGAATGACAATGAATTATCGTAGCATATTATGTAAAAGTTTTCTTTGCATCCTTACCGCCCACCTCCCCATGGCCTTCGTTGCCCTACCGTATAAATTTCTAGCAAAATACAAGAAAGATTTCTGCCCGTTGAAAAAAATAGTGCCTTGATGTCAGTCAGTGTTCATGATAATGAGTCGGATGACCAACATTGCAGCTTTCTGTGTATTCCGTGTTTTTCAGCGTTCTGGGAATAAAATGCTGTTTGTAAAGCATTCAAAGATCCACAGACATCCTTTAGCGAATCATGCTTAGGATTTCTAGCCAAATCAAATTTGAGAGCTAAAAATTTTCGCGCGCCGGAGGTGAGTTCGGAGGGCTTAGCTTGCAGAAGCACTGTTACTTTTGCAAGTGTTGTAATCATATATAAGGTGTCTCTTCATTCTCCTTCCTCTTTCTCCTTTTCATTTGGCCCATTTTAGGCATGAGGTTAGTGCATGCCCCCTATTACGCATGGGGTTCATCATGCCTCCCCCCTCCGCGACAAGCCCGATTGAACAGGGAGACGCAATTTCAGTTCATTACGAAGCTTGAAATTCCCTGGCTGGGATCAAGGATATGGATTTATGTTGCAATGACCATGTAGGAAAGTTCTTTCATGCTGTAGAACCGAAAACTAACTTCTTTCCAAACAAAAGTGATTTTGAAGAAACAATGATTTTTGTGTTTGTTGGTAATGTAAGCTTGGCTAGAATTTTTATTTATTCTTTGTCTTCTAGATTGGCACATGTAGCAAACCAATTTCGAATTAGACGGGCATTACAGGGACTTACCCTAATTTGAAGGGATTCCTGTGACTAGAAGCCATGGGCCAATCAAATAAGGTGATAATTGCAATATAGCCAATCGCACAGCACAATAGAAAATAGTTTGGCATGAAGGTGCTACGAAAGAATACATATATGATCAAAACTAAATGCAAAATTCTTACCTCTCTTCAGTTTAAAATGAGGGAGAAGTACCTTGAGAATTTTGATCTTTCTAAAAATATTTAAAAATCAAGGAAAGGCCACTTTGACTTTTAACTTTGGTAATGAGAAACAACATTTTTTTCTTGATCGTTTCTCTATTCTCCCCAAATTCCAAGTCCGCCATGTCTGTAGTGAACTCTTCGACGAATTGTCATAGGCAATGTTAGTTTCTAGGCAAGAAATGTGTAATTATCGACTGTTTTCATGCTTCATTGGGAATAAGTTTTGAAATCAGTAAGTATATAGGTTTACACGATTTTCGTTTGGATTGATATTGCGGAAGTAATATCTAAGATGTGGTTTGATGTGGAAAATAACGGTTTCTTAACAGGGGTCATGATTCGTTGTTTTCGTTCAGAAGGTCATGCATGATAAATACGCAGCTATTATTTTACATGTTATTGCAAGGTTATCAGTTGTAACGATCTCGCATTGATTTGAACTGGAAGTACTTGATCATTCGCTGTTGCAACCCGTTACTACTTGATGCATAAGGGTAAGGCGTAAAATAAAAGCGCATAAATCTAGGCCAATCTTTCCCTTCCGAACAACGTAGTAACTGTTTTCTTTGTAGCCTAACATAGACGTCCGCTAGTGGCTAGTGCATTGTGTTTGCATGAAAGCCTAGTGTTAAAATTACTATCGACATACTTAGGCTACTGTCCCATAGTGTAGGCTTATGTATCATTTATATGTCACACATTGTGGCTTGGGTGGCACCATTAGGCTATTGCATAATACATGTTACTGTTTCAAAATCATGTTACCTCATTGTTTGTCAAAACCATGCAATTTTCCTGCAGCAAACCATTACAACAAAACTCAAACAGCTGTAACTGCCAGAGATTGATGTCAAAATCATAAGTTAGTGACCAGAAAGCTGTTGAATCAATTTTCAGTTTTGCCAGGACTTACTGAAGGCTGAAGCTGAGAAATGAAACAAATTAACCAGCCCAGGGCTGTGTGGTGTCCCCCTTGCCTTCAAGTCCTTGACAGAAGGCAATATAAAGCTATTTGCTTTATATGCTGGGAAAGGTCAAAATTCATCCCAGTTTTACACATAGGCCTAGGCTAGGGGGGCCTAGGCCTACCTTACATCGGTACATATACTAAAGGGACCACGGTATCCAGTCAAAACGTCCCCGCTTTTTAGCTACCAAAACGTCCCCGCTTTTTACCAAGACATCCCCGTGTCATTACATATGTAATACAAAAACGTCCCCGCCTATGAATGATATATATAATAAAACCTCTTTTAATTTTAATAAAGAGAAGTTTTAATTGTGAAATAATTTATTGCAGGTAGCCTAGGCCTAGGCTTCTTGGAAAATCATTTTTGGTTCGGAACAGTAATATCACCTAAGTTAGCGCCACGCTTACCGTACGTAGCTACCCACTCACATTCTCACTGCAATCATACCTGCATGCAGGCTATGCACAACACGTAAAGTTTTTAAAGTATTGCGGCCATAAGGTGTAAAGTAAATTGCCATTAGCAGGCCTATTTCATTTTCCTTTAAGAAACAGAAAATAGCCTTCTTGAATTAATAAAAACATTAAGGCCTACAAATAGTTGAAAAAATTATCATGAAACTAACATTAACAACGATTCAAGCCCCAGATGTTTTGGTACGTGGAGGTTTTGACACGGGGACGTTTTGACCAATAGCGGGGACGTTTTGGTCAATGGACGTTTTAACTGGTAAGCGGGACCACAGTTCAGCAGGGACCGGAATTTGTTCACTAGACAACATCATAAATGCCAATTGTACAGCATCGCGCATTCGTGAAGGTGACCGAATTCCGGTCCAACCATGCTATTGTATAGGCTAGGCACATAGGCCAGGCGACAGTATGTGTACCAAGCGTGAAACCCCTTCTGGGGATTGTAATCTTCAGAACTTACCAAATAGTGCATCGAATCTCTTCCATATTCAGTACAAAGACCAAATCATTCATACAGTATTGAAATAACCTCACAAATGTTATTAAGAATAAGATACCAGTGAACATGCTTTTATGTTTCTCGCTATTGGTACCCGTAGCCTACAGTAGGCTGGTCTTGCCTAGGCTAGGCCTACAAACAGTATGAAGGCCTAACTAAGTGGGCTAGTACTGTTTCCATATGTTAACTTGGTCTGGTTTGTGGTTATTTTAAAATTATTAATCCACCTTAAACAAAGCAGATTTGTTTGAAATTGAGTCATGGCCACACTAAATGTAGAAATCGCAAGACACTTGCCCATGCAAAGTCAAAACTTTCCAGTCTGGGACCTACGGTGTGCAAGATATTCCATGATTTTGAACATGAATAGGCCTAGACTAGGACTAGCCTAGGCTAGGTTTGGCCTAGATGTAGAGTATATTTCATTAGACTGTGCCCCATGTGTCATCCTTGCTTGGAGCTGACTTTTCTTGATACACTTATAGGCCTTGGAGAAAGGTCGGTGTATTGGAGTTAGCCAGCCTACAGTGGTAATGGTAGCCTGTCCATTGATGTCAGTCTTGCAGCTCGTTGAATTTTCTCCTTCAGACATTTAATTCAGTTTGGATAGGACAGCTTTCCAGACTGTAAAGTTCAGTCTGCATGGGGGAGCTGTTGCCTTCACAAACAGAGATGGCAAATTTTCTGTCTGAGCGGTTTCTTTGGTTGTCTTTGCCAAAAATAAAATGAAAAAATTTTACAACGCATTCCCATGCACAAAGAAAAACTTCCCTGCAGACATGTATGTACAACATTAATACAAACTTAGCCTGTGAGCTGAGTCTACCCTAAACAATCCCTGGGACTGTGTATGTTGACACTAGTATTTAACCTAGGTCTGTTCATACCTTGACAGTTATATTCTGAACAGGGCTGGTCATGAAAATTTTTCAGGAGGGCAAGCAACTGCCCGCCTTACTTGAGATGTTGTGCTTCTAGGCGGGCAATTAGTTGCCCACCTAAGATTTCAGGCGGGCAGTCGTGTAAATATACAAGTTTCATTTAAATTTATAATTCTTTTAGGTTTACGCTTTGTCTCCCCCCCCGTGTCCCTCCCTGTGTTCTACCCAGTTCCCAACAGGGCATATATGCGACACACTGCCAACAAACAGTGGGGACATATGTTTTCTGACATCATATAAATCAGTGAAGAAATGAAAATGACTGCATCTCAACTTGCCACAAAACCCCCATCAACAACATCATGGCGCCCTTCAGGGTAGAGTTGGCGCTCTATTCCCTTCTACCATATGCACCACTGTGGACACAAAGCAGGCCAAGTCCAGGGTAACATATGGCGGAGCCACTCCATGGATGCATGCCAGTAGGGGTCCAAGGAACCATTAACTGACATCCATGTACCAATATTCCTTCTTCCATGGCACATAGTTGGGCCGAAGCCTACAGTCGGGAAAATGGCAGTGACAAGTTAAATCTCAAAGCTTTTTTTTTTTCCTTCTGTTGAGTTATGCCTCAGGGTCTGAATTTAAGTACTGGGCATCAGGGGTAAAATAAAAAAAATGCCACTCCAGGCCCACAGGATTTTGCTGGTGAGCCTTATTTTGAAGGACCCAGGATAATTTTGAATTGGTGAATTGCAGTTTGTTTGCCTAATATAAAACTTGTGTTTGCAAGGGTACAAAAACGTAGTAACCCGGGTACCCGATCACCATATCCGTTAGATACCGATAACCGATATAATAAAGTACGTAATGACACTTGCCTGATTTTTCACCTGTCTCGGAGTGGTAGTTACCACATGTTCAAGAAGACTAAAATTCTCACAACGAAATCGTGTCGTTTCAAATAGAAAATTAACAATATGAGAAACCTGATAAAAACAGCCAATTAATAAATGCAGTACTTCGTAAGGCCTCTATCTATCTACTGCATTGAATTTTGGGGCGTTTTCCGACTCAAAAAACAAGCTTAACTCGAAGCTGTCTAGGTTATACCAATTTAAACATGTCAACCAATCAGAGCCTTCAGAAGTAAGTATTCTCTTGCATGTCCGAAATTACAGAATGTAAACAAATGACGTCACGCTAGTGAAATTTGCTACTACAGGGTGTACACATTATCACTGACAGCTTCGTGCGTTCTTACGTAGCTATCCTTGTGTTGACATCCGGGCTACTCACATTAGCTTGCACATGGAGTTTTGCAATTTTTACGATCGTCATTTTGGTGCAAACTAACGTTAGATGCAATAGCACAGTTAATTTTGAAACTTTTCTTTAATATTTACAGCGTTATTATAGTCGTATCTAGGTAGTTTACACATGGCGGGAAGATGTTGATTTGCACAATAGTGACACGTTTGAACGTTGGGCGAGGTTTTTTATTTTCTTTTTGGCATACTCAAGGAGGCATGCCGTATTGAACTGAAGGAACAGCATTGCGTAGTATAATATGTACTGTACATGCAGGGCGCTGTAGCACGCCAAACATTATTGCAACTTGCAATGGGTCGGGGCGGCGTGTCAAGTATGCAAGCTACTGTAGCCTGCTACTACGTAATTTACTGTGTACAGTACAAGGATCGTATAAGAAACAACGTTGCTTCGAACTCGACGATTCGTGTTCATGAGGCTGTCAGTGCAGCACGCGCTAAGTTGCCGAATATTATCGGGGAAAAAATTCTTAATTTTTGGAGGTCTTTTAAATGTACTAATGTAAATATATTCGGATGTTTTTAGCAATGCTCTTTCACACGGGCGATCTATTTCTCAAGGTGGGCTATTTGTTGCCCACCACACAATTTAAGGCGGGCATTTTGATGCCCGCCTTGGGAAGTATTTTTGCTTCCAAGCCGGGCGATAAGGCGGGCCCGGGCGATCGCCCGGGTCATATGACCAGCCCTGATTCTGAAAAATCTCTGCACAAAAATTAGAACCACAAGAACTTCCACTAATATTCACTGTCCGTCAATGATTTTGTGTTCCCCATAACACTCTGCACCCTTTGAACTTACTGAACTAACTGAACCTTCAGGGGTAGGAAGGGTAGGAAGCCAGAAGGCTTTTAAAGACCCCTATTTTCTGCCAGGTAGATCCCAATATATGACTTGAAAGAATTGATGGATGGAGCAGCAACTACTCTGTCAGGAAGACTGTTCCAGATAAAGTATTCACAACCCTCTGACTAAAAGAATTTTTGCGGATATGCAGTCTGAACCGAGGTTTATACAATTTGAATCTGTGGCTTTGAATGATTGTTTTTCTGTTCTCTGCACAAGAAAAACTATATACAGTCTGGGAACAGCTGAACTGGTATCAGCTAAACTTCATTTACATTATAAGCCAACATTTACATGCATATCGTGATAGCAACAAGTTGTCAACAGACCTGTATTAATGAAACCATATTTTGAAAATTTATAGGCTAGGTATATTAGGTTAACAGTGGCAGGTCCTGCATTGGACTCCAAAGGATGAACAGTAAATATAGATAGTTCTCACATGACGTCATAGGAGCTTTTCACATGTAGTATGTCGGCCATCTCATAGGGCAACCCCGGCATGTACGTACAAGCTTGCCCTATGACATGGCGGTTGCCAGCCCCCAGTTGTGACGTCACTGAGAACTATCTATAAGTAGCCTTGTCATAGAGTCTCCCTGATATGTATGTTTGTACAAGAATTTCTAAGAGTAATTGTATGTTTTGGACATTAACTTAGACAAGTAGTTCAGTGTGTCCCAAGGCTACCTAATGGATGTGTACAGTTAGCAAAAGTAGGTAATATTGTGTAAAACTTTGCATCAGATGTCATGTAAAGGCTACTATCAGTTCTTGGACAATTTGTTACTCAAAGTTATTCACGACTGTCATATTACCTAGGTTATTAACATTTAACATGGTGTATACTGGGTATAGCCTGTCATGTAGTCATTTGTGGAAATAGTCAAGTCACACCCATAATTTTGCAAGTTATGGCCTGAATCATGACCTAATGAGCTCTGTTAGACTTAAGAATCACATACAGAGCTGAAACTTACATCTGTCAATATTTCTAGTTTGAAAGGCATTTACATGGTTTTATTTTGAGGAAGAGCAGTGGTGTACACTCTATGTAGAGCTTGGTATAGGACAAACTAAAATACCAATCACCAGATGAACTGCAAAAATTTGGTAAATTACATGTATTTGAACATTATTTGTGCAGCAATTAAACAGTGATAACCAAACTTAGCATGATATGAATATGAGAAATCACTCAGCAAAACTTTAATCATCAAAATTCATGAATGCCATTACTTAACCATGTTTATGCAGTAGAACCTAGAAACCTCTGTTTTGTTCTGCTTTTGGCAAGTCTGTCACATGAATAAGATGTCCTTGGGAGAAAGACGTTTGTAAATGATGATACATGACAGAGTATGGATTCCATAGTTATTGTAAGATATCTGCAGTAGTGTTTAAAAACCCCAGATAACACCCGGTATCTCCCGGGAAGTACGTCTGTGTCGATAAAATGAAGAAAGCAGTTTAAAAATGTTGAAGTGTTGTTAGAACAGTCAGATTTTTTTGTTTTCTCTTCCCCTCAAAGTGGGAGGGGGGATTTTATATTTTTGCCTTATTTGATTAGTGGGACAAATACTCTCTCTCTCTCTGTCATGAAGGACTGGAGTAATTGCTGTGCAATTGTTTATGAAGGAAAAAATATGGTCATTAAAGGTTCATTGGCATACTGTCACAACAGTAAATTCCAAGAAGTTGACATTCCTCAGAGCTTTTTCTTTTTGCATGTAGCATCCTTGAATAAGGGTACACCTACACTGGTGCTAAGTGATTTTGCTTAAGAATTACTCAGCATTATGGCTTCCTCTAAGTAAGGCCCAGTTCTTACATAACAAATGCAACTGGGTGCTCAAATTGTCACCCTTTTCATTTTAGCACCAAGTTGTTAAGTAAGAAATTTTCAAATGTTGGAAAAAAAAACAAGAAATATTGACCAGCTCTGGCACTGAGAAAAAAGCTTTCATTAATGTTTTGAACAAAAACAAGAAGACTGTTTCTTAGATAAAACCAGTGCAATACACTTTAAATTAGTACAAAAGTGGTGCCCAGTTACGTTCCGCACAAAACAGCTTAGGACTGCATAACTCAAGATTTCCAAGAAGCAGGAGACAATATTTCACAAAATTTAACTACAGTAACACCAGATACTGCAAGGCTGTTTTAATTTTTACCCGTGGTTATGAAATCTTTCAGTGTGTGAAGTTGTGATTGCTTTCAGAACTTGCAAGCCTCAAAAAGGGCACAGCAAAGCTGAATCTGAAAGGTGATTGCAGCAGCTTTTGCATGTGGACTATATGTTGTGTGAAGCTCTGCCAGTTTTAGCATGCTTCTCATCATTATCCCCATGCATTGAAACTCCAGAAAACTTTCTTATAAAATTTTCTTAAAAAGATGTCTCTTAGCCTCTTATTGTGGTGGGAAAATCTCAGTGTTTTAAAGTTTTATTTCATGTGTAATGCTGAAGCTAGGTGTTCAGTGTGCAGATCCCTTGAATCAGAGCTATTAGTTCTACATTGTAAGTTTGGCTTATTGAAATGAGACACAAAAGAACAGGGAGTTTGAATTCTTCAAAGTTATCCTGCACTGAGGAGAATTCATGTAAAGAGGGAAACAAAAGGAGAAATTTGTTTGCTGCCATCACTTTGGTTGCCAAATAACATTCACAGCTTGGGTAATGCTGTATTCAAAAATTACAGAAGCAGCACCTAACAGGTGTTACTTTTTGACATTTCAGTGTCTCTGTGGATGGAATAACAAGCCTGATACAAAACATTTCAGATTAAGTGAATTACACAAACACTGTTAATTTACTTTCTTAAAAATTTTGTGGGACGTTCAATGGATGATGAGTTTGTAAGTTGTAGATTGTGTACTAGAGTCCACAGTGTTACAAGCCAATTACATACTTGGTTTGCATGTTGGAAGTAGATATTGTACTGTTTACAGACATGTATGCAGATTACAGTGTAGTGTTGTGTGTATCACTCTTTACATGTATGTACTGTTGTGTAAACTACATTGCATAGGTACATACCCCCTGTACAGTTTGCAAGGAACAACGTTATGGTTATTCAGGTTTTAATGTTTTTTCTTTCTTCTTTTTTCATTGGTAGAAACTTGTCATACATTTTCTTTAATGAGTAGACATTCTGATTTTGTTTATAAGCTTTCTCAAAGAATAGTTCCTGGGGAATAATATAATTTAATCTTGCTTAAATCACTTAAATTAGAATTTTGATTTTTAAGATTAAAGTGCCTGTTTGTAGCCTTGAGAACACCATTAGGATTTGGAAAGGTAGATCTCAGTTCCTCAGATATTAGGAGCATGTTTGGTTTAGATTTGGTCTCAGTGGATGTATATTGGTAGACAAACCTGGGAAGCAGGGAGGCTCTTTCCCAAGAAATTCAAAAAATGTAGGTCTATGTCGCTCCTCCCTTACCCTTCACCCGATGTCACTGCGGGTTCCGGTTAGGTATTTGGCAGGGAAATGATGGGCAGTTGAAAGGAAATTTACATTTTTTGTACAAGAAAATGTGGAAACTTTGACTCCCTTCCCAATAAAAAAGCATGTTTTTCCAGCCCTTTGGGGAGATTGAAATTGATAGGGAAAGGGCCATGGTAAACTGGCAGAATGCAAATTTCAAAATTGAGGATGTCCATTTATAATTATTTCTGCATAAGTACGATGATATGTTTGTACCAAATTCGTCAACTTCTGTTGATTCAAAGCAGTTTCAGCTAGCTACAGTATCAGGTACATGACTGAGGCACAATACTTCCTCTCCAAGTGATAATAGTCATGAACTTGACTGGTAATGTTCCATGAGAATGATGAGCTCACATGAGATCTTCCTGTGTGACATTTATTTGCTTAGTAAACACCAAGAACATGTGCAGTACGCCGTGACTTGAATGCCAAGTTCATCTCATGGCTAACGCTGACAATGTTGTAACAGTACAGTAAAGAAGTACTTCACAGCCATTAATAGTTTGTGAAAGGAAGATAACTTGCCAAGAAATGAAATGTCAAACATGTGACATTTCAAGGAATGTTTGCATACATCATGTCACTCCAAATTAGGAAAATTGACCTGTTACATGTTTTACCAGAATGATTTACTTTGCTCTTTTTAATTTTATACCTCCTCACTTATTGTCACTTATTGTGACAGCTTGTTACAATCTGACATTGAAACTCCTCAAAAGTGATATTCTTGTGATTGAAGTGTCAGGAGATTGTGTACATATCAAAAGTTACTATATGCACTCATGCATACTTAGTACAGGTCACAATAACTTGCAGCCATGTGTAAGATGAGAAAAATCATGATGTACTGAAGTAACCTTCCATTAGGCCATAAGATGTGACTAGTAAGGATTCATTTCAAAGGTTTTATACTGGAAAGTACTGTAGTGTATTATACCTACATAAAATGCTGGGCCATTAATGATCTGCAGTATTTCAACATTTTGTCTTACTGCTTTTATGATTCTCTTAAGTCGGTAATGTCAATGGGAATCGGACGATGTTTTATACTTTTGCAGGTTCCTAAAGTATTCATCATTCTCAATGTTAATAGTGTTTGCCATAAAATTTCCCTCTAGCATCATTTTAGCTTGTGGAAGTCTTGAGTGTTTGGGGTAATGTAGCATTGATGAAGATTATGGAAGGTGGCTTATGATGGTTAGTCAATTAAAAATAGGAAAGTTTGTGAATGAATAATCTTTGCCAAGTCGCCTACAAGAGATGTAGAATTTGCATGGCTGTTACTGTTAGTTTCATGCTGAGAGTGACTGAAATTTTTCAAGACACAAAATTGTGCTTCTTTCAAACATAAAAATGATGAAGGGGATCCAAAGTTTCTTTGCTTGGGAGGAGAGGGGGAGATGAGGTGAGGTTATGAAATTGTAAATAATTTCATCACAGATTCGAATGAATTTGGCTTGAAGTGATGCTTAGTATGCCTTTAGGGTAGTTCTTTGGTGTGAGGTCAAGTTCATACAGGTCTCTTACTTGGTATTCTGTTTTACTGAAATTCATCAAAATGAAATTAGTGGATACTTGTTTTGTCTGGCATCTTGTTTGTGCCCATCCCACTTACGTCTTTGTGTGTGTTGATTGCAGGTTACAAGTCTTAAAGTGGGCATTACATGGCCAAAGTGAGTTTCTCAGTAAATAATCTTTGGGTTTAGCTTAAAATAAAACGAATGTTTTGTGGACTAAACTACATCTATGTATATATAGGAATATGACCATGTGAATTCCCAAATACAGCCCATCTGAAATCCGAAAGCAAAAAAAAAAGGTATGTGGGAGCGTCTCCTGACATGACATCATTGGCAGCAGTCAGTAGCACTAACTGTATGAGGCAGCTCACCCATCGTTTCACACACTAAATCATGTGCATGGTAATGTGCGTTAGCAGGTGCATCATTGCAACACCTATGCTATGATACCAGAGCAGTGCCTGTGACCAGTAACCACATTGTGAATGATGCATCATTGTGCGGTGACTGCTTAGCATTCCCGATAACACCGTCACTGAACAGTAAACAGAGTATAGGTTGGAATGGACTGTCCATACATGTGCCTATAGCTATTCTGTACAGTATGCCAACCACATGTATTCTTTTTGCACAAAAACAGAACGGAGGTTTATGTAGGGAAGCTAAAACACCAGCGCGCATATATATGCACGCGTACATGTTGGCCAGTGATGTGCCTCGAAGCCCCAACATAGTCCGCGCTTTGTGTCTGTATGTTTTGCGGGTATAGGGAGCTTGCACCAAAGGTCGAAGTGTCAAATGCAGTGGACGTGCAAGTTGTTTTGGAGGACACTGTGCCACGAACACAATATTGCATTAGTACATGACCTAGTGTCCGCATAAATGATTATTTGTCCTCCAGAATGTGGTTGTGTTAGTTGACTTTCACATGCATGAAACCTCCCTATTGTGATGTAAGCCTTTTCATGAAGTTGCTAACGTAACTTTACCTCAGCATTACATTCTAAAGTTCCACATACATCTAGATACATGTCCTTATATAGAGGGATTTCAGTCATGTGACTTAAACCAACTAGATGCAATTTTGAAGGGCAAGATCGCGCGTCTTTTTTGTTTTGACGGGCATGTATCCATTGCGTCACAGTAGTATCTATGGTCATGCCGTGCGCGTGTGCTGTAAATACACTTACTGTGTGTGTGTTTTGCCCTTCAGTGCCTGGGAATCCATTGCATGTGACGTCACATGAAATCCCTCTATAGCACAGTATTTGTGCCACCAGTTGGGTTATAAAAGTGCTCAGGTGACCTGTTGTGGCATTTTTTGAAACTGGATTGTTTGACATTTTTCTTGAAATTCTGTTTGTGCTGAATTGCACCAGTTGTGACTGTGTGTGACTTGATATCTATACATCATTGTATTCAATTTTGCACTGGGAAAAACTTAATTTGGTTGTGTTATTCCCACTTTAAGTAACGTCATAGTTTGACCACAGAACTGCCCACTTGATATTGTAATATTCCTTTCAAGTATGAAAAGGGGAAATTCTTACCCTGCATGAATATCTTCTCAGGATTATTAAGTCAATGGTACAAGGAATTTTGTTTTTGCTATTTTAAAAATGTTAAAGTCTTAAAAATGGCAATATCTCGCAATTAGAATGGCTAATTAGCTTCATATTTGGTATGAGTAGTCTAATATGCAAAGGTAATATTGTTTGAGAACAGTATATCATCTTCATTACTATTCTTGAATCATGAGTTGGGGGGGGGGGGGGAGGAAGGGAGGTAATTTTGGAAATGCTCCTGTGTACAAGCAAACTCATATTAGGAAGATTTCCTGTGCACACCACTCAATAGGTTTGTTGATCCTGGTGTGATGTTGTGCCCTATTATGTTTAGTGCCAGTAGTGTGGTATAAATTGAAAATGGCTGCCAGACGTCTTGATTCATGGAATCGGTCCTTGTACTAATTCATGATCTTGACTCACCCCGAAATTGCAAATTTTGCCTTGCTATATTGTTGTAACTCTTGGTAGAGCCCTAGTCACCATCCAAAATGCTTATTGGGCAGATTATTGGAATCAGTTTCATTGTCATTTTCTTTTTGGCCATGACTAGAGCTTCCTGCACTGATTCATGAATCTACATTTTTTAAGCTTTACTTGCACAAAGGGTTGCTGCCATTTTGTTTGCTAAGTAAATCATCACAAATTTCAATGGTGCCACCTTTCCAAATTATGTAAGGAAGCCGTACAGAAAGCTACGCGGATCTCAGGTGATATATTCATAGCTAGCCACGGCCTTTCAAACGCACTTACATTTTATACGTAATAGTACGTATGTGGCTGTGAATGGTACATTAGCCTGATCTGTACAGTATATTACGTAGCTGACTCTGAAAGGGGTATTAAGGAGATGCACAATTGATTTGGCTCATTGGGATGAAATCTACATGTGTACCCTTGACTGTTGGTTTATTGCAGGTCCTGTTTCGTGAAGGGTTAAGATTGATCTTAAGGTTGATTTCAGTAGGACCATTGCCTGGCAGATCCAGCTTCCAGTTATGGTGACATGCCACCAAAAAGAACTGTTTCACTTGTCAGTTAAAGAATAAAATCCTGCAATGAAAGATCCGTTGGAATTATTTCAATATCGTTCACGTTCTCAAGATATATCTTCAAAGTTTGATGGTTTCTGAAGTAACTCATTGCCTAGATGCAAAAATAGTGATGTGGAATGTTGCACAGTGTTATGATTTCTTTTGTTATAAAGCCTTTATAAATTATCTCTCTTTACAACTGATCAGATAGTTTACAGTTTGGTGAGTGATATCAATATTTCCCAAGGAAACAATTTTAACTTTCATAGTAAACCCCTCATGGGATAATAATGTTACCAGTGTCCTTGAAATAAAGGTTGAAAAAACAAAAGCTAACATTAGCCATATATTGAATGTCCCTCTTTCAGTGTCACATATTTGCATACTTAGCTCATGTTTATTCATGATACAAGTGTGAAACAGTTCTGAATAACCCTGTAATATGGTCAATATTTAATGGATTTTAATGGAAATTGTGGCTATTTTTGGATTTTTAATACTTTTGCATCAAAGATCCAACTGTGTTATTTTCATGTCACCAGACCTTTAAGATCGATGTAACTCTTTATGAAACAGGGCCCTGGTTAATTAGTTCATGGACTGGATGCAAGTTAAGCCACCTGCACACTTCATGACTTTGTGTGTTCAAACCAACATGACTGTCATGACCTACAGCAGTTTCCTATAGTCATTGGCACAACATTCAGAGGCACACCTTTCAGACGGATAATTTGTCGCCTTTTTTGTACTGAGGAATCTATAGGCAAAACATTGCACATGGCATAGTGACGAATGTGATTGTTTTTACCATTTGGCCATTATCATTAGCCCAAACCTGCATATCTTAGCATTTTAAAATTATGGAATGACAATGTAGTATATTTTATTCTCCGCAGTTTATGAGCAAGAAATTATTTAGTCAAAGAACCAGAGAGAACTGTTATCACTATGTGAAATTGGGAGCAAGAACCTACTTGTCACTACGCCAAAATCAGGTTTTTGGTTTCGATGATAAGAGAAACCTATGCATTCATGATGGCGTGTGTGTGTATGTGTGCGTGTGTGCGTGGGTGTGTATGTGTGTGTGTTTGTGACACTTTGCTCGTTAACACGATATCTCAAGAAGGGAAACTCTGACAGTTCTCAAACTTGGTACATAGATGCCCCATGTTGAGAGGAAGAACCCTATTGTTTTTGGTGGGGGTCAAAGGTCACCTGGGGTCACCAGGGGTCAAACTCTGAAAACCTTGTTAACACAATATCTCGAGGTAGGAAGCTTGGATGAATTTCATACTTTGTATGTAGGTGCGTTATGGTATGAGGAAGAACACTATCATTTTTGGTGGAGGTGAAAGGTCATCTGGGGTCACCGGGGGTCAAATGCTGAAAACTTCGTTAACACGATATCTCGAGAAGGGAAACTGACAGTTCTCAAACTTGGTACATAGATGCCCCATATTGAGAGGAAGAACCCTACTGTTTTTGGTGGGGGTCAAAGGTCACCGGGGGTCAAACTCTGAAAACCTTGTTAACACAATATCTCAAGGTAGGAAGCTTGGATGAATTTCATACTTTGCATGTAGATGCGTTATGGTATGAGGAAGAACCCTATCATTTTTGATGGAGGTGAAAGGTCATCTGGGGTCACCGGGGGTCAAACCCTGAAAACTTTGTTAACACGATATCTCAAGAAGGGAAGCTCTGACAGTTCTTAAACTTGGTACATAGATGCCCCATATTAAGAGGAAGAACCCTATTGTTTTTGGTGGGGGTCAAAGGTCACCTGGGGTCACCGGTCAAACTTTGAAAACCTTGTTAACACAATATCTCCAGGTAGGAAGCTTGGATGAATTTCATACTTTGTATGTAGATGCGTTATGGCATGAGAAAGAACCCTATCATTTTTGGTGGAGGTGAAAGGTCATCTGGGGTCACCTGGGGTCAAACCCCGAAAATCTTGTTAACACAACAACTTAAGTTACAATGCTTGGATGAATTTCATACTTTGTATGTAGATGCGTTATGGTAAGAGGAAGAACCCTATCATTTTCAGTGGAGGTCAAAGGTCATTTGGGGTCACCAGGGGTCACACCTGAAAACCTTGTTTACACAATATCTCCAGGTAGAAAGCTTGGATAGATTTCATACTTAGTATGCAGATGCGTTATAGTGAGAAGATGAATCCTATTGTTTTCGGTGGAGGTCAAAGGTCATCTGGGGTCACCAGAGTTCAATGTCTGAAAACCTTGTCAAGACGATATCTCCAGGTAGGAAGCTTGAATAGATTTCATACGTGGTAAATTGATGTTTTATAGTGAGAAGATGTACCCCATTGTTTTTGGTGGAGTTCAAAGGTCATCTAGGGTCACCAGGGGTCAAACACTGAAAACCTTGTTAACACAATATCTCAAGGGAGAAAGCTTGGATAGATTATACTTAGTATGTGGATGTGTTATGGTGAAAAGATGGACCCTATTGTTTTTGGGTGGAGGCCAAAGGTCATCTGGGGTCACCAGAGATAAAAAAAGCAAAATTTCTCAAGAATTCCCAAGAATATTACATGGGTTCACCAGAGGTCAAAGAGCAAAATTTCCCAAGAATTCCCAAGACTTAATAGGAATACAAAACTGTATTTTTCCAACATGTTAAAATAGCATTTGACCATTGACTGAAAGGTATGGGACATCATGGCTTTATTTGGAATAGAACATATATCATCGAAACCTCAATGCATTTTTGCATTCTGGTTTTAGATTCATTAGTATGTCAAAAAGGGGACAATATGACATCAATTTTGCACTCTTTATAACTGGCTAGGCTGTTTTGAAGGGGTTGCACTATTGTATTTGAGGTTATTTTGGCTTCTTGCACAATGTTGGGTACCTGATTGGTCAAATTGCTTCAGTCTCTGGATTGTAGCATACTCCAGTTGAGGATTTGTTAGTTAGATGAGATTTAACGACACACCAACACGAATGTGTTATGTAGTGTCAACTAGATAAATACTGTTCAAGCTCGGTTTCAGATATTGTTCAAATACAGTGCAAGTTCTCCCCTTTAGTTGCCTCTTATGACGGGGAGGGGGGGTGGTGGTGGGGGGGAATACCGTGGGCATATTCTACAACCCCCAGCCCACAGAGGGCTCCAGTTGAGGAATGCAAACATGTTTGTTTATGGCAACTGAAGGCAGTGTGACTGCAAACTTGCTATTAAAAGAAGTGGTTTCAACACTGCCTGTCACAGTGTTAGACCCATGCACACTTCATGACTATTTGGGGATGCGATGGTCTTCATGAGTTGCGTCTTGCAAAGGCTATGTGGCTACTGTAACTTTACTTTGTATGATATTGAGATATAAATGACAGTTATCTTCACTACTTGAAAATTGTTTTGCAATGATTTGTACTTGGGCTCATCCTCAGGATTACCTTGAGCAGTCACTCACATCATGTGATCTCTTGAAGTTGAAAATGTCGACACAACATTGTTGTGTTAATGTCATTACATGATCAGAAAAATGTATTTTCGTTATGTTGCTGCTGAGAGATGACAAATTTGAATATGTGGAGGTCTGTAACCTCAGTTTTTAAGGTGATGTTAATGGCCTTGAGTGTAAACAGACTAACCTGTAAAAGAGGAAGCCAGGTGGGTTCTATCCTTTAGAGAACAACACATGCTGGTCATGTTCTGTAATGCTTTCAGCCTCTGCATATGAACCAGTCTCAAGTGTGAACACTGTTCATTAATCAGGGTTTTCACTCAACATTTCTTTTCAGGAGTCATAGACCCTTCAAAATAAATTTACAAGAGCCAAATTTAAAAGAGAAGGTCAAAATAAATTTGAGTTTAATACAACAAACTTTATTCCTGTTTTTGTTTATTTTCTATATTTGTGATGCTTTTCCACTATTTTTTTCTTGTAAGACATGATATTCAATCTGTTGGTAATCAATATGGGAACTGGAAAGTGCTACATTTTGTGAATTAATTTGCACAATGAATGTATTGGCAAAATTGCATTATCATTACTGATTGTTGGGGCGAAAAAGCTGTGTGTCAGTTTGACCCCAGAGGTTTTGTGTCTGTTCATCAAAATGAAAAGTTGTGCGTCATTGACCCGGGTGCCCGAGTCAGTGAAATCACTGATTAATGGTTCTAGTATTGGCATAAAATTTCAATACATTCAAAAACTAGCAATGCCGGAAAAATATTTTTAAGAAAATCTCACTGACCGTGTCAGTTGTATTCTGTATGTTGCATTAGGGCAAGGACACAAAATAGAAGAAAATGGTTTCATCTGGTAATGGATGCTCTTTTTGCAATATTGAATGAAATTGGACCTCAACAAAGTGGCCCTTGTCAGTCTCAAACAATAATGGATGCTTCCATACTCCTGAAAATTATTAGTTATTGTGTCAGGCTTTGGCAGGACAGTGCAGCCTGCGTCTGTCATTCATCACAAAGGGTCACTGAACTTTCACTGAATACAGATGGACTACTTTTAAAAACATATATATATATATATATATATATATATATATATATATATATATATATATATATATATATATATATATATAATTAATATGTATATATATGTATATTATACATATTTTCCAGTGGCGTTTTACAAGGTTGTCATGTGAATGAGAAAAATATTCCAGTACATGGCCTCCAAACTCTGTAGCAATACTCTATTCCTAACTTAAGATATATCTCTGTATAAAGATTGGTTACTCTTTTGAAGAAATGCCTCCAGTTCTCATCAAGGTCTCAGAATGTTACAGTATGTAAAGTGGGCACATTGCCTCAGATTTCTTTGTTTTTTTCTGTTATTGAATGTCCTGTTTGCCCTTGAAATTTGACACTGTTGGAATGTTTAAATATCTTTCCATGTAGATCTACAGTGGCAAAAAGCTTCACCATATGTAGGGTATAGCAAACAGAATTACTTAATATTCCCCAAAGGCAGTGTCAGTATCATAAAGAAATTCAATGCTATGTGTAATCAGTGTGCTCCAATGACATCATAGGTTGCCCATAATGCCCTTTTAATCTCTAGGAAAAATGGCATTTCTTTGAAAATTAGTATCTTCCAGATGCTACTGTACATGCTATTGAGATGCAGTTTTCAACCCCAAAACAAAAAACAAAAAAAAAACAAAAAAAAAAAAATATCTACATTTTTTGAAGTCATTAGATTTAGTCCTTGGCAAATCCCATTAAAGAAAAAGTGACATTTTCTGAAAATAATAGGCAATGTGCAGTACAGTAGTCAGAAAGTTTGTGTTGCTTTTGGTGCATGTATCCTGCATATTTATAAGTTGGTGGGGGTTGGTATTAAAATTGTAGATATCTGACGTAAAAGAATGGTCAACTTTTCCAGCTTTGCTTCGTATTAGCACGTCAGTATTAATAGTGTGCGAAATTAATTCTGAAATATTCAATTGCCTAAAGCAGGGGTTCACAAGTGTTTGGGACTGAAGGCCACTTTAACTTGAGTTTTTACCATATAATAATGTTTGTAGTCAGAGCTCATTGGAATAGTTTGATTTTTCATGTAAACTTTTGGCTTTGCAAATATTCTGTTAGGCCATTTATGTGCATTGCAGGCCACAAATAACCCATGGACTGCAATTTGAGAACCAAGGACCTAAAGTTACATTCAGAATTTAGCCCTACTTTACACCAAATAGATATTTTGCTTCCAATTTCAATGTGTCAAACTTTGCAAATACTCAATTAATCCACGCACCCACTCAGATCGTATGAACATGCATTGGTCATCGTAATTTCGTGGGTGATTATACACAACATCACAAAATTTAATTGCTGTGATGGTGAAATCCACTTGCTGGAAACAATGTCTCCCCCTCCCCTTAGACTCCTCCCCCAGGATGGTGATTAGTGTCTGCTGCAGGGATGTAGCTAGCCAAATTTGAGTGCCGGGTAAAAGTCTGATCTGGGGAAAGCACCTCACCCCACTCCATGGCATCTACCCCATTTTTCAGCCATTAAATTTTCATTTTTCCCTCATTTTACTTAGAGAGTAAATTTGGGGTTAGTTTTAGGTCTCGGATGGCAAATTTGTGGTGGGCGGGGAGACGTGTGTTTGTCTGGAGTGCCGGGCGGAAATATCGAGTGCTGGGTGTTGTCGCCCCAGCACCGACCTCCGTAGCTACATCCCTGGTCTGCTGCCATCTATAGAAATAACTGGCACTAATTTGCCCTTGCTACAACCCTGTCTCCTGTAGAACTACTGTACCACTGCCAATTTGCTCTAAAGTTATAAGTTTGTTATTATGTTTGACAAGATGAACGGTTTAAGTATTTTAGAAAGTTTTTTTTTTTTAATGCGGTAACTCCTTGGTTTTGTGTAAACTGGCTGGAGTTGCAAAAAGAGTTTTTCTCAAAAACATTTGTAAACAAGTTAGCTCATGGAAATTAAGGTCAGGTCAGATGTACTAATAGATATTGAACAACCATCTGAAGTTGGGTACCCAAGCTTACAAATAAGTGTGGGTGGGGCATACCTTCAGAATCCAGGCATGACAGTATGAGAACGTACTGTACATTGACTATTTTTAATATGTGTACAGTAAAACCTCATTTATCTGATCCCCATTTTTCCAAAACCCTGTTTATCCAAACAGGGTTTTGGAAAAACCTAACTGGTATTCAACACAATTGAAGATAGTATCTTCCAAGTTTCCAGGACATTACAAGAAATAACAATGAAAATTTCAGCAGAAAATACACTATTTCTTAAGGTTTTATACTGTCACAGTAAGTTGTTTTGATGTCTAAAACAACATGCATCTGGGAATAAAAACAATTTGCAACTCTTTTGTCAAATCAGGAAGGAAAATCATACCTGCTTGTTTTGAAATTCTTGCTTGGAGACACAAGTTGGTATAGGCTTGATACCCCACTTGTAATAACATTAGGATACTGTAGTGTAAGACCAGGTTTCAGTAACTCTGAAAAGTAAATATTGTGGTGGGCTTGATACCTAAAAATAAGGACAGTAGACCATACAAAAATAAATGTGAATGGCTGTTTAAGAGTTTTACACATGTTTGTCTAAAATGTTTGGATATGTATGATCAGGCAGAATATTCTGGATACCTCTCAAGATGGTTAGAGCTTAACTTGAACGCGCGCATGCACTCATTTTGTGTGTACAAAGTGTTGGTCATTTAGGAGACTGTAGGCTTAAATTTTGGGAATGAAATCTCCCGTGCTTTAGAAGTCTACATAATGGTTTCTCAAATTTATTGGTCACAAAGAATAATAACGATTTGTCCACATGTTTCTTTAATTTTGCTAGCCGTATCGAGATAATTTGGGAAAAGTTTTGGCACCCTTTCTCGGGGACCCAATGTAGATTCATAAAGCCAAAACTTGCAACCCAGTTCATCCGAATTTTTTGGTTTTTTCAATTTTTGGCTGTTACCTGGTGGCTAAAATGGATTTGCAACCTATTTTGACTTTTTGAAAGTTTGACTTTGCCTAGCAATCTGTTGTTGTAGGGCTTAAGTTTACAGTCTTTACAAAAAGGTAATTTACCATAACTGTACTTAACAGATCACATGTTAAGGATTCAAGTCATTGGCCAATTGGAGACCATTGCAGTCAGCTTCAAAATGTCCAGTATAACCATCAGGCTGTATTAAGAAAGCTTAAAAAGCAAAGTCAGCTAGCCCGGGGCTAGCTCAAACCATACATGGGCTAGTGACAGTCAACTACATAAAGCCCCATGGACTTGTGCAAAATGCTGTACAGCTGTGAAGTAGGACTTTTGCCTATGCCTTTGGAGGCTAGAGCAAATGTCTGTTAGGCTTGTGATTATATAAGTTTGTCAAGTGTCCTGTGGGCTAGTAGTAAAGCTTCAGAAATTTCGAGCAGTGTTTGATGAAGTTTTCCCATTAGGCAGGGGATTGTGCCATTCCTGAACTTTTCTCAGCAAACCCCCAAGTTTTAAAACCACCTGCAGAAATATCCTGGTGGGAAAATCTGTTGGGAAAAAGTTCTTTTTGTGTTGCAACTTATTGAGATACTGTAGTCCCTTTGAACCAATAGTCCCTCCCAAAATATTTTGGGAGGGAAATTTACTCCTAAGTTCTGAAACCTAGTGGCAAACACTGCTTTGATATTTGGTACTTAATTTTCAGTACACTGTAGATCATGTGATTTTCTTTTTCCTCTGCAGGTTAAAGAAAAGTCTGACGTAAAGGATAAAGTGCCGTCATCGTAGTAAGGGGAGCTAAAGAGGAAAATAGGTGAGCATGTATCCTGCACCTGCTTGTCACGTTGGCAAAGATCCACAAATCTAAGTGCTGTAGCTACTTCTGAGTGATAAAGCATTGAAGTATTATATCAATGTATACTTGATAGTTTCTACAATGTGTCAGTTCATGAATTAAGAGGTGTCTTCATTACCTCCTGGGACTGAAAAATATTGGGCACATTTAATTTTGTAGTGTTTATCAGTAAATTTATAATATGACTGAGGTCATTACATAGGAAATTTTAAAAATCTTTCTCTAAAAGCTTTCAGTTTTAAAGCAGTGTAGAAAGTGCTGAGTAATGCTGATTTTGCATAATTTTACCTTTTATTGATTTTTTTCACTGAAACATGCTGTGGATTTCATCATGTGTGTCATAATTGTCGCAAATAAGTAGATTTAATGGATGAAATCTACTGCATTAAAGTAAGTTCAATCTAATCAAGAACACAGTTGAATTTGAAGGTCTTAGCTTAGTGTACTGTTTACATAAAAATTTTGTTTTTACCTAAGACTATATTACCTGTCGGGCTTAATTGTATAGGAACAGTTTGTTTAAACCTTAAAAGGTTGTACTCAGTACATGTATTTTTTGTTTCCTTGTCAGCTTTTGGTGTGAAACAGGTGAAGCACTTTTTGTTGAATCATGATCTTTTGTGCTAGGGATTGATTTTGTCAGTATCTTTACTGGCAGTTTGTTAAAGTGTGTCAATAGCTACTTATGCTACTGTTCCTGTTTTCAACTGTATTGAAGTGTTCGTTGTAGACGTTTGCTATGTATGTAGAGTCATTGCCTGACTGTTCAAGTAGGATTTAGCTCTGAATGGGTTGTGTTACAGGTTGATCTATACATAAATAACATTCAGATAATTGGGAATGGCTTCTGTCAGAGGCCCAACCAGTGATGGCCTGTCTTTGGAGCCCATACCCCCTTCTTCCCCCTCCCTAAAGATAACAATAATAGTTATAAAAAGTGATAAAGTTGTGGAAAAATGAGTATGGAACATATTTCACCTTTTGGTTTGATGTCCTTTAAATTTGCTGTTTCAGTTTCATAGGTGTGGGTGCCAAATGAGTCACAAAAGTTTGCACCAGTTTGGTCTTTTTTTAGAATTTTTTAAAATTTTTTAACAAGGGATACCCTTACTTAGACCCTCATCTGGAAAGCCCATGCCTGCCTGGACTCTGGAGGAGACTGATATAGCAACTGTTTACAAGATTTTCAAAGTTAGTGGTGTCTGTTGTGCTGAAAGTGCATCCATATTGCTGCATGAGGGAAAGGGTTGTATGCAGTATTGGCACAAGGACTCAGAATCAGAAGGAAAGGGGGGAAGGGAGGGGGGAATTCCCACTTCCAAAATATTTTGTGCTGGATTTTGGTTAAAAGGGGATTTTGATAAGTTGCAACAAAATGTCAACTTTTTCCCAGTAGGTATATGAGATTCCTGCACCCAATTTTAAAACTGGCAGTATGGTTGAGAAAAGTGCGGGAATTGGACAGTCCAGCTGCCTTTAATATGTGAACTCTGGTTGTAACTTAGCTCTCCATTAACAGTGGACAGCACAGGGTGATACAGCCTGGGACTGCCCTTAAGAGCTGCCACTCATATGGACGAACCTGTTACCACATGGTACTGCCTGGTAGTGAACACACCTAACATTGTATGATCGTTGATGTTTTTAACTTTTTTTTGAAGATTTTATGTGGTTTTAGAAGAGCTTGCTAGAAGAAGAATCTACATTTTGTGACATTTTTGAAACATTCTTGACATAAAAACACCTTATAGGAGCAAACGTAGGCAGAGTATGTAATGCAGAATTCTTTTTAAGTGTTAGATCTTTCACTTGCTATACTTTGTTTGAAGTCTTTTCTTGGAGCCTGCCGTTTCAATTGGCCTAGTTCATCTCAGATAAGGAATTCAAAGTTCTGTGAATACTATATTTTGAGACCATTCTCCACTGAAATTTCAGAACTTCATACAGTACTTGAGGACAGTGCTCAAATGATTGAGAGAGAGAGTGCATGAAAATTGTGGCATCTACACTCAGTAGACTATCACAAGGCTAACATTTGGTGTTACTTGTCAGGTACATGCAGAACTAATTGCCTTTTACAAAATCTAGAAGACAGGATCATGGGAAGGTTTTAAACCATAAAAAGTGGAAGTTTTTCAATTTGATTGAAAACTATATGGTATAGTATTTCCTGGCCACAATGTTAGGTCGGTCATGGCAAAATTTGGAAATTTTTACTTTGAGTTGATATACATGTTTTATTAAATTAGTGTTTGCACAGATAACCTGTGTACCAGAGTGCCTGCCCAATGTTCTACCCCATTCCTATTTTACTACAGGTCTGATACCTAAAAAAATATGACATGGGGAAAAATTCATTCCTGATTTATCATTTCCCCTGATGCTTGGACCATTCATTTGCTCTTTTGTGAATTGGTAACTGATAAAGAGAATAAAATAATCACAAAATTAATCATTTCAGGGTGATTCCAACTTCTTTGTTGTGCTGTGGAATATTATCTTCCTGAGGTCGCTTCATGATTCTGGTTCGTGATTTTCTGCAAAATCGATCTCCTGGTCAGACTTCCACTGCCAGCATAACGTATTGTATGTCATGTTAATGTTTCCACACGCTCAGTAGAGGTATGAAACATTCTGGTTGTCTGTGAAAAACATCACAACATCATCATTACATAGTAGCTAGTTTACAAGATTCTGGTAGGCCACCTGCTCGTGAAAACTTAAGTAGAAAACCCGTATCTATTTTGCTCCTGTTTAGGGTGAGGTATAGTAGACTATTCAGGATATGAGAGAGCACCATCTAAAGAATTTCATTGCCAGTGATCTTTCCACAGTATATTGACTGTCCAATAGTAGTAATAGGTTAGGTAGGTAGGGCTTATAGATTCACAAAACAGGTAGGTTTTGGGGGATTTTATAACAAGCCTGAATAGCTGTGTTTATGTTTCCAAAAATTTGAATCAGTTTTTGTTCATTTATATGCAAGACAGGTTACTAATGGAGCCATTTTATTACAGTACAAGTAGTGAGTACCAAAATGGCGCTTGTGCAAATATTTTGATAGATTGAAGGGTGCCATAATTAATTTCAACAGGAAGGTTGCTCTAGTTACGTATGTACGGAGATCAGTGGGCCTGCTGCCTAGCATTCAGAGACCTCCATTTATGGCAGTAGTATGCGTCAACGGTATGACTGGATGACGTAGGGGATTAAGTCTGAGTCGTAAACAAATGTTGAGTGTACACACACGCCTGCAAAAAGCTGGATGCAAAGACGCATTGTGTCCGCAAAAATCATGCTGCAGCTAGAAATTTTCATCTTAGTCCCAAATTAAGTAGACCAGGTGAGCTAGAAATTTTGGTTTTCAAAGTATGTGCACCCGCGAAGTTTTGCAGCCATGTGTACACACCTGCATTAACTACCTGCAGGCGTATGGTATTTCTGGCTCTGAATGCAGGGGAATGCTGCACTAGCTAAGTGGCATGCTTGCTGTTAAAACATGCAAGTACCAATTCGTGGTACCCAAAGCTTCCCAAGGAAAGGTATACAACATGCAGTGCTACACAAGCAACAAAGCTAGATTTGGTAGTCAGTTGTGCAACTTAAAGGACGTGTGACATGAAAATAACATAGTTGGATATTTGATGTAAAAAGCATTAAAAAATCCAGAAAATAGCAACAATTCCCATTAAAATCCATCAAATATTGACCATTTTACAGGTAAATTTCTATTTCATACTAGTATCATGAATAAACATGAGCTAAATAAGCAAATATGTGACATGGAAAGTGGGACATACCATATATGGCTCATGTTAGCCATTGTTTTTTCAACCTTAATTTCAAGGACACTGGTAGCATTGTTGTTCCCCGAGGGGTTTATGATAAAAGTTAAAATTTTTTTCCTTGAAAAATATTGATATCACTCACCAAACTGTAATCCGTACGATCAGTAATTAAGAGATAGTTTATATAGGGTTAAGAAAAGAAATCTTCACACTGTGCAACACTCCACATCATTCTTTTTGCATTGGCAATTAGTTTCTTCAGAAACCATCAAACTATGAAGACGTATATTTTGAGAACGGTAAAAGATATTGAAATAATTCCAACAGACCTTTGATTGGAGGACTTACCAATTCTTTAAATGACAAGTGAAACAGCTCTTTTTGGTGGCATGTCACACGACCTTTAAAAATACCACGAGTTTGTTTACATGATTACCAGTGTGCAAAAGAATACCCCGGCCCCTGATTTTTGGAAATGAGCATGCTCTGACTGTCTCTACAGCTTCAAGTTTGGCTTGCTCTAAATGTCAGAAAATGCCCCTAAAATAAACCTCATAAAGTTTTAGGACCTTATAAATTCATTTTCTTTACTTAGTTTTTTTCTATATTGTTTCTTTCATTTGTTATTTTCGTTTTGAAACGAAACAAATGTTAGTTGACAATTTGAGGTACCTTGAAATGATCATTACCTGTCCGATACAGGTTTGCATATCAAGCGTGTTTAATGAAGTCCCTGTGCTCATCAGAAATGTTCTGTTATTTAAGTCACCATGATATCGGGTACTGGAGGGATATGGCGATCAATTACCCGGTGCCTATTTTTCTACCCATGCAAACACTTTTTATTATATGTCAAGTTGCCAACTATTTTAAGCTCAGTTAAATCCCTAAAGTTTTGCATAAGAAGTTATTAGTGAGGTCTAAAGTTAGGTATAGGTTTATTGGAGTTTCAATGTTTACACAATTCAACATGCGTAATATTTTTAGCATTATTTGAAATTTATTTTTCTCTTGTTTTGTTTTCTCAGTTGAATGGTATCTTTACACCTGGGGTGTCGACCAGTGGACAGATGATGGTTTAATTTCGGTTTAAATAGAATTTGCCCTTACACGTGAAGGATGGCACGATGGTGAGGGAAGCTGAGTCTTGCCTGGCTGACCCAAAACACACTCAGTGGATCCTCGAGGCCATCCGTAAAATTCGAAAGCAGAAACAGCGTCCTTCAGAGGAGCGCATCTGCAACGCTGTACGATCAGGTCGTGACATCAGAGACAGCTGTGTACTTGAGCAGCTGAAACTGTGTGTGAGAGATGGGAGTGTGATTAAGTTTGTGAACAAAGGCGTAGCCTCATATCGAGACCCAGACGGAACTCCTGCCATGCGGGGCCGTCGTAGTGCAAACCATGAGAAAAATCCCAGTAACTTGGGACGGAATAGTGACCTTCTCAAACTTATCCAAAAGGTGATTGCTGACACTGGAGAAGGAGGATTGACTATAAAAAGTGTTGAGAAATATGTGCGCCAGCACCATAAAGTAGACTCATCTCTAGATGCAGACCTTGGGAGTCAACTGACCTTGGCAGCAAAGAAGGGGTTGGCTACTGGCAAGCTTATCAAGGATGGTCGACTTTTCAAAGTTCCTGATAATAATGAGGATGCCAGCAGTGAGGCAAGTATAAGAAAGTAGTTTTGCATTAAGAAATCAACAAAGGAAAATGCATGCTTTTATTGTTATCTCAGCAAGTTGAGCTATCGTCATGGTGATCTGTCTGTCTGTCTGTCTGTGTCTGTCTGTCTGTCTGTCTGTCTGTCTGTCTGTCTGTCTGTCTGTGTCTTTCTGTCAACATTGGTTAAAAGGCTGCTGTCTGCAGGTCAATTTGCTTCTTGTCAAACGTGGTAAGGTTATTCACATATCTAGGGCTTGATAATTATGGTAACAGGAAGTAGGTCAAAGGTCATTTTGGCTCAAAGAGTGGTCAAATAGTTAAAATATGCAAAAACTTTCATTGGGTTTTTGTCCAGATCTTATCAGATTTGGTCAGAATGTTCAGTAGATGATGATTGGTCTTCAGAGTTGAACTCTGGATGAGGTCACAGGTCATTTGAGGTCATAGAGTCAAACAGTGAAACCATGCAAAATTCTTCAGATCTCCTAGAGATTGTGTCCACATGTTATCAGATTTGGCCAGAATGTTGAATAGATGATGATGGGTCATCAAAGATGAACTTTGGAAGTAGACCTGTCAAAGTTTATTTGGGAATAAAGAGAGGTCAAATAGTGAAACCAGGCAAAAGCTTTCGTGTCCTGGGGGTTGTGTCCGAATCTTATCAAATTTGGCCATAAAGTGCAGTAGGTGGCAGTTTGGAAGTAGGTCAAAGGTCATTTGGGGTCGTGGAGAGGTTGAACAGCGAAATCACACAAAACTTTTCATATCCTAGGGGTTGCTTCTGAATCTTATCAAAGTTAGCTTTACTATTCAACAGATTTTGGGTCATAATTTTAGTATACATTATGTTGGTGTTAAAAGTCATTTGGGGCTACAAGATGTCAATTGTAACATTCCAGCTAAAGCTTTCCCTTCAGAGAGTTATGGATTTTTGGGATTAAACATTTTGCCATGGGAATCAGTTGATTGTTCTGATAAAATTGTGGTGTAAACAGCATTGGTCATTTGGGCTGGTCATTTGGGCTGGTCACTTGGGCTGGTCATTTGGGCTGGTCACTTGGGCTGGTCATTTGGGCTTAGCTGAGTGACCCAAAGTGTCATGCCCACAAACATTTAACAAAAATATTGCCCTTGAAGCTGGCATACAAACTTACAAAGCAACCAGGCAATTTCCTATCTGACACAGCTATAACCATTGACGCCTGCAGCACTGAAAGTGGTAGAGCGTGACTGTCTAATAGCAAGGCTGAGAAAAATGTTTATTTCCCGGGAAGAGAGTCAAATCGTCCACAATTCCTTCCATGTTTTCATGTACAAATAGGGTAAATTTCCCTCCAGTTGCCAAAATTTCCCTTCAAGTACACAAATTTCCCGGGAAGGAGCTTCCCAGCTTCCCAACTTTTTCCACCCATGGTCTAATAGTATACAAATAATGAACGTTTATGAGTGTGATAGTATGAATATTTCATTTGTTGAAAGATTTAACATGCTATTCAACTGGATGGTGAGTTGAAAGATCAAATGTTCTATTCAGTGAGGCGAAGCCGAGTTGAATAGAATGTTAAATCTTTCAACGAATGAAACTATTCATACTATCGCACGAATGAAAAACATTGTTTTACATTTATACCTTATAACTTTGATCTAGTCATTGGTTAAATTTGTGTTTTGGCAGTCACTATGAATTTGTGTTTGTCTGTGTGGTAGCTCCATGGTTCGTCGTTTGCTAACTGCACATTTATGTACCTATTACATATGCAATGTGCGTCATAGTTTGTACATACCAGAAGTGATAGTTGACTTACAGCCGTGTGCTATGCTAGCACAACACACGACGGTACGTGTTATACTAGACTAACACACGACCGTGATGATAGTGCCAAATCGGTACCACCCATGGCATGTGACCACCAGTCCTCCAGTCAGATGTAGAAGAGTTAATAAGGTGTTATGTAATATGTCATAATGCATCCTATTCAATGTGTGTATGTCTGCCCCATGAGGGGCTAGATTCTTCGAAAGATCACTGATGAAACAACTGTACTGTACATCACACAGTTTATATGTGAAGGAAATCTGAGCTTCTGTATCCTTGGTGCTCTTGTTCACCTGTTCTGAGTTTCATTTTTATCATGTTTGAACAGCTTTAAAAAGTTCCAGAGAACATGGTAGCTTATTGTTATGATGTTGAAGAGGAGCCCCTTTCTCCTAGCTTAAAATGTAAAAGATCAGAAACCTCCTTTTAAGTACAAAGTAGAACTCCACATTAAATAAGCTCTTTTTAAAAACAGGGTTGCCAGACTTCCGGCAATAGCCGGAATTCCGGCTTTCGTCTGACTTTCAGTGTGGCTCCGGCCCCACACTTTGCTTCCGTCCCCAATTGGAAGAAAAGCCGAAGCCAATGTGCCATCCCGGTTGGCACTTTCCCAGATGTAAAAATATAGAACATACGTTCATACGTTGTATTTTGCAAGCCCTACGATGTTTGTACATATATGTAATATAAGTAATAAAAGCGACTGGTCAAATTAGGCTAGATAAGCAGTTACCCAGCTAAGTGTGTGTTGTATCGGCACTGCACTGTACTGTATTTATGCACAAGTTTAGTGTTTTGCTCATTCTACGTGCATAGGTGTTGCACAGTGCACAGGCTAGGGCAATGTACATTAGTGCAAACATAAGGTAGCCTAACAGAGCGGCGTTGTGTGTAATGACTGTGCGTGATGACAAATTGTCGTTAGCGACTTTAAAGTTGTTACAATACTACATGTACGCTACACGAGACTAGTAGTGCGATTGTTATCGTTCGAAATGGATGTGGAAAGAAAGTAATTGACGTAGGAGTCAAGAATACAGTAGATTTAGCACTTATTAGAAGTGGCTGGTAAACGAAGATTACCTGGGAGTTTATCTCTCTGAATATGAGAGATGAGATGTCACAGGACCAGCATAGGCCTAGCGTTAGGCCTTACGTTAATCCTAACGATTAATGGAAATAGAAACAGAGGAAAAATAGGAAGTATTAGGTAGGAGCTAAATTTGACTCTTCCTACTCCATTATATGTTCATGCAGTATTTGTATTTGTTTGTGTGTGTTGGTCCTTTCATCCTTTGGAAACTTCCTCCATAGCTTTAGGCCTAGGGCATACGCTAGGCTTACAGGCTAGAGGTCTATGTTACTATCCCATCAGTGGAGTTCAAAGATAGAAACCCTTATTTGTTCACCTTAAAAACTCAAAACTGTTGCAGGAATTTCCTTAAAAATTCGCACAGTAGTTGCACTAAATTGCATCTGAGGACCCTCAAATATTCAGAATTTTTCCAAAGGGGAGACACCCCCTCCCCCAGGCCAGTGGTCAATAAATTTTTCAGGCCCTGGAGGCAAACCCTGCTGGCAACCCTGTAAAAAGTAGCATGATTTTATAGTTTGTAACTGTTTCTTCAAGATCGAAATCAAGGGCCCCCATAACCTGTTGGCACTGAGACTTGCAGCTCATTGATAGACATCGTTAGTAGTATCCCCTTGAAAGCTGAAAGAAAAAAGATGGCCTAATTGACTACTGTACCTCCTTGGGTGCCCACGCTGTAACCTTGACATTTGTAGCAGACATGGCAGAATTCAGTACCCTGACTGATCCTGTGGTAAAGATGTGTTTGAGAAATGTCCTTTGATAGCAATGTATTTATTTATTCAGCATGTGTAATGTCACTGTCGTGTTGATGTAGTTGATCTATTTACCAGTGGTATTACTGTATGGTTTTTCAAGTCCCCACTGTGCATACTGTAAACATCGTTTGAGGTTCATTACGCCATTTCAAGTAGCTCTGATACAGGTGGTTTTATCATAGGTGATTGATGCAAGTGGATGATGGTCTTATTTCTGCTTGTCCGATCTCATACACTGTGTTGTGCTGGTGCATTCAGCACATGGTTGGTTTCACAGGAAGTGTTTCTCATCTTAGAGAAGCATGCTCCAGTGGACAAGGCTGATGAAGACTTTATCTTCATCTGTAAATGCACTTGCAGTCATCGTCTGTTGTACTGTCTACCTACTACTGTACAAGTACTTGTGTTTTGTGCTGATTTTTTTATTACCGCATAGGCCTATCATGTTTCGTCTAATGAGCATGAGGAAAACAGTCTTGTAGCTCTTGAAATTTTCTTAGTGTTTCCTTCCTCCCTTGCCATATTTGTTGTTGTCTGAATTCATTCATTGGAACAGGTAATCAATATGTGTAGCCATTCAAGTGAAGAAGAAGCCAGTATTTAGATGATTAGCTTCCGAATGTTCCCTGGAATCCTTTGTGTGAAGAAGTGATGTATTGTGAACCCATTATCTGGTCATTTGAAACCGACTAAATGTTATAAGTAATGGTTATTACATCCCCCCAACTTTTCAGCAAGGATATTGGTCTTAGATATGGTACCTTCATTCAAGGTTATTAGTTCACCTCAGTGATATAGTGATCTTTGTGTGAACCCCTGGTGTCAGTTTGGGTTAATGTTGGTGGAGGGGGGGGGGGGGAGATGGTCAGCATGGTATGGTGGGCAACATTGCCAGTATAACTCATTCTTTAGAGTTTCTCCCAGAGTAGTAAATTTTGTGCAGTAAATTTGATATTATTTACAGTAATAATGTTCCTAAGTAGCAATAAATCTGTTCGAAACAGAACCAATGGAGTAAATAAACCCTGATATAGAGTAAATACATTATTTTAACACACTTGTTCACTCACTTCATCTAGATCCACATCTAGTTGACAATAGGGCTGCGACGGTTAACCGGTTAACCGACCGATCGATCGGTTAAACGACCGCCAAATGTTGTTTCGTTTAACCGTTTTTGCATCTTAATAAACCTGTCGCCGCAGTTCACCATTATACCTAAACTCGTTTATGCAGTAAACCGCAGAAGTTGCTTGCCCAAAACCACGTAACAATGTGTAAACTTTGGATGAAAAATTACAAAAGGTTTAAAAAAAGACCTTTATAATGTCAGTTGCACAGTCTGCGTTGCGTTGCTTTGACTGGTATATCGATCCGTTCGCCCCATGATCTGGGAGTGGTTTGCCGAAATAATGTGACAATAAACTCTTTCACGAAACTTTTGAAAAGGATTTAAAATTATCAAGGGTGCAGGGATTAAACTATGCAGTACACGCTACAACAATCCACCATACTTTTTAAAAGTGTGGAGCACCGTAAACTTCATAGATAAGACTAAAAAAGTTACCTCTAGACGGCAGAAAAATATATGCTTAATATCGTTCAAGATAAATGCACTTCGGGAATTTTCGCGGGCTTAACTTCCAAGGTTACATGTTTACAGTTCATCAGTCTCGAAACATATGCAGTCTGCACAAAATAGTGACCAAGCTATGTAGTCCTGGGCTTAATTATGCAATCCTGGCTTGCAAGCCTTGTAGGCGCAACTAAAATATTTGTAACTGGGCTTGTCTACAATAAAGGGGTATAAAAGTGTTACAAAGGTGGTGAAATTTGAAGTCCTCTAAGAATAAATTTTTGTTGTGTTATTTTGTTTGATTGGTAGTCTCAATTTTGTCCTGAGAGCAGGAAGATAGTTCTTTTCACCTATCACCACTTTTTAAGCGGTAAGTGTTACTGGTTACGTATGTAACGGGGACAGACATGGAAACTCTTTGCTCCAGAAATCTTTAAGGAGGACAATATGTATAAATAAACCCTGTATTTAATAGAATGATAAAGAACAAACACTTTTTCACTGAAATTGCATTACCATTAGTTAAACATGGACTAGTATGGAGATCAATGGTTACGATGGTAACAAGGACGGACATGTCCGTCCTCGTTACCAACGTAACCAAACTATGTTCGAGAAAATTAAGCACTTTAAACACTCGAATGCATTGTGACACAAGTTTTGCTCTTTCCTGAAGTGTAAACTGATGACATGTGAAACATTCATCAAAAACCAATGTCCCCATGTGCCTATGTTATACTACCGACAAGGACATGGTTACGTTGGTAACATCTGGACGGACATCGCCTTGAAGGCTCTCATACCCTTGTTGTAAGCAAAAAGATGGAGGAAAGCACACAAACCAGTGACAAATATGGCCATCTGCAAACAGATGCAGTTTTATCAAATTCTCTGGTAATTTGTGTCCTACAGGCCTGTTAATATGATAGTTACCAACGTAACCATTAGGGGACAGACATGTTACAAACGTAACCATCATGTGCTCCGCAACTGACTATGATGCATTTACTGCTGGATTATTTTATTTGTGGTACTGCACATGATCAAGGTTAAGTGTTACATCATAACCTTAGCTCTGGAAATCTTTTCTTTCAGTTAAAATATCAACTATTAAGATTTAATATCCGGATGGACGGACAAATCTCAAAATTTTACTCCAAATTGCTGATAAAATTTTGCGGTGTTTGTGCACCTGAAAATATTCATTTATCATTTACCATTTATTTTGTACATTACATTTATGAATGAAGACAAAGAACCTGCATCAGTCACATCTGCAAAGGTCCCACTCACATCATAAATTTATTCCACATCCTATGTAACACTTATAGGTGGTAAAAAAGGCCAAAATAGCCCCAAATTCTGCCCAAAACATCCTTTATATAAGTTGGACATTGATAAAATTGTCTTTATTATCTCTCTATAGTCCTCCAAGTATGGTGAACTGTAAAATCACCAAACCATTGTGACATCTTTCAAAATATCATCAAAGCAAAAAACACACACTGAATATTTTCCTTTACTGTAGACAAGCCCAACTACATTAGCCTCCCCATTTAAGCTGACTTAAAAATTTTAACAAAAAGCGATTAAACATTTTTTATAATTTTTTGAACGTTACTATAATTCCTGGAAAAGTTTCAACCCCCCAAATTTGCAAAGATGAGTGAAATTCTTTAAGCCATTTCATTTATTAACCCCAAATTATAAAATATGGAGCATTCCAATGGTGAACTTCATGAATAATCATATTATTTTCGAACATAATTACCACAGTTCGTTGGACTTGCTGAACGAACGGGCGCTTTGCACTTATGTGCATTGTACAGTACAGTACAGTATTTGTAATTAGCAGAGCTGATTGAGCTTGCTGAACGAACCGGGCCGGCCGGCCAGCCATGTGCTTCGCACGTTGCATGAACGATCGTTCATGACATACCGTACGTACATTGTACTGTACATACAGTATTGCGTATGAGACAACTATGCCCGAGTCCCATTATAACATAAAGTATGAGGGTAGCTGCCGTTATCGAAAAGTTTTGCCGTTCATAATTACGAAGAAACTGGTATTTTCAGTAAAAAGGCATGCGATATACTGTAAGACAAGTTAAAATTCAACGTTACAATTTTTACGGAACATGCGGTAATACATATGGGTAAAAATTTTCACACCTTTACGACATAACGGTGCTGGAATTCTTTGCAGACACACGTATATTACGTATGAATTGCAGCAAGGTCACAAGGCACACTCATAGTACACTGTATGTGGTACGTTTGTACTCGACACTGCTCTAGGCGTGTGTGATACTGTATCGCTGTAGCCAGAGAAGTGTGTCTTGAACTGCGAGAATTCCAGTGATATCCATAGGCTTCTCATCTTACGGTGCTATGTTAGACCACAAAAATCTCGAAAACGGTAATCAGTGGCATAACGAAAGGTATGCATGTTTGTGAAAAGTTTGAATAAATGCGTGATTCGCCCATGCGTACGGACTGCTTGCCAAAACATCGCAACTAATGCAAACGTTTTAACTTGCACGCTACTTCGACGATCATCACTACCGGCGCCATTTTAAGTGGAGAAACTTTGGTATTTAAAGTGGTGGCGCTCTTCCGAAATGTTTATTTTGTTTATATACCTTGACTTGTTTTTATTTTCGGTTAACCGTTAACCTTTCGGTTAATAAAAACGGTTAAACGGATAGTTAATTAACCGGAAATGCACAGCCCTAGTTGACAAAGTGTGTTCATCGTGTATGTGGGTTCCCCATAAACTATGCACCATCAACATTTAGTAAAGTGTTGAGTATTCATTTCTTATTTTGTATTGATGTCTAGCAAACAGTGAGTAATAAGCCATTTTGCAGTTAAAATTGTATGATTGCCACAAAGAATTGTGGGATGCATGGAAGATAAACCATGCTCAGTACACATGTTAGGCAAATACACGTAGGCCTAAATTTGGGACAGATTATTTAAGTTTTTAAGACCGAGAAGACAGTGTTCATACCGTTCAAGACACAAAACCTCAGGTAAGAACCCTTCTTGCTGTCCAGTCTGTTATAACTAGACCACCAATGGTGTAAACTTCGACTTCAGCGGATTCAGAATTTCAAGCATGAAAGGGAGGGGACTAACTCCATAAGGGCAAATTCTGCAGCTACGAGCACCAATTGTACGAAACCTCGAAAGAGGGAGTGGGGTGGTCGAAGGAAAAACTTAAAATTTATGCACTTGATTGGTATTTCTGACATCTGGCAATTAAAATAAACACCACATATTGTCAAGCAGCTTTACGACCGTCTAAAGAGGTGGTGTCGAAAAAGGGGCCCGCGACTGACAGCTGGGGAAACCCCCTCTGGATCTGCGTCTAAGAGTAATTGCAATTTGGGTAAATGAACATATCGGAAGGTGATTGGACAACATACCTGTATGGACAATTCTGACTTGGTAACATTCGAAAACGGGACAATATCTTCTCAACACGAAAACTTTTGCTTGGACAATCCATCCAGTATGTCTATGTGAAAACACTTCTTGTCAACGGCCATTTATTTCCCTTCAATGGCATCTTATTCTAGCTGATTTCTTAACAAGACAAGGGTTGATCTTTGGGTAGTGATTTTTCAGGCAGTCCAAAACCGTGGGTATCTTTTGTAATTTCTGATTTGATTGTATAAATTACAAGATTCTGAAAGAAAACGTACATACAAATGTCATAAAAATCCTATATTTTAAGTCGACAGTATCTTAAAGCAAAGACAATATTCGAAAGGAAACTGAATCGTTTCTAAGCAGCCGGGGCAACGAAATAGTGCTCTTCATTTTTGACTATTACCATTGCCTACGTAGCAGGCTGCACCGCATATTCGTTGTTCAGTCATAATTATGTTTGGGAAGCCCCAAAGAGGAGATGAGCAAACAGAGTACGCTTCGTGGGGTACGGTACTATTTTCATTGTTCGCACAGGGAGCTGCTACTCTGTGGCAGCCCCCTGGTTCGAATTACCCTGTGCAGGAAGTCCTTGTGCAAACACTAGCGAAATTGCAAACAATGCATAGCTTTGTGTGGCTTTGCTACATGTAAACAGATGGATTACTCCAGCGAATCCTGTGTTTTTATCATCATGGGTACATTGGCAGGGAAGATGTTCGTTTGGCAAATTATTGCGCGAAATATACAGCGAAACTGAATGCCAAATGATTTGCCTTGGTGGTCTTGGCTTGAAAACGCCAAACAAGTGTTTGCACTTAGCAGAATCGATTGTTTTGGACGAAAAGAAGGCAAATTCATTTCAGATTTTCTCCAATATACTTCCATGAAATGAAATGCAATTTGCAGAGAAGATTACTGACAAGATTTTAAAGCAACTGGCACCAGTTAATTTTTTGTTCCAATCAGGAGTAAACCCTGCCAACGCATAACGGTGTATTTTCAATTCAAAATTGCCCCCAAAAAACATAATTGTTTCTCGTGGTATCGATTATTCCTGAAGAAGATATGAACATGTACGACCCATGAAATAGTGTGCAAACTTTCAGGCACAAATATCAAAATCCTTAGAGGAAGATAGGTTTTATGGCCAAGTATTGAAAAATAAGCTCTAGAGATGTCATATAAGCATTGATCAACACAAAATTTTAGAGGTAAAATTAACTTAACACTGTACACATCCTCTCCAAATTTCAGATCCATAGCTTACAAAACAGCCAAGAAAACGCAATTCAAAGACAAAATCTCTGAACACCTCGCCAAAAGCCGCTGAGGCGATCGCATTTCTTCGATTAGAAGTCTTCTAGTCGAAGTAAAAATGGATGGTTTGAATATCTTCTAATTAACATAGGCTAAACGCTGTTTGTTTGGCAGGTGTTATAGGTACAGCAGTGTGTTTTTTATCCCCCGTTTTTCAAGATCGTGGGTATGGGCAGTCAAAATTGCGAAAAAGGCTTCTTGTGACATTTTTACAGACCAAGTCATGAACTACTGTTAGGTTATACTCTCGTACTCTAGATTATTAAATCTGAAGAAATGAGTTATCCAGATTAAGTGGAACTAAAATGGTTTTAACTTAGGCTTTGGAACCATTGTGGGAGTTGAGATAAATGTGAGTTACCTTGAAAAATTAGACATTTAAGTTGTATTGAGTTACTGTGTATAAAGCAGATCATGTAGGTACTGTACAGGGAATGTGAAGTAATCAGAAATCAAAAGCATTGGCACAGCTGATTGGTTAGGTTGATTGTTTATTCATAAGTGAAGATGGATATTTATAAGTATGGGACAATAGGAAGTAATACATTGAAAAGATTTGGCTGGTGTGCAGTACTTTGGACTGTCTGCACTGGTGCGAAAGGTCTGTCACCTGCTCCCTGGTCAAAGGGTTGGGTTGAGAAGAATGGGAATGTGTACATAGTTGTAGGGTGATTTTGTAACAGCTTTACTGTACACATTAGTCATCATACATCAAATGCAGCTATTAGCCACCATACAAGATATAACTTTTATCATACACAGTCCTGTAATGCATGTGTTCATTTGGGTGAAAGGCATGGAATTGTAACAGCTCACCCATAAATTGTTTATCTTTTGAAGGAATGAGGCCAACTACAGTAAAATTTGTCCCATCCCATTCAAAGACTGTTTATAAATAGTGCCAATGGCATCACTGCTATATTATTACCCTGCCTGTAACATAGAAATTAAAGTTAGAGAGAATGATGTCAGGCTATGTGGACCGAAACCTATCATTTGGTAGGTACGGCAACAAAGCAGCAGCATAATACAAATAGTTCAGCATTACTTTTGCCCCAGTTATTCTTGGAGAAACTACTAGTTTTCAAGTAAGAAGTATAACAAATCACTTAAGGCACTATGACTTACCTTTGTTTTGAAAATTACTCATAATCTTTCGAAAAATGGATAAAAATGACATTAGGCTAAACGTTTGAAGTTAAATGCACATTGTTCATATATGGAGACATACCAATCAACAAACTTTTTGCTGTACAGCATAAGTGCCCTCACAATTTTCGTGGCTTCACTGGTTAAGCACACAGGGAATGCACTGTGTCCGCATTCTCCTACTTTACTTTCTATGGTTTGGAATTATCTTGTGTAACTTTGGCTCTGGGATCTCCTTAAATTGGTGGTAGATGGATCCTCAAGTTTAAAGTGAGGAGGGTATGAGTAAGGCTTTGGATAGAACAGTCATCCTATTGAAATTGGGATTCTAGATCAAGAAGAGTCGAGTAAGAAATTCTGTCATGAGAATGGAACTGAGACTTCACTTCACTAGGCCTCCTGAAGTTCTATTTCCTTGAAGATTTTCTAGAACACAAAATTTTTAGTAACCTTTCAATCTATATAAATGTCCCTGGCAAACAACATGAAACAAACATGAAGGAATGTAAGAAACACCTGACATGAACTAGATTGAGAAACATCCCCAAATGCTTAAGTACTAGGTGCTCATACAGTGTACATAAATTTATGTAGGATACAGTAAGTTTGTATTCATGACCATGGCCTAACATGATGTCACAATTGGCAATTTGGTGAGCAGTTGGTTCTAATAGGAATCAAGATTGTGGTATCCTAGAGAGCAAACAAAGGTTTTGCAGATCTCTTTGCTATATCCACAGAACTTCTAGGGAAACTTTTGACATGGCCAGTAAAGAATGAGCAGGGCCCTCCACCTGAGGGCCCTCTCAGTACCAGGGTTATATAAATAGGAGGTAAGTATCAGGGCTTGTAGATTCCTAAACCAGGGAGTTTTTTGGATTTCATTTGCATCAGAAAGTGACATTCATTTATGTAGCTACAAGGTGATTTGCTGGATAAAGGCCATTAAATACATATATTATAGAGGGAGATGTTACCATCATTGCATTGCACTAAGCACATCATGGGAGGTCT
This sequence comes from Holothuria leucospilota, assembly GCA_029531755.1. NCBI lineage: Eukaryota > Metazoa > Echinodermata > Holothuroidea > Aspidochirotida > Holothuriidae > Holothuria > Holothuria leucospilota. The sequence goes on from CM055980.1 coordinate 20,196,626, forward strand.
ATGTTATTTGACATTCTCCCTTGGCACTCCTTGGTACAGTACTGCCATGTTTATGCCTGCACTTAGTACATCATTGAAAAGCTGGGATAGGCCAGTGAGAGTGAAAGCTGAAATGAAGCTCATTCGTATGAAGTGCAGCATCATTGGGGCTCTACGAAGGAACCTTTGACCACCACCAGCAGACTCAGAAGGGCAGCAGCCCCTTTAGTGGGAAGCAGCATAGAACTAAGCTCTACACAGGCTGTGCACAGTATGTCATTGAAAAGCTGGGTTAGGCCAATGGGTGATAGCTGAAATTATAGCCTCATTAATATCAAGTGCAACATATTTGGGGCTCTATGAAGGAACCTATGACCACCACCAGCAGACTCAAAAGGGGGAAGCCCCTTGTGTGGGAAGGAACAGAGGGCAGAGCTCTACAGAAGCTGTGATCCTGGTGGATATGAGTCATTATATGAGTCATGATTGTGACTTGTATTTGAGTAGGGTGTGAGCCAATGGTCCTTGGGGTAATCTGTAGTCAAAGGAGAAGACTGCACTGTGTGCAGACCATTTAGTCAAGAGAGTTTTGAAAGGGCAATTAAATGTGACACTGGTCAAATTGGTTCATGTGAAGTGGTCAACATTGGCTGAACAGATCCACTTGCAAAATGATGGCCTCCCCAAGGGGGAAAATGTCACCCTTGCATAGTTTCTACCTTCTGTCATTTCAGAGTAAAAATGCAGTGTGACCTCCTTTAAAGTAGTTTCTGTCTGTAGGTTCCATTTGCTCAACCTTGAATTCAATTATTAGAAGTTGGCTAACCTTCAGGATGGACTAGTTGGTTTACTCTACCTTGAAGACCACCATTTACAAGCCCTCTGTCTGAAAAGTTACGAAGTCAAAGAGAATTTTCCTTGAGACGTTTGTTGCCAGGAACTTTTGGATCTTGGATTGGTTGAAAAGGCACAAGGGGCCACAAAATACCTTTTGTATGTTTCAGGAGGGCCCTTGTAGGGCCCTTGTGTTTGATAGAAAAGGTAGTGGTACAATGCGTTAGAAGAGGCTATATGTTTAATTTATATCCCTTGCAGTGTTCACATTAGGAAATGGGATTGTGCGATTCCTGCACTTTTCTCAACAATCCCGCAAGTTTTAAAATCGCATGTGGGAATCTCACACACACACACATACACCTGCTGGGAAAAAGCAAATGACACTATGATATGATTTAGAATTAATGCCAAGTGAATGAAATAAAGGGCGCTCTTCAGTATGGTCACTCATCTAGTGTTAAGTTGGCCTCTTGTATTGCTTGGTTTTCTGTTAAGCCGAACGCACGTGGATGACAGAAAACACAAAACACGAAACAGAAAACACGTTTCATGTTTTCTGACGTCCGTGTGCTTTGGACAGTAACAGAAAACAGCATTTCGCGAAACAAGCGCTGCTTGTTTGGCGACACAAGCGTTTAGCTAATACAAGCGTTTCGCTATTTTTTGTTTACGTCCAACGCACACAGACCTCAGAGTGAGAAAACACAAAATGTGTTTTCTGTATCGTGTTTTGCATTTTCTGTCATCCGTGTGGGTTAAGCAGTATGTAAAAGGCCCTGTTCTAAACTGTGGTTGATCATTATGTAATAAGTACTCTGACACCTTTAGAAGTAGTTGATGTGTTGACTGTATGAAGGCCTAGCTTACTACATGTACTGCAGTTTTGATGGTAGGTATGGCTAAACCTGAGTACAAAGGATGTATGGATCTATCAACCATACTACAAAGCTTAGTAGGCAGAGAACAGCTGCTCACACTTTTGTTTGTTTGTTTGGTGTTTTGTTTAGGTAGGAGGGGGGGGGGGTGTGCCCCTCAACCCTGACTGGTATAAGGAGGTAGTCAAAGAAGGAATATTCAAGACAATGCAAGTATAGGCTATAACTAGAACAAATTATAAGATATTCTAAGAATTTACATCCAATTGAATGGATGTGGCTAGACATTTAATTGTAGCCTGAAAACCACAAACCTAAAATAATTACAAATCTTGAGTTCCTTCAGAGAAATCGCATTTTGTGCATTCATAGTCATGCCTATTAAAGGGTACTGCGGTGCAGAAAATTTTTCACACACAGACAAACACACACACACATGCACACAAAAAAATGACCATTAAAATGATAAGCAATTCAATTTTACATACAGTAGCTGGGTAACTTGATGTTCAAGAAATAAGGTCCTCCCAGAAAGACATGCTTTGCTTTATGTGCAGTACAACTCATGAATGATTTGGTGGCCCCCAAACTTCCAAATATTTAAATGATGCAAATGTAATAACTTGAGGATTTTGCAGAGAAAAGTGATTGGAAGGGGTTTGTTGGTGAGTCTGAATGGTAAAAATAGATTGTCTGTCTGTGCCATGTTGGTCAGTGTTAGTTTCAATATGTTTCTACAAAGTTACACACATTCATTTGCCAGAAATTATCCTGTAGTGCATCTTCTTTTCCCAGAAGAGAAAGTGAAATGTATAAAATGGTGTGTAGTGTGTATCTTTGTTGTCATTATTGATGAGCAGTAATGTATTAATAATGTCATTTGTCAGCTTATATAGCAGTGTGTGGTTTAGACTGCAAGTCAACAGCACTCCCCATAGTATATCTTCGAGGTATATAAATATGAAAGTTCCACTCATTGACATGCTGCAGGGAAAATTTGAGTGAGCTTGATTAAATCACCATTTTCGCTTCTGTTTGCTCCCATCCTACCACCTGATTTGGCCTGTTGACATTTCCAGAGCTGTGATATTAATTGAAGATTTTGTGCTCTGATACGGTAGGTCAGCCTAAGAGTACCGGTATTCTAGCTCAGCCAAGTAGACACAAATTTGTTGCGGTTTCCCTAATTGCCTTTGGATCTCACTTTAATTGTACTATCAGTGGTGTGCAGCGTATCTTTAACTGGAACCATTTTCGAAGGTAGAGAGGAAGGGGAGGGGAAAGAAGGCTGGGGGGGGGGGAGGAGGATGAAGCCACTCAGTTAAATATGTCAGCATTTCGGTAATATGTCAGTTGTAATATTTTCGCACATTTTCCTTCAAGTTGTTTCACATCGAAGCTGTTGTTGTGAGGTTGGATATCAGCGTAAGGTTTTGAGTAAATAGTTCATGAACCAATTTTTTCACATTTTAAAGAACCACACATGATTTACAGCAGTTGTTTGTTAAAATACATTAAAATATGCCTATATTTCTGCAGTTAACTTGAAACAAGAGAATGCATCCGTACTTGTATTAGTTTTTGTTGCATACAGAAAGGCTGTTGCACTGTTACTCCCCAGCCACTGCCTGTTTGGAATCATATTGTCAAAAGTCCTGCCAGGACTACCACCCTTGTCAACATACTTGATCCAAATTGCCCTTCAAATAACCCATAAGCCGTACATGGTATTTCGGTTTCATTGTTCACTCCCTGATCAAATGTCTTCCTATTAAATTAAACTTCTCAGTGGATGAACAGCACTTGTTACCTCACACCAGCACTACAGGAAATCTTTACTTCATTGGACAGACGCTCTCACACTGGTCTTTGTCTCTCCAGCTGACAGGAGGATGTTTTTGCATTCCACAGAAAATGGCTGTAAAATTGCTACAAACCTTTTCAAGTTTGTCCTTACATTAGTATGCCCCATTGGGAAGATACAACACTTGGCCAAGGTACTTTACAATGGAGTGTCTTTTCCTGTGACCTTTTCCTTACCTGAGGTCACATAGCCTTGGCCACCCCCTGTGCAAGTGGTTTTTGTAATCTGATAATTTCATTTTTTTTTTTTTTTCAGGGAAAAATGTTGGCAAAGGTACATGTGCTTGAGTGACACTGTCTACAAAGTTCTTATAATAGGTTATTTGTTGGAATTTTTAGGGTTGAGATTTGTTGGCAACTTCAAGGGCTGTTAAATAATCTCTGGCAAGATTCACCAGACTTTTTAGTCTAAGGGTATATAGGCTACTTTGTTTACCAATTGTTAAGTAGAGGCTGGTGTCTTGTTTCACTGCCTTGTTGCAAGACCTTTATCATGGGAGTACTTCCATGCTATTATGGAGCTGAGTTCACCCCCTGTATTCCCTGCACTTGATAGTACAGTATTTGGGGTTGCTTTTGTTGAGAGCTTAGCAAGAGACGCTTAGAAGAATGTGAAACATGCATGGTCTCAGACTTCATGTAAAATACATAGTACATTATTGAGTATACTGTATTCTGTGTACATGTATACATGTGTGCGTTGCCTGGTGTTTGTCCCCCCCCCCCCCATGACAACCCCCATGACCCATGACAACCAAAGCATCGCTGAACTTGACCTTTGACCTTGGCTGCTAGCTCCTCAAATGTAATATGTAGGACATCAGTTGATTTAACATCCCGGTCATGGAAGTAAGAATTCACTTCATAGACCCTTTTCCAAATAACAATTACAAAGGATTGTGGGATAGAGTTTGGTATGCGTCGTTTTTGTCAGTGGCATATTACTGTGGCGAAAAACGACGCATACAAACACTATCCCACAATTCTTTGTAATTGCTATTTGGAAAAGGGTCTATTTAGGGGATAAATGCGAGGGTGCCCGGTCTTAAATGTGATTTGAGACCGACGATGACGTCATCACAGAGGCTGAGCGGACCGAGGCGACAGCCGAGGTCCGCTGCCTCTGTGATGACGTCATCGGAGGTCTCGAATCACATTTAAGACCGGGCACCCTGCTTTTATCCCCATTCATAAACACTCAACATTAAAATGTTGGGAATCGACAAAAATATTGAATTTTCCACAAAATTTTACAGATCAAATTTTAATTCTCCCAGCTAACTTAGGACTCTATTATAACGTCATGTTTAGTTTCTTGCGATAGTAGCGAACAACTTTAAGCCAAAAGAAAGTGGACAACCACGCAAATATTTTCACTTAACATATTGACTGTAATCTCAATTCATCGAACGAAATTTAACTGGATTAATTTAACGCAAAATCGTTTATCTCTGAATTATCATACATCGTTGTAGAGATGAGGCTGAGCATTAAAATAAGGAAACTAACTTCTAGCTGGCTATTGTTTACAGTGAAGTTCTACTCCACGTAAGTTTCACAGAGGTAAATACACAGTGCTGTGCAGTTACGGTCTACTGTAATATATTGTGTGCATTGCGGTGCAGCATTCAACGACATGCATTGGGACATTTGACTGCAAGTAGTTAACGCACAAGATCGTTCAAGATCCATAAGTAAGACGGTGGTTTTAGGTGTCTTAAGCCTTTTTGGAAAAGGATTATAGTGTTGGTAACTTTGAAAATGTGTTCAAGTTTTGAATACAGATTATGTAGGCCTAACGTTAGGACTAGCTTAAACTATTTACAACATTAGTTCATAAGAAGCCTAGCTCGGCGTAGAACTAGAAATGAAGACTGTGCTGGCCTGTTATGTCTGTTAGTGTTAGCGGAATTGGTTCAAACGTAAAAACCTGACAGTGACACAGTAAAACCTGTTTACCATTACTCTGCCTGTCATAGTTATAACACAGGCCCCATGCTGGCATTAGCAGCACAGAGACCAAATTCACTTTTCTTTACCATGCAGTCCAACTTAGGAAAATAAGGAGGGGAATATTTGTACCAGGCAGACCGTTAACAAAATGTACCCATGGCATATACTGTAAGGTTATATACGCTCTTTTTTTAGCCATACAACTGCCAGTATCCAAGAAGATGAATATAGTTTTGCTAGCATTCATTCATGGGATGAAATGAGCATAATGCTTTGGAATGGTTATAGCTACAGGGGTGCTAGGCATAACAGTGTAATACTACAGTAGTTTACAGTAACTGGTTTTCTTACTCAGATGTTATGGTTTATGTTGCTATGGTAACACATCATGGACAAAGCATAGTGCACAATGCAGTAGTAACAGTGATATTCAAGTCACCTTGAAAAAGTAATTCTCCTAAACTGGCAAAGACCAGTCTCGAATGCGATTCGAGACTGGTCTCGAATGGTTTTCAGCCAATCAGAATGCAGGAAATCAATAAAGGTGTTTATGAATGACAAATACACCTTACCTGTCCCTCAGATTGCTATTTTGCATCATAGATGATATAGCTAGGAGTAAGTAGTTTCTTGTGGATGCATCCACACTAGCACTGTGGAGGGTTATAGGCAAGAAACATGGTCAGACTTTAGGACACAACTGTAGCACAAAATGTGTACACAGACTTAGAATAGAACTGTAGTCTGTACTATATTCACATTGCTCTACATTTTCTTGGTACAAAATGAAGTTTGTTGCATTTGTCTTAAAAATGGCTGTTGGATCATATTTCTATCTGAGGACACTTTGATTTATACAGTGTGACAGTTTTAGCCTGCAAAGTCATTTCAGATATTTAAGCTCAATGCCCTAAGGGGTAAATAACCAACAAACCAGTGTATTAAGGAAGCTTTAATTAAAAGCAACCTTGCATTATTTGATCCTTATCTCCATCTTGGGAGGTTAAAAAATACGCAAACATCATTCATAGTCGTAATCATTTATTAGAACAAAACTTAACAGTACACAGACTTGAGTATAAATTGTTGTAAATTCATGGAAAGAACACCGCAGTGAAATCTTTCAAAATGTATAGCAAATATGTTATTAATACACGGTGAAGATTGCGTTGTTGCCGCATGTTAAGAGAGCTTTATAATCAGTTTAAGTGCACCAGGTAATAAATCTTACACGACATCAGTTGTGGAATTAATTCTCCCATTGGCTGCCTTGCTACACTCTTTGCACTACAGTTCCACGTAAGCATCACTCCCACCACCTACTGTGAATGTCTTTCAATGTGTGTATGTGTGTATATACATTCTGTACCATGGCATGTTCTTCCCATACTGTACTGTACCTTCAGTGTAGTGACTGAAACAACATGACTTCATGTCACAGCCTGAGACCATTGTCATTTGAAGGATGGTGACATAGATGATAGCAGGGATGTGTTATCAAGTCTCTAAGGTGTTAGATTGTAGTCATAAGTGATACTGTATGCATGTAACTATAGTTAAGAGTAATGGATGGTTTGCTTACAAAGATGTTAGTGTGATTGGGAGCACAGTATGCAGTGTGGCTGATCAAATTAATATAAACAATCGTAAAATCATAACATAACTTTTGAACACATGGACAGTTAGTACATAATAGTAAATTGCATCCTTCATGAAAAGGTTTCCAAGGTTTTATATCTGTTCAGCAGATTCACATGGGAATTCATGTGTATTAATATTGATTTAAAAATTTTGTGTAAGTTTTTAATACAGCATGAAGGCAGCATACTGAACAAATTGTTACAAATGGAGAAAAGTTATCTTTTTGTTGTGATTTGTGATGGTAATTGATTCTTCTCCCTGCTTTTTCCTGCCAACCTGTTTTGTCCATTTGACTGTAAAACTTCCCAAAAGGAAAGTGTACAGTTCCAGTACATTGAGGAATCATACACAGATCTTTTTGTTAGGCATGATAAATATGTTTGTATAAAAAGGTGTATGAAATTTATGGTCGAAAGACATTATCTCCGTTAACTGTATAAATTTGCAATGTCTCGTTGCGAAGTATTACATTATACATGCATGCAGGTGCAGCAATATATTTTGTGCCAAGACATGAAAAAAATGGACTTTTAAATAAGTCAGAAAAAGGACTGTAATTTGTTGGTAAAAATATATAATGTATGCGCATAATGCTCAGGTGACATCAACAAAGTCGGTAGTTTATGGAATAATTTTGTGTATGTGAGGGCTTTAGGGAGTAATATTCTCAACTTATATGGTTGTGAAAACATAGCTTTTCTTGAGATAGTCAGACTTATGGTGATATATTTTGCAGCCAGAGAGGTAGCAACTCTGCTTTTATGGGGCTGATATGAAATGAAGGCAGTAAGAGAGATTGTCTCAGCTTGATCTAGGGGATATATTGGTGAATGTGAAATTGGCCAGTTAGAAGCAGTACTGTATATTTGAGACCAAAATGTGGTGTCATAATTGAAAACCTAGTTCAGAGCTCCAGGGCTTGACATAAGCTTCAAAAGGGCATGACATAAGCCTCAATTAAGGACACAACAAAACTGACTCAGGGGGAAGGGAACTAAACAGCAACATCAACTACTATTGACTTGATACCTACAGGATATTGTTCCAGGGGCACTACAGCACAGTGTTTATGCTAGGGCTCAGAAACTGGGAGGGGGGGGGATGTCCCCCCTCCCAAATTTTTTTCGGGGTATTTCAAATTCTTGGGGTTGGATTTTCAGGAATTAATAATTCAGGGAAATGAGCAAATCAGTTATTTTTTCTTCATCTTAACAGGTTCACAGAGATACCAGACAGTATACTTTACTCCTCAAAGTGAACATTCAATAGTACTAAGATCAACTTAGATCAGTGTAGGCCTATAACTTTCCAGTGGCTTTTCACAAGGGTTCCATGCGAAAGAGAAAATAATTTCAATTCATACCTCCTAAACCCCATAGCTATACTCTTTTCCTAACTTGAGATACCTAATATTAAAAGACTACTTATTTTTGTCAAAAAATACCTCCAGTTCTCATCAAGGTCACAGAATGTTATGTAAAGTGGGCACATTGCCTCAGATTTCTTTTCTTTTCCATTAAAATTGAATGTCCTGTTGCCCTCGCAGTTTGATACTGTTGGAATGTTTGAGTATCTTTCAATGTAGGTTTAGCATAAATCTACACCATATGTACGGCATAACAAACAAAGTTGCTACATATTCCCTACAACACTGTCAATATCATACAGAAACTCAATGCTTTGTCAAATTAATGTGCTGCGGTGACATCACAGATTTCCCATAATGCACTTCATCTTGAGAAAAAATTGCATTTCTTTGAAAATTAGTATCATCCAAACGCTACAAGCTATTGAGATGCATTTTTCACCACCTAGAAGAGAAAAATTTTCTGCATTTTTTGAAGTAGTTGGTTTTTGTCACTGGTAAATCCCTTTAACTGTTTAAGAGTTCCAAATTAACATGAAGTATGTAGGAAATAAAAAAGTGTCAGCTCTGAGGTCTGCACAGGAATTTCCTGCAGACAGTTATTTTTGTTGCGGGACAGTGCTGAAATCGCGCAATCGCGCACCTTAGCGGGAACCCTGCTGCAGCAAACATCAAGGGTATGATGGCTTGTCGCTGTTGGTGCTGATAGATTTCACCTTTACCATTGTGGGACCAATGACATACACCATACAGAAATTAACTATGGATATTTAGCAACTCTAATAGCTTCATTAAGCTGTGATACTGGAGAATGGATGTGAGGACGTTGGACGACTTTCCTTTTTGGAGTGGGTCCTCATACTTCTTGTACATACAGACATTAGATTGTATGGGACCGTTTTGATTTGGGAGGGAAGGGGGGGGGAAGTTTTATGTCCGAATCTCTGAGTCTTGTTTGAAAAATTTTGCCTGAATTTCTAGAGATTCTGCCCAAGTTTAGGGTTTGTCTAAAAATTGGGGGGGGGGGGGAAAGCACAGTGCCCCTTATCTCCTACCTCATACCCCTATGTGTACAGAGGATACTGCCCTTCTGTGTTGTATACATGATGTATAGTGTCACTATGGTGTGTGGTGGATATTAGGTTTTCAAAGATAGCAATGGGTCAGTGTCTTCTGCATTAAGTTTGGAAGTACCATACTCAAGTGGTTCTGTTGTGCAGAATTGGAGATACATGACATGTTAGATATTGTATGTCATAAGAAGGAATTATATTTGTGAAGAATTCTGATATATATATTTGTTCGGTTCATTTTCGCTTTTGTGTAAAATTTCTTCTTCTTTATTAAATTGAGCAAATTAAAGAATAGCAGTCAGGCAGCCATTTTGGTTGGTGTAAATTTGGGTCACATGGTGGCAACGATTGGTCATAATTCTGTCAGCATGGTCTTTTTTTTTATTGAATCACATGTCAAACTAAAAATTGAGGTCTTGCAAGTTTGCACCCTTACATTTGTGATATCACCAGCACTCAAAATAACCAGCAGCACTGACAGCCATGACTGTCGGGCCCTTACTGATGGCCGTGGTGCCCCTCAGTCAGTGTCCTATGAAGTACCATAGACCAACAGCAAATTTGCTCCTTTTGACTGTGCCCTTTTTCAAGCTTATTTCAAGCCCTGTATCACATAGTCATTTATACATGTTCAGCAAATTTTTTAAGTAAATGGTGAATAGTCACATGACAAGTGTTGTAGTAGTTTTCATTATTTAACTTAGAAGTTTCATTTTTTGTGTAAATCCCCCCTCTCCCTTTCCAAGTAGGTGATGGGGCCAAGTAGGTGATGGGGTCTGTAGTGTTATTTCTAAACAGTCAAATTTTCCAGATCTATGCCACACTACTGGTGCTGTGTCTGTGTTTAACACTACTAGTAATGAAGATTTTTTTTTCATTTCTGCATCTTTTCCAAGTCACAAAATCAAAAAACTTCTGTATATTAAATTACTATTCTATGACTGATCCTTAGTACAGATGTTTCTTGTGTGTTTGGTGACTGTGCATGTGTCACACAAGTACTTGGAAAGAGACTAAATATATAATCCCATTGTTCTTCTGCTTGTAGTAAGGAAAGAATTACCAGAGTAATCTTTCCTCCTTTTGTTATCTATCAGCCTCATTTAAATTCAGTATGGTGTCATATCATGTTATTGTCTGTGCAGGTCTTTACACTGTCATTCTGGCAACTTCCTACTGTCATTCTCATATTTCAATGCAGTTATCAATCTGTCAAACAGGTCACCAAAAGGTCATGGAAAGTGCTCTGTAATATGCTGACATCGCCTATTGATGCAATACTTACTGTAGTGAAAGGCCAATTGCAAACCTGTTCCTAGTGGGCAACATTTTGTGTCAAACCTTCTGCCCAGTGCCAACCTGGTGATTTAGTCCTAGTTCATTGGAATGTGTAGTGGCATTTCTGAAATCCCTTCTACCCCCTGTTGGTGTCATGTCAACAAATATAAAAAACATCTGTAGTTATGGAGGCATGAATTACAATCACTGAATGTTGTCGTTATTGACTGTACAGTACATACTATGTGGACTTCTGATATTAGAGGGTAAAGTGGCAGCTCCCTGTATTAATGAAGTTGGGGCTGTATAAAATAGACAGGTAGCCTATGAGTTGTAGAAAAGGCATCTCATGAAAGCCCAGATTGATCATTTGAAAGGTGTAAGGTTATGTACATAAGCCTTGACTAATGTGGGAAGAATGTGGCAAGGAGTTTATAAAGTTTGTTTTTGTTATACACTGTACCTTACCTAAGGAGATCAGTACCATTCAGTTGAAAAGTTAAATTTATCAACAGTATGGTCAAATTTGATTACTGTACATGAATGTCTGCTGCAAGGGATGCATTTTAATTTGAAATTGTGTTAAGGTCCACTACTTAACACATCACTTATGAAGTAAGCTGAAGTTGGTGTCAACCTGTCAAAAGCTAATTGATATATTTATGGCTATGGGGGGTTCTGAGAAAGGATGATTTAACACATGACATCAGTCTCCTGCAGGTCTGGACATTGCTCATTAAGTGGTAGGCAAGATTTGAATGTGCAGAAAAAAAAAATTCTAAAATTTTCTGTCATGTTATGAAATTATATCAAGTCAGCTTTGCGATAAATAGGTGTCCCATGTTGTTTTCAACAAGCCTAGACAGAGAGAAAAAGTTGGCTTTGTTGTTGTCAGTGTAGAACTTTGTCTTTTTGCCAAGTCCTTGCTTTCTTTCAGGCAACTTTGTTTCAAAGCATTGTCCAGTCACTGTTATATATCAAGGTAGCATTCTGGGTATTTCTTGGTCTTTAAGACTTCCTGGAAGCATGTACAAGAGGAATTCTTCTGGGTGGTACTGAAGCAGTGACCCCTTTGTCCATCCATGGTCTTTGTTTGGTGGTCACTTGAAATCCTCATGTAGGTGATTACTACTTGTACTAGTATTTTGAAAAGAGAGTGAGGCTTGTGTTGTATTCTGCTGTCTACAATTCTTCTTTGTTAGAATTCTTGTCATCTTGATTCTGGGTCTTTTGAAATTTTCCAAGATTTCTTAGAAAACAGTTGTCACCTTGTGGGAGGTGTAGAAAGTATAAGTTCTCACTAAATTCACCATGTTTTGTCGTGATTTGTTCACCATTCACAGGTGTAGTAGTTTTTGCTATGGTTAAGGTAAATTTATGAAAACTTCAACCTTGACATATATTAATTGAGGCCACATATTTGGCGAGGGTGTGTTGTGCATTTTAAAGTGAGTATTCTCTAGTTGCAGTAGCCTGGCTTTTTACAAAGATTGATGAAAGAAAATCTCATTGGTCTGACTTTCCCTCTTCACAGGACATACACTGGAATGTAAAATACATGCACAATTCAAAATGATCTATTCTGCAGTGATTTCTGATGTCACTTAGATCATGTTATAGTCTTTGTTTCTCAAGAGGTGTTTCCTAAAGCTAAATTACTGTGTTCTGTTGAAAATTTGAAGTTTTGTTCTTAGTTGCAGTTGGTTCTCTTGGCTTTACCAGAACCCACTCTCAGCTTTGGTAGCCATGTTTCTAGTTACTTCTAAACTATAAAACAGTTAGTGTCTGAACTCTTTCCTGTTACTCCTTTTGCTGCCCACTCCAACTTCCATCACTCCCCTAACATTTTTCATCACCTTCCACATGTGCACACACAAATCCCCATCCTCTCCCCCCCCCCCCCCCCATGACCTATGAAGTACATCCATGTTGTAGCTTTCAAGTTGGCCATATGGGGGGAGTTTGTAGAAAGATGCAGTAGTTGAGTCAATCTCTTAAAATGAACAGGACTGACAAGATACTGCCCATGATGCTTTTTGTTGGCTCCATGGTTTCATGAATAGGGTATATTTTTACTGATATGGCAGAAATATTATGATATTAGTTATTCAATTTTCCATTTTGAAGCATAATCTGCACATTTTGTCTACTGATGTGGTTTCCACCATAGAGTATGACATTTTGTAGTATCACTCCATTGACATCATTAGGTTCAGTTGTTGTCCTAGATTTTTTTTGTCATGGATGACCTCAATTTGTATATTTTCGTTTATGCATGGTATACCCTGTTCTATTGCTCATTGCCTGCAGAACTGTACCAGTAAAAACCATAGCTGACTGTTCATGCTGGTTTCAATTATGTCTTCCTTTGTGCTGTCTCCAGGCCAGGCTAGACTTCTCCAGTACATGTGATATTCAAAAGCATGACTGAACAGTGTGTGCATTGTGGCTTCTGCTGTCCCGGCTCCGCACACATGAAATAAGGGAGAGGGCAAAAACCTCACGCATGATGATATTTACTTCCTGTATGAGAATGCTGAAAATGGGGTATGCAAGTGCCGCTTGGATGAGCCTTACAAGTGGTTCATATTTTCTCGCAGGAAGTTGAATCTATAAGAGAAGACTAAGCTAGCAGGTGTGTGGGGACGCCTGGAGGCACATCATTTTGGTTGTGCAGCCCGACTTCCGTCCTCCATTAAAGTCATGCTGGGCCCCTTTCCAAAGATAACGAATTATTTCTTTGTCAGTGAGGGTCTAATTTGGTTGTCATTGTTGGCATCATTTGTTAGTGAAACATTACTTCACAGATTTTAATGGAGTTGTTAGTTGTATGTTGCTTTAATTCATGGAAAGTGGCATGTTATATTTGAGGGCAAGGAACTTTTATAATGAGATTCAGATAACTTAATTTTAAAGAGCTTTGGTTGCACTAGAGTTGTTTTGTATGTGTATCAGAGCTAGGGATTGACTGTAATTTTTTGCAACAATTTTTAGATGAAGTACAGTTGACACTGGAAGTTGTTACTCTTGCAACTTGTTCAATTTTCAGTTTGACATATTGTATTGTTTTTCCTGGCTACGAGTCTTACTCTTAAGTTTCACTGCTTTTGTCAATTGATTCTGGCTTATTACAACATGATGGAGGGAAAGTTTCCATCAAAGTGGAATTGATGCTTCTCATGTATTCTAGCAGCGGCTGTCACTGGCATTCACAGTATGTCCTCTCCTTTCCGAAACGTCATCAAAATATTTACCTGTCCTGATTCCGCTGTAGGGTAAAGGCATTAAGCTTAGACAGCGTCATTTCAGTTGTCAACCCATTACACTAGATGAATAGAAATAGCATGGCTTTGTCAATTACATCTGTGTGGGAGTGAGTACTTACCAATTACTGAGCAATCCTAGCTCGTATTAGCTATGAGTTAACTGGAATAAGTTCAGGTACAATGTTAAGGAAGCTTTTGTCATTGTTGATTTTGTAGTGGGTGTATTAAAGCCCTGCTGGTAGATATTTTGAACATTGTTGTATGTGTAGTAGCAGCCGCAAACTGCTACAGATAAGGTAGTAAATGACAGCCTATCATAATGAGAAATAAGGACTTGTCATTATGAGTCATGTGACTACCCGTATGTGTAATAAGTGACTGTATGGAATAAGGGTTTGGGTGTCGCAATGGTCCTTAGGCTATGTGGGTAGGTAGGTGCAAGATTATCTCTTCTTTAAATGCCACCAGTTTAAAAGAAGTGGTGTATAATGGTAATTGTAAAGTTTGTTGGACAATTAGACTGGTTGCAGCTGTATAACTGTTCAAATTGTTGACAAATTCAGTGTGTAACTCAGAAAATGTACTTTTCATAGGAAAATGAGTTAACTTAGAAAAACTTACCTCATTCCTGGAATATGTTTCTGAAAGTCCAGTATTTTGTTTCACTGACATTATATAACCTTTTAATAGACTTAAAAAAAATTCTTGGTCTTTTTTAAATTACCAGCACAGGATCTAAATACTGGTTTCATATGCAGGTTTTGAAGTGCACATAAACAGTTTAAAGTTAATTATCCAACCCTTAAAAGAAACATAGCAACCATTAATTTACAGTAGTTTAATCTTTATAGAATCCTCTTTTCATGTTTATAAGTGAGAATGGTGCAGTACAATCAGTCTATTGTCATGATACACATTTCCAGATGTGCTGTCATAGAATCTTGTGAATATTCATATGACTGTAACAGATGCTCCAGTTGTACCACCGCCTTTTTTCCTTCTGATTTATTTTCTTCCTTTTATTGAATATTCTACATGCAACAATTTGTACCTCTGTTTTTTTTTTACTCTTTGTGGGTGGGTCTAATTTAAAGGGGAAATGCATTCAACTGAAAAAGAATTACTTCAGTAACATAATTAAACTCCTTCTGTCTTATAACCCCCTCCCCCTCCATCTTGGCCCTCAAAATTTTTCATATGCACACCTCAGTATAACAGCAATGAAAGATCTTTAGGAATATTCTGAAAAATCACAGAACATCTGCTGTGACTGTGACAGGTAGACAGAGACAATTTAAGTTAATGTTGCAGTTGGAGTAGAGGTTCCTTGTATATTACATCTTCTGGACTAAAAGAACTTGTGCTGAGAGCTCCTTAAGCTTTTGTAGGTAAAGAATTTGAATTTACAAATCTACATCGCCCTCTCTTACTTCCTGTTTACATATGTAATCCCCCCTACCCACAGCTAGACCCTGGTAAACTAAAAGCACAGTGGGTAGAGGGCACAAGTTTGTTGTGCTCCTTTACCTCCTGTTTCACATAATTTCCCCTGCCTGCAGTTACTATCTGGCATAATAAGCGAGTTCGGAATTAACACAAGGAGCGAAGGTCAAAGGTCATATGAGGGGAACCTGCAGGGAACGGATGAACTTTTTGCCACTGTCACTGTGTAGCTAGAGCATATACACAGCCAATGAGAGCCGCTACACAGACACTCGGCTGATGGCGGGATGTATACATTCAAAAATTACATGTACGTACGCATGTACGTACATGTAGGTACAGGATACGCACAGTGTACAAGTACTGTACACATAATTGTATAATTGTGCACGTGCAAAGCGTTATTGTGCAGAGACAGGTAGCTAGCTGCTACTTGACTCATAAGCCTCACAGTCAGCAGTACTCAGATTGATCATGTTATCGACGCAGTTTAGGGAAGGTTGTCATGAGTTAGGCTCAAATCTAGGCTATTGAGATTTATGGAAGATGATGATGTATCTACATATTTAATTTGATAATGGCGAGTCGAGAAAACGGGGACTTAAACTAGCTTCGCTCTAACGTTAAGTTAGTCTAACGTTAAGGTAAGTGTTTGCCACACTGAAAATGCCTGTACTGGAAACGCTACCGTTAGGCCTGCAACACATTTCCATTTAGAATAGAAGAAATGCGTGTGATAATGATCACTCAAAAAAATGGTAAAGAAAATAAACTACAATTTCCCTTCACTAACCTTGTAGGCTATACTTGATGAAGTTCTCTGGCGTCACCCGACCCACACCAGCTAGTTAGTCTGCATGTGCATGTGAGCTGCATTATTATAATATCTGTCGTATACTAGTACGCTTATAACAGATATATGTACATGCCCTGCAGTAGAGGTATGTGCGAGAAAAGAGTACGTACGCTTCAGTAGCTATGCAGAAGACATTCCACATGCTTACAATTTCATGTATTTAAAGAAAATTTCCTGAAATAGACACTAACTTCGATTCATTTTAGAAAATATTCCAATTTTTGCACATTTTCAAAAAGACTTTTTATTTCTGAAATTTCTTTCAACATTTGAAACCATTTTTAAAGCGTCTGGAATCCACTAAGGTTCTTTTTATGAAAAGGAGATTTCCGTGAAGGTAGAAATATTAAACACTGCTGAAACATTGAAAACCCCTCACTTGACCGTATTTAAAAGGTCACTACGCCTGCGCTGTAGGTAATTCCGAACTCGCTTATTTGTTAGCAGTGGGATGGCTCCTTCCCACTACTAGAGGGCACTGATCCTGACCCTAATCCTTTCTCTGTCTTGACCTGCTATGAACAAGACTTGTTCTTACTGTCTGTCCTTTTGGAGAAGTTTCTCACTCATTCTTCGTCATTTTTGCTAGTGCAGTACTCCATAGTCCTGGGCATTCGTGCCTCCCTCCAGGGCCTTCTCAGTGGTGCTGGCTCTACATCTGTAAATATGTGGTATGGAGGAGAGAAATAGACTCCATAAAACTTGGTTTTTGGTTTATGAGCTTGGATACTTACCTCCTATTTTCATCCCACCTCTTGTCCTTTGTTTGACACTGGAAACTGCCTTTTTGTACCGCACTCATTCGTCACATCAGGAGCAGGGCCCTCACGACTACCTTCATAGTGGGGGACCTATGGAGCCAGGGTGCCCCATAGGTTCATCTTGGGGACTGAATTAGGGTTGACGACAGTGCCCTCTAGCAGTGGGAGGGCACCATCTGATGCTATGAAATTTTACCAGATGGTAATTGCAGGCAAGAAGGAGAATTAGGTAGGAGGCAAGTATCAAAGCTCATGGCTCTGAAACCATGCAAGTTTTGTGGATTCAATCCTAATAAATCCCCCCACCCAACCTGATTTGGAAATTCCTTGTGCCTAAGGTGTTTTATAGAGTAAATATGTGGTATTACATATTTTCTGATAGCCTCTTCATGATTGTATCTTTTTAACCATATCACAATACAATAAAATTGTAACTAAATTGTGAAATTCATACAGAATAAGCCCTTGGTTACATTTAATGTGCAAGATTGGTATTGAGAAACGTCATTAAAGATTCTTAAAGATTCTTGTACTTCAAGAGAAATATGAGGAGATAATGGAAGATTTTGCTGATATGTCAAAATAAGTTGAGGGAAACTGCTTAATATTCCCATTACTGCTGAATACTGTTCTATTCAAAATTATACGTGTAATGCAAAATTTTGTTTTTTGATAAAAGTGCAGGGGGTAGGGGGAAAACTCAAAAAACCAAGCCTCGCCTTTTGAAATTTAAAGGAGCTCCATCGTCTGCTCTCCTGCAGAGTATGAGGAGAGCTAATTGCTCTCATTGTGTGGGTCATCACTTCATGTGGAATTTTCCATTCATAAGTAGTCTTAGTGTAATGAACAGTATTATTGAGGTCCATATCAATGATAAGTTCATTTAACAGTTTGCATTTGCAGTGCTAATTTTCTCATGAATAAAGAGAATAATATGCATGTTAAAAATGAGTTTTTGATTTTCTTTGTTATATTATACATAATACATTTCAGTGCTTATAACTAATGGCACCCTTACAATCAATCAATGTAGCAAATAACTGAAAGCCGTAAGTCAACTTATATTCTGAACTTTAACAGTTATAGAACTTAAAAAAAATATATCTATAAATATATAATAGCACAGTGGATGAGGAGGTCGCGCTCCCAAGGAGGGACAGCCTCCTGCGTCCTCTTCTCGCTTACCACCAGACGGTTCAACGCAGCTTTGGCCTTGTTTTTTTTCTCCCACGGATTTCACCATTGATTTCAATTGGAGACTGTGAAATAAAGTAAATTGGTGGGTGGGGGCATGACCTTGGGAAACCTTGATCCCTATTAAACAGAAATATGTGTACTTGGTTCTCAACCTGGTGTTGGAACTCCAGCATGGATGGCTTTAAAGTTAATTAAGCCCCTAAAAATGTGATGTAAGTGGGCATACTGGGATTTTCTTTTTTTGGGGGGGGGAGGGGGGGGGGGAGGGGGGAGCAGTCATAACTTCTTTCCACTCCGCCATGGCAGTGGACACATGTATGACTGAGAAGGGTGTCAGTTTCCAACAGCTGCATTGGGTTTGACTGAGTCAACTTGTAGGTAGACCAGTCATGATACGAGCTAGTTTCTGTTCCATTGTAACAGTACTGTGACATATGTAGTGTAGAAGATTTTATTGACTTTGAACATTTTGCAAGTTTCAAGAACTAAAAATGTCTTCCAGTCAACCAGTATACATTCTAAGCTTAAAAACATCACAGCAAGCAAGTTAAACATTTCTTAATGCAATGGAAAAAAAATTATTTGAAAATGTAATTTAACCCATTACAGCTATACGAGTATTTACAATGTGTACGTTAGGTTCTTAGTGTACATGCACTTACATGTCAGGTAATGGAAAGTGTGTAGCTACTGGAAACAAAATTTTCCCGCAGGAGGAAGCCTTCCAACTAAAGCATACTTATATAGTGTAGATTGTTATTTAAGGGTCTTTTGGTGGTATCATGTAAATGATTTACAATTCCTTGATCAAATAGGCTTTTTACGATCTCTGACGATCACCATGTCTCCCTGAGATGATGTACCCCTTTTAGTAAGAAAGTTTAAATGCACATAGCAGTGACTTACTGGTAGGGTTGAAACACTTATCTCAGGACTGAAATCTTGTTCGTCTGTCAGAAACTTTATGTACACAATCGTAGATCTATGCCAAAGTAACCATCATCGAAAGAAATTGTTTTTACTACTTTTAAAGGGAAATATTGCGTTTAAAATGCACCAGCATGGCATACAAAGAAAATACTTTTAAATCATTATTAAACCGATCAGTCTGACCAATATTCTCTAGCAATATCTTTATCTCCTCAAAATATTATGCATTACATGAGTAAGGGATGTTGCATCATTTGAATTTTCGAAAGTTTGGGTGAATAAATTACTTTTGTGCAACAAATAACTGAATTTCTTCCTGTGAGAGCCTTTTTTCTTGAAAAGAAAGCTGCCGTACTGTCTTATTTTGAATTGTCTATCATATTGTATCAATTAATATTGGCTTAAAAAAATATGACAATTTTCTGTAAAACAAACGCAGTATTTACCTTAAAGTCATTTCAAATTGACTGTTAACGCTTTAATCGAGGGCTGCTAGCACTATGGCTTATTGCTATGTAGAAAGTTGAATGTCTTACGCAATCACAATCATTGTAACATTACTGCAAGGCCATGTAGTCATTCCACACAGACTCTGCTCAGTTAGTAGAGAATCAAGACAGCGATGTTTCCCAGTGGAAGAAATAGTGTTACAACGATTGTGATTTGATGAAACATCAGACTTCCTGGTTTTTTCATTGTAGCTTGCTCAAGTGTTGGAGTGCCGATGCATATGAATTACTCTTGTTGGGAAAAGTGAAGAGTGCGATCAACTGAGCTCCAAAGTTTGAAGTCACGGGTGATATGGAGTGTGAGCGCTGTCGTGCCCTTCAAAAAGCAAGCACTGCAGAAATCCATCATAGTTGAAAACCATATGGTTGATCTTTAGGGAAAAGAAAACTTTCATTTTTCATTCCAATAAATATCTGTAAAAACTTAAAATTTGAGCATTATTTGGATGTAATCATGTACCAATCATTCACCCACTTGAAATACTTCACACTTTGACATACAGTAGTTTACAGTACCACGTATGCAGTATGTATTGTAGAAAATCTTAGCACAACCACATCCACTATGGTTGAAAACATCAGTGTGTAGACCACTTCCATTGAAATGGAAGATTTTAATGAGTTGATGCATTGTAATCAAATTGTTTCATTTGCCCACCAACAAGGGTAGAACATTACATGATCCACTTACACCTGGCTTTTTGACACAAACTTAAGCAAAAAGTGCTGGCAGTTGTACTAACGAACTTTACGAACTCTGCAGTAAGCATAAATTGTTTTCCAGATTGGTACAGACATTTACCTGGGAGAGTGTTGCTTGTATTTTTTTGCAGCAGCCTACTAGCCACGTTCATACACATGACTCACATTGTATCATCAAGTGTTATAAACATAAGGAGTCTGTAGCTTAGGTGAGTTCATTTCACATTAAGTATGATCCCCACTAGAGTCATTTTGGTAAATCATAACAATACCGACGTGACTCATCTTTCTCTCACATGCTCTCTGTGGGCTCACTCTCTGCTTTATGATGACCAGCTTAGTTTGTCTTCATAAGATCAGCTGTCTGCCTTTTTTTTTTTTTTTGCTGTTTACGTGTATCCAAAACAAAATTACAATTTCTCAGCCACAACATTAAGGTTTGTAAATGAAACATATTAACAAACGGTTTGTTGTGATTTATTTTTGGCAGATCTTTTGCAGAGTTTGAAATTAAATAATTATAGTAAAGGAAACATTTGGTGGTGTTGTGTGTGACCATGTATGTAAGAGTGGTGTATGATATGTGCTTGAGTTATTTATGCATACTGGGAATATTGTGCAGTGTACAAGGCAAGCATTGCGTACCATACTTAACAGTGTTTCAGTATATAAATCAGTATACATGTGTTTTGTTGAAGTACAGTTTCATGGCAGCTCATTTGTTAGATTTGTTTCATACAGTGCTCATCAGTGCTGTCTCTTGCCCTGTCTGTCTACATGTATCATATCAGTATGTGAATGGTTTATGAAGAGGTGGCGCTCTTTCAGAATAGAGAATTCTCCCTGGTAAACAGTTAAAAGATAGGGTGTTTTTTTTGGTCATTTCTCAAAGACCTGGAAGTTTGAAATGAATTTACTATATGCACAAACCAAGGCATGTGGTCGCCATAGCCTACTGGTTATTCAGTCATGCAAATGACAGTACATAACTTGTGGACTGTGGAGACACTGTACAGCCTTCAGTAGGTGCAGAATTAATGTGGTAGATGGTTGTTACTTGCATAAGAAGAAGTTTGTGGGAGATTAAATCGGGTTATATCTACATAGGTGTTAAGAGTTTGTCCTATTACAAATTGTTTTTTGATAATGGTACCTGTAAGAAAATTTGCTCTCATAATTATACTAGTTGCCACCTGCAGCAGCTAAGTGAAAAGAATATGTGAGAAGCAGATATGAAGGAAATCAATAAAGGGGTGAAAAAGGGTGAAGACCATGTTTTAACTTCACATTGTTTAGGGCCTTGCCCACTGGACCATTTGGAACCAGAACTTTGACCCATGGACCTAACTTTGGGTCCTTCAGTAGACCCCTGCTGAAAGAGTACAGTGCTGGGCATGCCAGATATGAATGGATGCAAAATTTAAGATTATGAAAAAATAACATTTTACAAAAGAAAAAGACTGGAAGATAGTTGACATACATAAGTGTCACTTGCTGCATACATGTACCTGTTGCCGTGTCTATTTGGCATTATTCTTGGTCTCGTGGTCTATCCAGAGCTAATTTGTGAGGGTACCCCAGTGTCCACCATCATGGTTAAACGAATGCCCTCTTTACCCTTCCATACAGACTTACTCCTCAGTAGTTTATGAAGTCTCCCAGTTTTACCATTTTTCCCAGTTCTTCACTTTGGATATTATCAGGGTTTTCACTCAGCATTTTTTTCAGGAGTAGCAGACCCTTCAAAATAAATTTACAAGAGTCAAATTTAAAAGAGAAGGGGTCAAAATAAATTTGAGTCTGTACAACAAACTTTATTCCTGTTTTTTTGTTTACTTTCTATATTTGTGATGCTTTCCCACTAGCCTAGGCTATCTTTTTCTTGTAAGACATGATATTCAATCTGTCGATAATCAATATGGGAACTGGAAAGTGCTAGATTTTATGAATTAATATGCACAATGAATGTACGGTATTGGCAAAATTGCTTTATCATTACTGATTGTTGGGGCAAAAAAGCTGTGCGTCAGTTTGACCCCAGAGGTTATGTGTCTGTGCGTTAAAATGAAAAGTTGTGCGTCATTGACCCGGGTGCCCGAGTCAGTGAAATCACTGTATTATGCTAATGAGTGTCATCCTATAATAGGCTTTCACGATATTTCCAGAAAAAGACAATTGATATAAGTGGACCCCTAATAATCAAAATTCGATTATAATCGTTTTTTTCTCCACATACTTTACTTGTTAAAAGTAACCCATTGCGCCAAATGCAGTGTTGCCAAACAGTGTGTACTGTATATGACCTGTATATGAGCACCAAATTTGGGCCCAGTCTAGCCTTACAAACTGTCACAAAATCTTAGTTTTTTGGTCTAAGAGATGATTAATATACCCTCTCTCCACAATTTTTTTCAATTGTTTAACGGTTACTTTGATTTTTACGATTATTAAGATTTCTTCGAATTGTTGATTTTCTTCTCAAGCAATAATCATACCAAATCTAAACCGGTCAAAACCGGTATTGATATAATTATAATTGGTTCACCGTGAAAGCCTATCCTATAAATCTTTCATTTCCAGTCATACAGTCTTTCTGCTTCTCATGTTTTCAGGGTGAAGGACATTCATTTCACTCCTCTTGAACTTTTGGAGGGAAATCTTTCTCATCATGGTTTTTCTTTCCAAGCAAGTTTAGGCTTACAAAGCTAATGCTCTGTTGTTACCCATAAATGCTCTCTCCATTTCGAGACTGAGGTGGGCTACAGCCCCCTTCCCCTCCCCAAATTATTTTTCAGTCTGAAGTTCTCCAAAAATTACTACAAGCTGTGTCTGAGAACAGCTAAAAATTTCCTTCGAGAATGACATAATCCAGGGGCTTAACATCTCAGCCAGTGTTGTACCGCTACTGTAGGCTTTTGATGTTACTGATAACAATATTTCAATTCGGATGTGGATATCCTGAGAAATGAGTGTACTGTACACTTAACCATAAGCTATTGGGCACTATCACTAAGGGTTCGATGCCATTTTCACGAGGTGAAATGTCAGGACTTACAGTCAAACATATTAACTTAAAAATGTAACATTTTAATGATGTATAAAGATGATAAATATGGGTTAGGTTGTGATATGGCATGGGCAACAGTATGGTATGGACAATGGTATGATATGGACAATTTTAAGATAAATTCTACTGATGCTGATAAAGGACAAAATTTGGAATATTGGCCAATCCTGATAGTGAATACCAATAATTGGTCCAACAGTGGCTCAGCCCTCCCCCCATCCCAGGGTTAGGAGCCCTTTGATGGTCTGGCAGTAAAGGGGGAAATTTGACTAATCTGTATTTCTGGTAAATAGTGTATCCAAAGCAGAGGAACTAAACCGTTCTTGAACCAAGACTTTATAGTTACAAGTCAACCACGCTCTACCAGTTCAAATAGGGAGCTGTATTAATGATTGCCTGCAAAGTGCGATGTAATTCTGCATACACAAGCAGGAAACAAAATCTACATTGACCGGGAGTCAGTCTAGCTGGCACAGGCCAGTTAAATGCAATCCAATGGTTGGGTAACCTTTCTCTAAAGGATGCATTGTATTAGAGTGAATGAATATATATTTATGGCTTTATATTTATCTGTGTTGACTCAGTTCCTTTGCAATCAGCACATATTTTAGGTATTTACAGTTTCTAAAATTGATTTGTTTTGTATCTGATTGCTTTTACATCATTTGGGTTCAACGTTCAGATGCATTGTTGTATGAATGTATGTACCTACAGAACTCTAGTTGTGAGCGCTACTGTATACTTAAAGGGATAAAGTGTAAACAGCTGCTGTAGTGAGGAAGAATGCCAATCATGAAAAGATGAAGAGATGCGCTATTTTAATGTGCACAATGGCATAATGTATTTAAAGATATTTAAGTTCATTGTGGCAGCTCAAATTTTATTACGGTGCTTTTGAAGTTTTGAAAGTGAAACATTTTGGAATACAGTGCTTTGATGATGTTGATTTTACGGCAATGTTCTCGAGATGAATATTCCAAGCTTGTAGTGGAGTGGGTAGATACGCAGCAGTTGTAGTGTGTAGTCATGTAGTGTTATCACGATTTTAGGTGTAAAGGTTAGATACATAGAAGATTGTAAATACGTTGATGTTAGTTCTGTGCAAACATTGCATGCAATATAAAACCATGCAAGAATGCAGGGGAATAATCCCATTCACTGTTACAGGGTTCCAGCTTCAACCCCAGTCTGATAGTGGGACAAGTTGTGGTTTGCTGAAAGAGGTTTCCTGTGAATTAACCAGCCATTTATTGTAATATAGATGTCTACATCGCTCCTTCTTAAGCCTCCTATGAACCCTCAGATAACCACAGCATTACCTGGGAAATGAAAGATAGGTTAGTGGAAGAGAGCCCTTTAGAGGAGAGTGCACTCAGTTCTTCATTTGCCATGCCAAAAGTCTATGTCACAGTTTTTTCACAGTAGGAATTTGACATTTTGCAACATATTTCCTGTTGTCACCATTTTTCTTCAAGAAGTATAGGTTCAGAACTTTGATCCTTGATCATCCAGAAGTGACTTTTGGATGAGTATCCCCTTTCCCTTTGGGCGAGGGGTAGGTGTTAGGCCTCTATGGACCTTGTGTAAGAACAAGGCAAGTCCCTGTTCGTAGTTCTAGATTGCACTTGTCTTCCACCTTAAAGCATTATAAACTTAATGTTACATTTTTGAGTCTGGTTAGCACATTTATCAGGTAGAATTGTTTGGCAGATTGCAAGGAGCCAAAGACAGATTAATCTACATCGCCCCTCTCTTGCATCCATTCTACAATTTTATAGATTCAGACTTCCTTCTTTGACTCTAGGCATGGTGTTATATTTCTCTGCAGATGTACCATACATGCTTACTCCATTCTACCTTACACATGATTCTCAGGTAGAGACAGCCCATCAGAGAAAATTTTAGAGATCTTTCACCCTGTGGTATCATACTGCAGCCATATTGATACTGTCTGTCCTCTTTAATATGATTTTTAACCCTTTTGTGTTGGAAAGTGAAGGTAGGAGTTCCGATACCTCCCATGTTATGGAATTTTCGCTGTTCGATCAAGTTTTGTTGCTCTCTGATTGTTTTGATTCTTTAGTGTAGTGTTTATCTTATTTATGCTGTTACTGTAAATTTCATTTCCCTTGCTCATGAGCTACCATCGTCCTCTTCTCACTCTTCTCACTTACCAGCCAAACAGCTGTAATGTGCAATATGGCCCTGAATTTTAGGAGGTATTGGGGCTAGTACAGTACATTCCCAAACCAGGGAGTTTCGAAGGTTTTGTGGATAACTTTTCTTGCAGTCTGGTGGGTGGAATTAGTTTCTAAGTCGGTGATGTGAGGCAGGATTATCTGAATGCAAGGTGTAAGTATCACCACCTGGAAGAGGTCCAAGGGGAAGAAATATGTTCCAGATTTTCCTGTGCCAGGTAGAAATATGTATTGGGTTAATTAAGGTGAATATTTTTGAAATTACTACAGTTTCAGGTGGAAACTTTTAGTGTATCGCAGCCTGTGGCTTCGCGGCGTGGACATATCCCTGTGGGGGACTTGGGTATAGTTTTAATTTTGAGGGCACTCATATTTCGGATTTCTCATTTGGTGCCCATGCTCGTCCCATGTTAAAAATCAAATTTTTGAGTTCCTCTGCTTGGAATGCATGTGTGATTCAAAATTTTGAAACTGTACTTACGAAGGTAATTCCTGCATCGTCAGCAGTAAAACTGAATGTTAAATTTTTCAGTTTACTAAAGCAGTTCAAAAGTAGTAAATAGTTGGTTTCCTGTCAAATTGCCCCATGATACAGTAACAAACGACATAGTTTAAGTGCAGTCTTTAGTTAAAGAACAACTTTACACATGTTTTGACTGCAGAGAATGCTTTTGGTTTCAGACAGTAATAAAACGTGTGTTACAAAGCGGATATTGTTTGCAGCATTGTAAAGTTTCCAGCAGGTTTTCTAACTACACTACATACATGTCCTTTGTATGGCACTGATTGTAGTAAACATAGTAACAGTGCATTTGGTACATGTGAATCTATTCTGTTGTAACATTTGGAACACAAAGGCAATATCTACTGATGTTGAACTTGGTCATAAGTATCTTTCACGTGATGGAATAACGTGTGTTAACTTTTGGAACATCATATATTCTTCATAATGGATATTGTTAGTTTATTTTTCATTGGATAGATTTTTCTTTTGTTTCTTTCTGAACAGGGTGGAAATTCAGGCACTGGAAGTCCCCTTTGTTTCATCTGTGGAAAACAAAATACAACGTACAAGCTGGTCTCATGCACGGAGTGTAGCAGGAAAGGTATTGACAAAGCTCGGATTTAAGACCATTTCTATTTTTCTGTGAACATTGTGTTGCATGCAGGGATGCTAAGTGTGCAGATTTAGCCACAGAATTTCTGCTTTCCAGTTTAAATTGTGCTCATTTTCTAATTACTAAAAATTTGTCATTTTCTGAACAAAGCGACTATCATAGTTCTTGTATACAGTATTGAGTGGTCCCTTGTTTTGTCCTTAATTTGTTCGACTTTTTAACTCTGGCAACTCTTCATCCTCAGTATTGCCATGATGGTCAAGACAGTCATGTTTGCTCTCACCTCTGAAACTTAAGCCAGAGGAAGGCAAGACTGCCAACTGTTCCAGTTGAGGCAGAACAGTTCTGCTTTTTCAGCCCAGATTTGCCATTTTCCACTTTTATTTCTTATGTTCCGATTTGCTGCACAAAAAGTACCACACATGGTATATCCTTGTGGACTAACTCCGACCCTGATTTGGAAGTAGCATGTATGACAGTCACCATAGAAGTATAACAGAGAGAAACCCATACTGTAGTTAAACCATTTGTAGGTGTGAATTTTCAAGCATGGAACACATGCAGCCTTCTCTGTATAGCACAAAAACATATACCTTGGAAGTGACATGGCTGATTTTCTAATTGAGTAGCTTTCTCTGTGGTATAATTCTTTGGTTCACTGTGGTTGCCTGGGAATTTGGATCTAACTTCAAACTGGTTCTCACATGCATGCACAGCTGTGCATAGCTGTGCATGCATGACATGTGAGAAGGTGCATGATATGCAGCATAACGTAGAATCAATTACTTACCTGGCACAGGAGTCTAAGCATCCTGAGTCAGTTTAGTAGAAGTTTCTTGTCCTTTCAGGACGTAGCCCATTTAGGGAGCAGAACTCCTTCTGGAGTAATGATTGGTTTCGCCTCTTGGCTCTTCACCAGAGAGTCGAGGGGACTTTGAAAAAAGTAGTATGTTCAGTCAGTGTGGTTACAGCACAGAATAGTGTTTTAGCATACATATGGTTGAACTGTGAAGACTAGCCAGGTTGATAATATGTTCGACTTGGATTGATGGCAAACTTCCTTTGTCCTTAACAAAATAATATCCTATACTGTAGTACAGTATGACATTTAGTGAAGGTCCTAGGCTAGGCCTAGACTGACTTCTGTTACTGGATACCATCTACAGTAGACAATAATGTTAAAGTGGCCCTAGCCTAGGCTTCAGTATGTTCATATTATGCTATGTAATGTGTTCATAAATAGTTTTCTACTCAACAAACTTAGCAGAGATGCCAACCCTCCCTGATTCTCAGGTAGGCTCCCTGAAAATTCATGGATTTCTGTCCATTCCGACTAACAAATATGACAACCTCCCTGATTCAAGAAGGACTTTACCCTATTAAGTTGCATGTAATTCTAAAAACCTCCCTGGTTTCTGTGTGAAACCTCCCTGATTTCTGGATGTAAATGTTGGCATCTCTGGCTTAGCTATTCATTCATTCTGATGGTTTGTAGGTCAGATGCAAAAGGGTCGGTGGATAATTGCATGTGGGCCTGTAGCCTGCAGCCTGTATTACTAGTATTAGCTTAGTAGAACCTGTTTAATTATTAAGCTAGCCGCACACCACACGACTTTGCACGCAGCAACTCAACTCGATCGTTGGGTCTGCAACAGTTGTGTAGTGTGTGTGAATTTACGGCTGCGACTGGCAATTTGAAGACCAGTTTTAAGTCGTGTTGCCTTCAGTCAGGAAGATCCAACATGTTCGTTCTTCTCGACTGAGGGTAATGCAACTTACAACTGGTCCTAAAACTGCCAGTGGCAGTCGAAAACTCACTCATACTTCTGCCTGAAAAAAAAAATAATCACAAAAAACAAATGATCACTCTAAACTTTTTTATGTTTGAGGCACAAACATTTTACCGTTTCGCATGTGGAGACCTAAAAAGTAGTTTTTTCTCGCTCTCCCCTTAGACCCCTCCCCCATGTCGCACTCCAACCCCCCCCCCCCATGACACAATCCTGGCTACTTGCCTAACTTGCAGGCTTGCTTGAATGAATTGAATGACTTCTAAATACAAAAGTTAGTAACATTTTATATAATATACAGTGTCAGTAGGTTTGCCTGCCCAATGGTGTGTAATGACCCTCTTATTGCAAAGCTCTACATTGCTGCTGTCTGTGATTAGCAAACTTTGCAATGAAAAAGATTGAAGTTTTCAGTGAAAATCCAAAAATAGCCCCCCTCCTGGATTAATGAACAAACAATTCCCACATGACGTTCAAAAATCCTAATGCAAGTGTGGGCATTGGGTTATATGTTTAAATTTATGTCTTTCAGTTTTGAAGCATTACTGAAACTGTTTGTCCTGTAAATGAACTCTGCCAAGAAAGGACAGTATATATTCGAGTCCTTTGGAATCGCAACTGTTTCCGTTACAGTGGATCTATGCACAAGCTGTAAATACATGTGGCCTCTCAGCTGTTGAAATGCATGATTGTAAAAGCCCCTTTCATACTGCTTACAATACGATATGATGCAATAAAAGTGTTGCCAGGCTTTTCATGTTATTGGTCACTTTTTCTTGATATCTCAGCGATATTCCAGTGCCCTGTTTCCATGTGATCCAACAAAATGGCAGTTCTGTTTCATGATTGGTTGCACAAAATAAAGCTCAGGGAAAAAGTGTGGGAAGGTTAAGCTTTCAACTGTTTTATCGCATCATGTTGTATCTTCCTTTAGCGTGGGAGGCCGGGTCTTAGTAATTACGATTTTTTTAACTGATTATTTTATCCTATACAGTTGCACCGCATTGTGCTTTAATAGTGTGAAAGGGTTTCAGATGCATTTGTGTGTATTAATGCTCATTGGTAGGCCATTGGGTTGCAAAAATTAGGAATGTGGGAAATTTCGGTACATATATTTGGAAATTTGGCTAGTTTTCTTCATGGAAGTATGTAAAAATTGTGGGAATTTGACTTGCTTGCTGGGAAATTAACATACACAGAACAGTCTTAACTCCTAATACCACAGCAAGGTACCAGACTAAAAGTATTGGAATCTGTGAAACCGAATTTATGCCTCCTAACATCCTGTAAGTTTCAAAATTTCTCACATATTTGGAGCAAGATGAGAGTCAAGAGGACCAGTCAGTACCTTCCTGTTATGTACCGTTCACATCAGGATTCGACAAATCCCCAGCCCGACAGTCCGGGACAAGTAAAAACTTACTTGGGCAAGTGCATTGTTCAATATCACAGCCCGCCGGGCAAGTACCCTTGCGAAGTCTCCTCCACAAGGAGTTCAAAGGCATATTAAAAGTGGCCAAGTAGATATTCATGCAGACAAGTAGACTAAGAGAACAGCTAGCCTGATGGACAAGTAATGAAAAAAGAATTTGTCAAAGCCTGGTTCACATGTACAGTAAGTAGTTGGGGAAGACACACCATCACTAGAGTACATGTATCACACGTAAAGGTAGAACATCTTTTACCCCACATAATCCAAAAATAACCTAAATGGCCACTAGTGTTTTTGATTCAGAAAGGGTTAGTACTGGACTTTCCTAGCGCTGGAGCATATTTTACAAGGGTACAGTGTGGAAGGTAAGGGTATTGACAGTTATTTTTTTTTAATTATTCATGTAAACTACAAAAGGAATACATTCTGTTGTATTTTAGTTCAAAACTGTGGACCCATATTGATCAAACAACGTTATGGTGGGTTTTCAGTTTAGAGATTTTTGTGGTTGGTCTGGGGTAGCCAAGTTACAAGTCATCACTCTCTCAGTAATTCCAAAGGGTATGTAAACTTAGGTCCCATGTTTCTGTTCGTGGTAAAAATTCAATTTTTAAAAAAGGAGCACACGTTAGAACTCATTTTCATTCAACAACCATTTTCATTTTCATTTCAATTTCTAATCTCTTTGGTAAAGTAGTCTGTGTCAATACATTTCGTATGCAGGCCTTTAAAACTTTTATTTTTAAAATCCTGTGGCTTTGCTAATTTGATACCAGCAGCAGCACTCCCTGAAATTTCTAGCATATTGAATTTGACCTACAGTATTCATCTCTCAAAATACCATTGAAAACATTAACATCTGGTCACAAAGCAGTTCTTGAATGGAATACAGGTTTACACGGTTTACGATATTTTACTTAAAAGAGGTGTTAATTATGGAACACAATAATTTGTTAAAGATTTTTAGAAGCAAAGTGTCTTCTTTCCTTCTTGAAAAGATTTACTACTATTGAGAAACATTTCTGTATTTCCTGTCCATATATTTCTTGTTGTTTTAGATCATGGGCTATCTTGTTAGGTAGCTTTTAAGTATATAAATATCCATGAGTCATTTCTAGTCAAAATTATTAGTTTTAGCCTTTCCAGACCATGGTTCTTTTGTAATGTAAATCAGAAGTTATGTCCAAATAAAAGGTGAATTTCACAAATTTTTACTTGGAAAGGATTTGACAGTTGTCATAAATAGTCATTTTGTTTTCAAAGAAACCTTGAAAGAGTGTTGGAAGAGTATTGTGTGGGCAAGTGGTAAATTTCTAAGTATATGGAGCTTGCACCAAAGGTCCAAAGGTCAAATTCAGTTGACTTGCTAGTTGTTTTGGAGGACCCTCCTCAATGCACCACAGTGCTTTAGTACAGCGCTTCTCAACCGGTGGGCCGTGAAGCTCTCCCAAGTGGGCTGCGAGATCCGCCATAAAAAAATTAAAAATAAAGAAAAAAGAATAAACTTTATGTAAGGTGGGCCTCAGAAAAATTCTGAGACTCAAAGTGGTCCTCGAGATAAAAAAGGTTGAGAAGCGCTGCTTTAGTACAAGACATAGTGTCAGCATGTTTGTTTGTCCTCCAGAACATTGCATTCGTTGACATTTGCATGCGTGAAACCTCACCATACAAAAATGCAGGTGTACTTTAGGTATTTAAGTAAACAAGTAGACCTATTGAAATGTAAGAACTTGTGTGACATTCTGTGAAATATAAATTGAGAGATAATGCTATTACACGTTGAAATGACTGGGATGGATTCATTTCAAAGATATTACTCCTTCCTTCACTTAATTTGCATTATTCTTGCACTGTGCCATACCCAAAATAGTCTTAGAACACCCCCCCTCCCAGTGTGCACCTTTTGATTTAGGGGTGCAGTTGTCCTCATCTCCTTTAGTACAATTCTTGTTGCCTGGGAGGTTTGTCATCTAATAAGTCTGAATTTACTCAATACCTTCATTTACAGAGTTTTAGTATTTCTAATGTCCTATCCATCTATACTCCTTGGAAGTAATTTAGGGGTTCGGAAAAATTTCTATGCAGATTTTTGCCTTTGTTTTGCTTTTGTTCTAGCTTAGTCTTACTAGCCTAACACACACACCCTCAGGTAGAAATGTGCAATCTTCTATTGTGTTCTGTGAAATTATATAAATAGAGATACTAAAGACGGCAATATATGACTGGAATGATATTGTTAAATGATAAATCTTTAGGATAGCAAATGGTATAAATAGGGAAGGGTATGTTTAGTTAGGGACTGGTCATCTTTGATTGTTTCAGGTGTCAGAATGTGCGTTCTGGGATACCAAGTCCAATTTGCAGTAGTCTTGTTGATTAATTCCCCCAAAATGCTGTAGTATGGAAACCATTGTACAGTGTAGAAAGCTTTTGTTTAAGTAGTTAGTGCTTTGACTGGCTGCTTCACAGGGACAGCCCCTGTTTTTTCCACCCCATATCCTGTTTTGCCCACTGTGCTCCTTTTCTTTAGGCTTGAAAACTTGCCTGTCAAATTGTCGGTTAATGTGTCTCAGTTCTGGAAAAATAATGAGGGACAAATCGCATTGTTGCGAGCAAATTGGGGTTGGGCGCTGATTAAAATTCAACATGCTGCGTTTTGCAGTTTATCAGGATAATTTTTTTCCAAGATTGAAGGTTACAGAAAGCAAAGTGAGATGTTTTGGTTTGCTCTTGTAATGGTAATCATACTGTCAGTGTTTTAACAGAGAAAGATGCTCACCAGGATGTGCAAAGTAGGTGGGCAGTGCTCTTTGAACATGTTAATGTAAGCCCAGTTATTTCAATTTCACCTTGCCCTTCTGTCTCAATGTAACTAATAGTGTGGTTACTTTGCTGTTTGTAAATTTAAGAGGGTGTGGCCATTTGCATGAGATTTATCATGGAGAGATTGTCATTTTGGTTACACCCAGTTTATAACGAGTCTTAGCAAGTAGCCTATTATTTTTAAGGAACTAAATCACTTGCATTGCTGGTATTGAACTGGAGTGCCTCCACCCTTCTCTTTACCTAGTACGTGTTTTTGATTACTGAGAGAAAAGAAAGAAACAGTACATTTGCATCTGTTTTATCAGATGGATGATTTTGTTATACATGAATTTTGTAAAGCTGATGTTTTGGGCAGAAAGATGTGGCATTTAGAAAATTGGAAAATTATCTCTTGGAACAATTAACAACTGTTTGTTGTCTACCACTCTCCTCATTTCAAAAGATTGTGATTTGTCTTCATTTGCAGTCAAGAAAGAACTGCTGTACATATATCATGTATAAAATGGTTGACAATGATTTAAGGTGTCCTTAATGTTGGCTATTATCCCATTTATCATACTTCAAATGAGGGGACCAAGATACCTCATTTATGAGGGTAATGTCTCTTTATATGTTATGTATGTAAATTTGACAGCTAGACAAGAAGTGAAATGTATTTCATCATCATCCAGACACTGTTTAGCCCTTGAAGGAAAAAATGCTGGACTGATTTAAGAAGATGCACTTGGTGGCAGTGGTGTGTTTAGGCGAACAGGAAGATGTTTGTGAGAGGTTAGGGGAGGTCAAAAGTTTCTTATCCTTAAAATTTTCGTGATTGGCAAACAATCATGATATAAATTTGGCCTGGAATATGATAATGTTTGCCCTGAATTCAGCATTGGGGCTGGTGTGGGGCAGGAAGATGGGAGAGTGGGGTGCAGTCTTCCCAGTCCCCAGCTCATGTACCTATGGTGGTATGCTCAGGTTTTAGTGGTGCAACAGTCAGATAGAATTTCAGATTCCTGTATTTGTTACATTAAAGTTTCCTCAAGTGTCCTGGTAGGTAGCAAAACTAGCAGACTTGTAGTGTGTGTATACAATGTCATGAGTATGAGTACAAGGAGGACAGGTGTATTATCTCTGTTGTTGTGTGTACAGGTACTGTATGAGTTTTGTCTTCATGAGTTATGGTAGGAATACAAAACTGCAGTAGGAGCAGTGCCTAACCTTCAAAATTTGAGTTCCCTTGTTTTGGTCAAATAAAGTTCTGTTCTGTTCTATTCTAATGTGTGAATGATGAGTACTAATCTATTTTGTGTATGAGCACAGGCTAGTGTGCCAATGAGTACTGTTGTTGGACTTACTAGTATTCAGTATTGGTATCGACCAATAGACGGGCAAAGCGTATCCGACAGGTACACAAATTGGCTCTCTACATTTGGGTTGGTTTAAGTTGTAATGATAGGCACTTACCTCTGCCTCTGTTTTGTTATGTTATATGCCTAAGGTCTATACCCAACATTTTGGTCCCATATCCCTATTGATAGAATTTATCTAAACAGCCAATACTACCTATATATTGCTCGTCCTTCATTAACAAAAAAAATGTTACATTTTGTCCATATGTTTGACTGGAAGTCCCAGTCATTTTAACCCCATGGAGTTAGATGAGATTTAACGACACACCAACATGAGTGTGTTATATAGTGTCAACTAGATGAAAAGATTAAGTTTAAATACGGTTTCAAATACAGTTCAAGTTCAAGTTTGGTTTCAAATATAGCTCAAATACGGTGCAAGTCCTTCCCTTTAGTCACCTCTTACGACAGGCGGGAAATACTGTGGGCATATTCTACAACCCCCAGCCCACGGGGGGCTTTAAACCCCATGGAAATGACACAACTCTTAATGGCAGTGCCTAATAGCCTATTGTTTAGTTTACATCAGTAGTCTTATTCCTGAAATTCTGGTGTTGGCCAGTACCGAAAATTTAAGTACATGCGTATCGGTAATATCAGATATTTATTTACATCAGTACAAAACTTTTGACTACTTATAACAAGTCTAAATATCTTAACATAGAAAATGAAATGTTGTAATTTAGCAAGTTAAAGTTTGTTAGTGCAAGTATTTTCTCTTTCATTTTCCACATGCAAGACATGAAAGTAGGACTTGCTGAGCTTCTAAGTAATTGGAAATCGTTGAGCTTTAACCTTTCAACTATTTTGAAGAGTATTATTCTTTCTTTTGTGTCCTTTCATCCCAAAATAATTTCCATCCTGAGAACTTCATATTAAGAATTGTTTCATTTTCCTAGAATGTCGCAGCGTAGTTTTGAAATGGCATTGTTTAATGACCCATAAATTTTGGATAAGTAACACTTTGTCCTGGAGGGGAAGTCAACATAATTATCAAGAAACAGTGTATATCTGTGACTAATTCAGCTGGTTGAGAAAGATTTTATGGCAGTGTAGAAGGGTTTTTCCCTTTATCCAAGTTTGTTAACCTTAAGCGTCAAGTATATTATCATCATCAACTGCTCTTCCCTCTGTCATACAGTAGTAGTATTCCCATTTACAGTGTGTGAGTACACAGTGAATGTATCATGGGGAGATATAGA
Organism: Holothuria leucospilota; assembly: GCA_029531755.1. Classification (NCBI taxonomy): domain Eukaryota; kingdom Metazoa; phylum Echinodermata; class Holothuroidea; order Aspidochirotida; family Holothuriidae; genus Holothuria; species Holothuria leucospilota. The sequence goes on from CM055980.1 coordinate 20,232,185, forward strand.
ACACACTTTATGAATGGTGTCTGCCATTGGGAGTCAAAGTGAAACCTTATATAGTACAGATAGGAGACTGCTGGTGGAGTTACACAAAAGTACCTTACCCTCAGTCAGTGGTTGTAAAATCATGTAATGCACACATGTGGGAAAAAATGTGTAAGGTCAAAGGTCAGAATCAGTGAGTAGATTGGGAAGCTGTCTTTCTACCAGGTGGCATAAAACATTAACTTTATTGCAGATAAAATACACATGACAGATTTTCTACCAGGATCATTTTCAGAGATTGACAGGAATGTGTGTAGGCCTTCATAGTACCACACAGCCGATTTTGTATTGGATTTCTAGCACAATCATGCTTAGTACTCTATAGAACACCGAACTAGACTAGCCTTTCATTTCCAAAATATTCATCCCGGTGACTTTTTCCGTAGGGAAAATTTAGGTCGAGGTCATGTGCACTAAGTTTGCTCATAAGACGACAAGTGACAAAGGAATAATATTACTGTGTTAAATCTCTTCTCATGTTGTAAGATCAGAACTGTGCCAATTTTTGGAGAGGCCTTCTAGGAAAGTAATTTTCCCTTCTGTCCTCGATGCAAGTATGAGTAATATGCTGTGTTTCAAGTGGTGCATTACATATACGATGTGTATTTACCCATTCTATTTTTTGACCTTGTACAGCATATGCAAAGTATGCAATAGCTGAAGTCTTAAGCTTACTTAAATATCTTTAATGTGATCATTAGGTAACGTGTTTGTACAGGGAAGGAAAATCCTGCATGACTTAATATGTGTTCGAGTGGATATAAGAGTGCTTTTGAACTTTTGCACTATAAAATGTAAAACTGGGGAAACCCCCTTGAATCACTATAGTCGGAATCTTTGTAGTACCAGTTAAAACATGCTTTCAAATTAGGATTAACAAGAACTTTCAGATGTATAAAAGGTGCTGTGTCGTTGACTTTCAAGTGTGCTATTGTCTAAAAATTGTAAATACCCTAAAGATCTACATCAGAACACTGCTGCTAGTATTGTGAAAAGGAAAGGGAGAAATTGTCATTTTCCAATTTTCAAGGAATTCCACTTGCTCCCAGTCAGCTTTAGAATACAGTAAAAGTTGCGGCCTTCCAGGCTCAGCACTTGCAATGTTCGGCATATGTATGTACCTGTCACAGCTTCTTGTCATATTCTAACTTGCATGCTTCATTCCTCTTGCACATCACATTTAAATCTTCCAAAACTACGCTCAGAAATCTATGGCTGCAGAAGTTTTCAGAACAGCAGTACAGCATCATTTCTGTGGAACAAGTTATGTGAGGACTTATGCATTTGCTTAAAACTCTCTTTTCATAAGTTTGCTTAAGACTTCTTTTTTAACATATTGTATGTGGTGAACTTACTTTGCTACCTTATGAAGCACCTTCAGGAGTAACTTTTGAAACTGGTTGGTGCTTTGTAATCCTAATTTATTATCATTATTATTTGTGTCCTCTAAGCCTAACTACATCTTGTGGTCCCCTAGGTCCAACTACCTCAGCTTTCAGTCTGAGAGACAATTGGGATATAACCACATCACTATAAATGGAACTAGATCTTCCCCTTGATGCTTTCTTTACCAAAAGAAAAAAAAAAATGAGAGAAAAGCTTTCTGAGAAAGTGAATTAGTGCGAAAGTCAGAAAGTTCAAGTTTGTGCAATTTTTTCTCTTCACCTTTTTTTTGATAATTGCCGTGAATAAAAATTTCACTCCCCAGGCATATTTACCCCTTGCTACTAATTTGCATTTAATTCATGCTTTGTGTGCCACCTGGAGTAGTTTTAGCACCACGCCCGCTTTGTCTGCCATCTTGTTCTAATGTTCAGCCCAATTTACCATCCTCGCAATTCCTTTTGTCTGGGAGGTTGTTGCCTTTTGAGTCCTAGAAGCGCTGTTGTTTTCTCTTAAAATCGTCTGGGGCATGCTAAGTGCCTTTACTTCATCGTTTTGTAACATATTTCTAATTGTGATTCTCCCCATTTGCTCCTTGTGAGTTCCTGAGGGTCATTACAGAATTGAAGAACGTTTTTAAAGGTTTTTCAGCAAACCACTTGCAAGTCTTTTTTTTAATTTTTTCCTTTTTTGGGGGATGGATGGAAAGTACAGTTTGTATGATAAAAACAGTGATTGATTGATGAATGGTGTTTTTTTTTCCTTCTGCAGTTCACCCTCCATGTCTGAAGTACACTCCGGAACTAACGCAACGCATCCCTGGGATGCACTGGCAGTGTTCGCACTGTACAAAGTGTGCAATCTGTAGACAGCAGTCCAATAAGGTAATAATAATGATAAATTATTTTTGTATTTTATATACCACATTTTACCAATCGGTAGGTTTTAAATCTCTCCATATGACCTTTGTCTGTTCCGTAGTACCTTGCCCCAGTGATAGCAGTTGTAACCTACCCAGTAACAAGTTGATACCTCACATGAATCCATTCAACCTCTAAGGAGAAAGGGGTTTCTGAGATGAAACATTTTGCCCATGGAACTTTATGAAACAGCAATCATTGTACCACAAGCCTGACGTCCACCACCCTCTCAAAGAAAGAGGTGGTATTCCTTACTAGTTGATACATTGTAGGTTTTGAAGATATGAGACCCAACAGAAGAGATAGTATAGTAAAAGATCGTCAAAATAAATGAGTGATGATGGTCTGCCAGCTGGGTAATTGTGACCCACCTTCATGCCGCATGGAATAATCTGTGGGCTGTAGGAACTTTTCCAAAAATCAGAATTACTTAAGTTAGCTGAAGAAATTCATCAAAGGTCATTTCTTCATGGAGAGTGTGTGAAATAGGATGAAAGAGATGCCCAAACCATTAACAGTAATTTTGTGCAAATTCCAGTAAAAAAAGTCCATTTTCAGTTGGGAATGCTGAATCCTTTGCACAGGTTTTGTCTTGTCCATTGAGGTGGATCTCTCAACTGCATGAGGAAACTGCCTTCTTGTTTGGTTTAAAAAAAAAGTTGTGGACCATGCAAGATACAACATTCTGGGGGAATTGTTACATTTATTTCCTTTTTGACAACATGATAGTAATCTGTATAATAAGGGTTTCTTTTAAGTTAAAATGAGGTGAATTTAAAGCACTCTCTGCCTTCAAACATAGTTTCAAAGAATAAATTGAACTTTGAGCTCATGTTTCTCCAGACAAGTAGTTAGTGGGTTAGTTAGATAAGATTTAACTGCACACCAACACTAATGTGTTATATAGTGTGAACTAGATAAAAATGTAAAATTTAAATACGGTTTCAAATACAGTTCAAGTTCAAGTTCGGTTATAAATACAGTCCAAACACGGTGCAAGTCCTTCCCTTTAGTCGCCTCTTATGACAGATGGGAAATACCGTTGGCATATTCTACAACCCCCAACCTCCAGACAAGTAGCTCTCCCCAGAATAGAATTGTGTTCCATGATACAGTCAAGTCAGGGTTTACCCTGCACCCATAAACAGCTTCAGGGGGTTAGTTCAATTTTTTGAAACTGTGTGTATATCTGTATTATTCTAGGAGTACCAAAATACACTCGGAAGGTAGAAAGTTGTATTCTGGAGCATCACACCAGAAACTGTAGATGTCAGTCTTGCAGGTGCAAAATTCTGCCTACTTGCCAACTGTTCCGTTTTAAGTGGAACTGTTCCGTTTTATGAGCTTTAAAACCCATAAAAATCAGAACTTCAGTTTTTCTGACTTTTATATAAATGATCAAAAAATCGTGAAGCAACAACTTGGTAAAAATAAAGTCCATCTTTGCATACACCTAAGTGATTTCAACATGTATTGTGAACGTTTAGAAAGGAAAAGAGGAGTTTTGTTCCCTGGACCCCACCCACTGAGGTTAGCGCTTGTGTGCTCACGCGCTCAGAGGATCATATTCTACATATGTTCCGTTTTCTGAGATGACAGTGTTGGCAAGTATAAATCTGGGAAGGTTTAAACTTAAAGGGAACAGGCAGTCACCCCATTCTTATATCGAAATATCAGCTGAATTCTAGAAGTCGGTCATTTCCCTTACAGTATCTTTCATTATGTTTTTTGAACGTAAGTATTATATACATAAAGTAAAAAAAAAGTCTGCATGAATTTAATAATTCAGAAGCAAAAATATGGTCACATAATTAAAAGAAAAGCCACACACAAACTAGGATACCAGGGTTGTTTAATTCAGAGTGGAGTGATTGCATGTGTCCATTAATTTTCTTAGTTTTAGCTTGTTGACCTTGTTAAGTTGTTCAAATTTTCCTTTTCATGCCTTGTAATTAAGTATCTATCTGTGAGTAGCACTAGACCTTTAATGTATACGATGTCACAGAACAGAAAGTGCTCCCCCATCCGGTGGAGGTAAGCACATATCATTGCAACTACCAGCAGATGCACGCAGCTGATTTGTGTACCGGTCGGATACGCACATAAGTCTACTATGCGCACATTTGAAGTCTTCATTGTTAACCCTCCAAAATAATGTCGTGTGACGTTAGTGCACAAGGTCTATCCTAGCAACAGAGGATTTGAAGTTAGTGATAATCAAGGTCCTACTTCATCAGTAACAAATGTATTACTCTTAAAGTGATGCCGTGAGATTGCAAAAAGTAAAAAACATTAAAAAATCGAGTTTAAAATTTCAGTGATTCCTTTGAGTGACCCATATGAACAGTAAGGGAGAAAAAATAAGGCCTGTTGTGCGAATTCCGGCAACAGCCTTAAAATTTTCGTAAAAATAACGACTAAACTCGAGGAAATCAAAAATGTGCTGCGGACAAACACTATTCAGTCTCCTAACGAACATCAGTTGAGCGGACCAATGAGAACGAAGTACTAATGCATATTCACTAGGCGTAAACAGCTGATCGATTTAGCACGACAACACAAGTGAACAAGACGCATGGTGTGTGTGGATCTTGAAGAGGTAACGTTGATATTGCAATGTACAGAGTGCATGGTAATACCACTACCCCGTTTTACTGTAGTGGCCTAACTTAGGCTATAGTATACTGGCTCAGTGGTACCTCTGTGTAAATTAAGCCTAATTTAGGGTACCGTTAGATGCTCTGCCTTTATGTGCACTTACCCTCGTCTTTGACGTTCTTACTCATGGCGGTAAAAGAGATAGTATTGGTGTAACTTTCGTTGTAAACCTGTAACGTCCAAATTCAAATCGGTACTGTAACGCGTACCAAAGAGTGAAAGACTGCGGCCTGTACTACGTAGTATTGAGGAAGCTACATTGAGTGTATACAAGTAAGTGTTATGAAGCAATTACGCAAGAACATACATTCTCTGGTCGTGAGACTGTTATAGCAGGGGGAGTTGTTATCACTCCCTGGTTATAGTAGAGATGTGGTCGTGAGCGAACAGCTGTAGGCTACCGTAGAGCAGGGAGTTGTTATTTGGAAATAACAACTCCCTGCTAGAGCTTGTCAGGCTGGAGTGGTATGGTACGTCTTTTTTAACTTGGTGACACCTCAATACATTGCATATTCAACATCAGGTTCGTTGTAGGCGTGGTTTAATGCCGTATAGTAAGGACCGTTTTTTGAAAAAGGCCTTCAAAAATTTACCGATTTTATGCTGTTTAGGTTACTTCCTGAGATTATCACTATCATTTTGAGCTTTCAAATTGTATTCTTCAACTCTGTAAAGCACTCGTGGCATTTTTAAGAATAAAGAAAGACATAAGAAGAAGCAAAATCTTATGTTTTTCCTTTTTGCACACTCACGGCATCACTTTAATTATCCTTGCAAAAATTTCGAAAGGAGTTGATTTGTAGCCCCACTTACAAAAGCAAAAGGTTTTATATGATTATGTGGCAGAGAAATGAGATTTGAAGGATGGGGTGTCATCAGGTACCCTCAGATTATGTTCCATAAGTAGTTTCTGTGAGGTCAAAATAGCAGTGAATCTAGCTCTCTCCTGGATTTATTTAGTGATCACCTTGAACAATTTCCTACTGGAGAGGATGAATCTCAAATTCATCAACAAGGTCTTTAATTGCTGTACTATTGTAAGAATGGAAGGGTTCTTATACTGTGGAGAAACATTTAGTGCTGTGAACATTTAGCAAAATTACTAAGCGATTATTCGCAATTACCTGTGATCATCATATAGACTTTAAACGTGCTCTTGAACATGATGAATATGTAAAATGCATTAGTGACGTCCAGGGGATATAATTTCTATGAACCTCAAACACGGATCCTCACAGAAGCTCAACTTTGATGTTGTATGTTTACGTGTGTGCCAGTTGTATAGTTATGTATTTCACTTTTTCAAAGAGAGTTAAAGTGAACATCTAATTTTCTGTATAAATGACTGCAGATTGTTTTTTATTTCGTACAGAAAAACAGGTTTTGTGATTAATTGCTGGTAGCTTTGTACTTAACGTTTATTATACATGCGATCGTTTAGCGATTAATCCCTTAACGGTCACAGCCCTAGAAACATTAAATAAGGAAGTGCAGGGGGAGGGGGAATGGAAAGGAAAAAATGGAATATAAATAATTGCAAAATAGCATGCTGCTTTCCATTTTGAGAAGAATTAAACCTCTGTGTGCTGTGTTTGAATCAGGGCTCCTTCAAAAGTATAAAAATAAAAGAATTAGCTATCAGAATTGACTAAAAACATTTTTGGTAGGATGAAGTCACAAAGTCATGAAAAGCCTGCAAATTGAAGACAATATGGACAAAAGGAACCAAAATCTTCCCAAAAATTGGTCATCAAGTTGTTCTGAAGGAAGTTGTCCTATGTGTTAAAGATTTACAGCATGAAAATGTTAATTTTGCGTCTGTTGTACCAGGCCATTATAAAATTTAAACAAAATTGCTTTAAATCATTTGAAATTGATCAAAAATGGGTGGAAGACATAAATTTTACACCTCACAAGTATTACTTCATATGCCCTTTGTATCTTATTACACAATTCCAATTGCTATGACTCAGTTTCTGTTTGGGTGAAATTTTGGTGATGTGGCAAATCACTTGATATTATACTATCAATTAGTCATCCCATAATCCACAGGTTTTGATGGCTGAGTATTTTATTTTGGACCATTCAAAAGTCTGTAAAATACAGTGTCAAATACTTTTCAGAATGTCTTATGGGGGGGGGGGATGGGATAGGAAAGGGGTGGGGAAGGTTAAAAGGTATTCTGAGGCACTGCAGACAACCTAGGTATTGTTATCACTTATCAGTAAAAGTAGAATCTTTATACGTGTTCAGTTCATTAACCATATATGATGTTCTCTCATGTTTATTTCTTCAGCACAGTGTTTCGAAGATCTGTGTGCTATTAATTAACTGTGTTTTGAGTTTCAAAACTTGTGACCTTGACAGCTTGTGTGTCCATTAATTAATGTGTAAATGCTTGATAAGCAAACCACTGTAAATTGTATGCATACATTTACATAACATAGAAGTGTTTATCGAGAGGCAAGTCAATTCTGCATTGCCATGTTGCGTCAGCACTTGTGGTGCGTTTGCTACCCATTTCATTCACATCATAGTGTAATGATCTCATGAAAGGATACAGGCAGTGAACTAAAGCAACCTTATACAACTGTAAGTCCTGTCCACAGACTTTAACAGTTGAAACAGTAACAGCATAACTCACATGTAATCATATTTTCTTGCTGCGGTAATCTTCCGATTGGCAAACAGCAACAATGGGGTGAATCTGATACTAATTATATGACAAATGTAACTGGCTAACTCATGCATATCACAGCAGATTGGTTGTGGGCTAGCGAGCTGGTTAGTTGTGCTACTTGACAGCTTGGGAGTAAATGAAGAGCCAGCTCTCTTGCATATGGTAATTTCATTTTGAAGTGCAAGCTTACCTTTCCCCGTGTGAGTGATTAGGTTGCATTTCTGTGTGCTATGTTATCATGTAACAGCCAATAGTTAAATAACTGATTTGAACTCATTCACTCATTCAGTCTGTCTCTCTCTTCGTCTTTCTTGTGTGACTCTCTGCTGTAGAGTGGCTGAGGTATGATATTTGCAGCTTTGAGTCAACAGATCAGAGCTGGTTAGCTTCCAGGAAACATGACATTTAGATAGCTGATGGTTGTCGGTGTATGTATTTGACAGTTTGTTTCCTTCATTTGATGCAGACAAATTGGTTGAGATATAACATGGGGCTCACTCAATGCAGATGAACTATTGCTTTGAAATACATTAAAACAAAAACCAAAAAAAAAAAGACAGTTTAGGGAAAAGAACGGGATTTGTAAAGTGGCTCAATTTGTTGCTTTGAGGATTGATTGAATTTTAAAATTTGAGTGTTAAATTGTACCCTTCTTATTTGAAAAAAACTGGGAATGGGGTGGGGAACTGCAGGGAGAGGAAGAGGAACATGCCAGATAAAATTGTAGTTGAAAAGTAATGTTAACAAAAATTTCTCTTTAAATGAAATGGTATGTTAGTGTTTCATTGGTTATGGATTAGTAGTACCATTTAAAGAGGAAACAAGCAACAAAATGTTTTCAAAGGTGATAGACCTTTACTAGAAACAAGGACACAATGCAGTATCCAGAAAAGGTCATTTATGGAGACCCAATGAATAAGAATGCTTGAGGCTTGTATATTGTGTACATTTGGCATATAGTAGAAATGTTCACGGAGCACATTTATCTTTGTTGTGACCAGACAACCTGCGTTTCATGGTTGATGGAATATTTCACAAATTATGGATTGAAAATCTAAATCTACATCGCCCCTCTCTTACCTCCTATTTACCTATGTAATCCCAGCTTACCCGCAACTAAACCCTGGTAAACAATTAGCACAGTGGCTAGGGCCTCCTCTGGAGGATGCCCTCCCTAGCCACTGTGCTAATTGTTTACCAGGGTTTAGTTGCGGGTAAGTGGGGATTACATAGGTAAATAGGAGGTAAGTATCGGGGCTCGTAGATTCCCAATCCAGGGAGTTTTGGGGGTTTTACAGGTCATGACTTACGCAAATACTGTCAAGGTTCCTGATCAAATAATTTTGAAGTAGAGTTTCAACAATGTTGCCACATGAAATTGTTTCAAAGGGTTATGGTTGTGTACTTTTGTGTACAAATTAAATAGCATTTCTTGAACTCAAGGGTACATGACATGGTGGCATATTGGTTAAGGTGTTGGACTTGTGATATAAGGATTGCCAGTTTGACTCCTGCCTGGGTCATGATGTTGCTTCTTGGGCAAGATGCTTTATCTCAGTTGCCTCTCTCCACCCAGGGGTTAAATGGGTACCTGTGAGGTAAATTGTCATCGGGCATGCCGTTAGAGCTGCTGCCATACTGGAGGGATTTTTTCCAGTACGATTTATCATTGAGCAGGGGTAATATTGTGCTGTGCCTTCGATTAGGATTGCCTTGATATTGGCACATTAAAATAGCAAATGTTATTAGAGAGTGTGGTGGCCAACTGGTTAAGGTGTCGGACTTGTGATCATGATCTTAGTTAGGATTGCTGTTTCAAGTCCTGCCGGGTTTATTACGTTTTGTCCTTGGGCAAGATGCTTTATCTCTATTGCTTCTCTCCACCCAGGAGTTAAATGGGTACCTTTGAGGTAACTTGCATCATTCAGGGCCGATTTAGCTGCAGCCGTCTAGTATTGTCTCTAGGATTGTTACAGCTGATCAGGGGTAATATTTGTGAAGCGCTTTGATACCTCAGTGATAAGGCGCTATACAAAAACTGAATATGAGTATTATTATTACAGTACAAGTGTTAAATTTTGTTCTCAGGCATAATGTGAAATTGGGCATGACACAGATGAGCATGTATTGTATTTGTGCTTGGCTTTATTACTTGATTTTTTTTTTAATGGGGGGGGGGGGGGGCATTAAGGATTTTTCTTATCATTCTTCAAGAATGTCAAGTTTCCAGAACAAAAAAATGGAAACACCAAGTAAAGTGTGGTGACAAAGTATGCCATGACATATTTAGGTGATAAGAGTCATGTTACAGCTTATCTTCTGAAAATCAGACTTTAAAAATTAAAATATTAAAATCAGAGAATATAAGAAAGGAGGAGGGGGATATGTCATTGCACAAATTATGTTGTCCATGTAAGGTGGCTTACATGCAAAGTGGTGCTGGTGTTTTCAAAGCATTGAACTCTAAAAAGAATTCCATTAAAAGGATAAGAAGCCCCATTTGTTGGAAATTTCCAGAGGGTACAAACAGAGCTGGTCTATAGAAAATAAAAAAGGTGTTCTTTGTTTAATGAATGTTTTAAATTCCTCCCTTGTTTGCAGGAGTTACTTGTCTGTGATACCTGTTGTAATGGCTATCACCCAACCTGTCTAAAGCCTCCCGTCAACAGAACACCTAAAGGTTTGTTTAACTTTATATGACTTATTTGTTATCTGAGGTGAAAGAAGGGGGTTTGCACTGAATACCTCCTCCTCACTGTTTTGCCATTTTCAAAAGTCTTTGCTATGAGGTTGCCATTTTATTATGGTAATAGCCTTGTAACCTTAAACAGCAAAATTGGGAATATTAGTGGTGGTATTCCTTACTTGACCAGACAACTCTTCACACTTTGATACTTTCCCTATACTACTTCAGCTCCCAGCGTAGTTGGGAGTTGTCATAAATAGCAATTTCGTCTCAGACAATTTGAAATGGTGATTGTGTGGGGTGGGAATTGATGGTGGGAGTGGTACTTGTCAGGGAGTTGTTCAAGAAATTGCTCTGGGAGAAATCATTGGGTGTCCAGAGTTGGGGGGTAGGGGAACGTGGACTGTAAATGGAGATGCAGTTGCACTAATCTTGACAAATTTGCATAGTGTAGGCATCCCTACACTGGTACCATGACAAAAGATACATCTTCCACACAAAACAGGCCATTTGGTGAATGTTTTCAGATTTAATGTCATTGTAGACTTGTGTTGTATAGAAATAATTGCTAATGTTTTGAGATTTTTAATTTTAGGATTAACTTTTAAGACCAAAGGGATTAGAAGAAAATCCTAATATACTGTACATTCAGAATAGTAGTAAAACCTCACAACAGGAAGGCTCAAGAAAAGCACTTTGATTTATTGCCACAGCAACAGCAATCAAAAAGGTCCCTCCCAGGGCCAGGGCCAGAAAGTGGAAGCAAAATTTCCCATAACATGTTCCATATTTCATGTGCAAGGAGCCAAATTCTTTCCAATGGCAAAATTTCCCTCCAAACTAAAACTTTCCTTGGCATTAGCTTCCCTCTGTACCACCTTTTTTCACACATGCCCAGGGAATGGAAGTGTAACTCCTAAACATTTTTCTACACAGTTGTCTCATGGCGTAATGGTTCCCAGTTCCTGATTCAAAGAAGTAACTAGTGTGAAAACTAGGAAATGCTTTTAGTAGCTTCATTTTGATCTGATTTACTACTAACAACCTGTCAGCCAAAGATGTGGGTCACATGTTCAATGAGAATCACTATGGATGGATGTGCTTGAGGGCGCCCTTGATATAGACTGAAATTATCATGTTAAACTACAAACCTTTCAATTTCATTCCACTGTATGAAAGGAGGACGCTGATGACTGTACATGCCATTTGGAACCAAATTACAGCTAACCTTCCAGAAATACTACGGTTGACTTTTAAGATTGAAATGTTTGACAAGATTTCCCTCTTTTTACTTTACAACTATTAAATGTGATATTACTTACATGATTAAATGACCAATTAGAGAAAAAGAAAGAAGCAATAAGAGGCAAGACATTGATCTTTGATCAATGCTTTTGCTCTCACAGAATTGTTTGGGGTATTCATCTTTGTGTTGTGGTGGAGACACTGAGGTTGGCTTTAGGTTTAGGGCCTCCTTTTTGTGGGGCCATATTTTTGGAACCAGTTAAAGGCCAGAAAGTGAGTCAGCCAAAAGGGCCTCATTAGAGACATCATATGACCTTTAGTGTTCAGAAAATGTATTACACTGTAAAAATGAGGCAGTTTGAACCGCCCCCACATGCTTTTGAAGAGAAACGTGGTAAGCGTGTAACTGACAAATTAATTGGTAATATTTTTTGGTTAACTGCATTGCTGTAAAAGTTAACCCAACTTTGCCTCGAATATAAGTTGTGAAACAGAATTGGGAACTTCCTCAAGTGGGATGTATGATTTACCTTTGTAGCAAGCAAAATTGACCCCTTTCCCCCAGATAGATGCTAAGGAGAGTAAAGAAATATCAAATATTAAGAAAACTGCCCATTTCCTCACGTAAAAAGGACAAAAAAGAGAAAAGCTATAGCCCCTGTGGACCTGAAAGTAGCCCCCTAAACTTTCTTGGGGGTGGGGGGCAATTTTTCAGCAAAACATTTGAGAGAGCCCCTCAGAAAAATTATTAGAATTTCTATGGTAATGCCCTTAGTCCTGCTGAAAGCTACTTCACAATTTACGAACAAAGGTCGGTGATCCTGAAATCTTCTTGTTCAAATATAGTTACTTTTTAGGGCGTATATAGTCTCCTCAAGTCTATATGTCAGTACCAGTGGGGCTTTGTAAAACGATGTTTTTCTTTGTTAGGACCACTGGTGATGTTTTGGATTGTTTGATATAGTATAAAAGAGTCAAGTATCTCACCATACACTTTCAGATTTTTTTTTTTCAAATTCGTGGGCAGCTTTCTTTAGTTGGGTTGGGGAGGAGGGTTAAACAAGGGAATAGGGGAGGGGGCTAAGAGGCTTCATTTTACTCTTTCATGTAAAGGGTCTGGGTCCCTTTACTGCAAGTACATGACTGGTCCTGGTGACTGGTCACTGTGTATCATGCTATCATGATGAATGATGAAAATAATTAGCAACTTGCATTGTTTTTAATTACCATTTTATTTTTTTAATTTCATTTTTTTCCCTTTAATATCCTTGAACAGGTTCATGGACCTGCATAGCATGCAGAACAGGGAAGGGTCTTGGTGGAGTGAGGGCAGGTACAAATAATGTTGGTAGACCTCCAAAACTGAGCTATAAACACAGGTGAGTGCCAGAAGACAGAGTTTTAAAAGTATATTCCAGTGGCTTTTCACAAGGGTTTCATGTGTAGAGAAAAAAAATTCCAGTTCATGTCCTCCAAACTCTTTAGTAGTACTCTTTTCCTAACTCAAGATATCTCATTTTAAAGAGTAGTTACTTTTGTTAAAAAATACCTCCAGTGCTCATCAAGATTACAGAAAGCTTTATGCTAAGTGGGCACATTGCCTCAGATTCCTTATGTTTTTCTTTATAATTGCATGTCCTGTTTGTCCTTGAAATGTGATACTCTTTGGAATGTTTGAATATCTTTCTATGTAGATCCAGCATAAAACTACACATTATGTAGGGTATAATAGTCGTTAAATATTCCATATAGCAATGTCAATATCATAAAGAAATTCAATGCTATGTCAAATTAATGTGTCACGATGACATCACAGATTTACCATAGTGCACTTTATCTCTAGGAAAAATTGCATTTCTTTGAAAATTAGTATCTTCCAAATGCGACATGCTATTGAGATGCGGTTTTCTTCTCCTAAAAGAGAAAAATTTTCTGCATCTTTTGAAGTCATTGAATTTTTTCTTTGGCAAATCGTGAAGCCTGTGGATGGGAGCCAAAACCTGTATCTGTTAGAGATATGGATCTACATTGCCCCTCTCTTAATTGTAGATAGGAGCTGATCAATGCGTAATATCCGGATCCGTCTTTGTAGTGATATTTTAAAGCTAGTCTTGTTCCTTAGACCATGCAAGGTTACAAGCAGCTTGTTAACCTATGATGCATTTTAGAGGCTTAAATTTACCATTTGTCTTTCATACATGTTCAAAAACTTGTGAACTATCTCTGTTAATGACTTCTTTATGTTTTAGTTTCAGTCTTGAGGCAAGTAAGTTAAGCAAGATTTAATTCATAACATTTTATACATAGTAACCATTTTTAACTTAATTATGGTAAAGGGTTGGTGTAGGCCTGGGTGGGGTTGGTGTAGGGTGCGTGGGATGGGAATATGAGGACCGACAATTTGTATCACTTATTGGTATTGAATCAGTTCCAGAGACCCCCCTTCCTTGAATGTGGCTATGTTGTTTGGTATGGTCATAACCGTGTAACATATTATTCCTACTTGGACGGCGTTAGGGATGGGGGAAGGGGGGAGGGGAGTATTTCAAACTGTTTACAGGATTGTTTTATAATTGAGCATGTTTAGACTGAAATTTTATCAATCAGAAAAGCTACTTTTGTCAAATTGTGAAATGTTTGGGTGATTTCAAGAAAGCATTCATCATTTTTTCTCCCAATCTGTGGATGTGTCTCCATCAGTATTCTTTACGTTTTTTGTCATAGACTAACATCAAGAGGTCCTGGAGTAACTAGGAAGATCTCAGGGAATAAGCATGTTGCAAACTTCAACAGAGACTCTCAGTTAACAGCTTTGAGCTCCACAGCATCCCCCCTCCCAAATAGGACGTTAAATCATGGCAAGAACCCTGTTCATCAAGATGGTGTTCTTGATGATGAACGTACTTTAGCCATATGCAATCCTATCAATAAGCCCAAAGGTCTTGTGGATGGTCTTTCACGGTTTTTCACCCCAACGAATGTACGGAAGTCACGCAGTTCTGCTCAGGCCAGCTTTGGTTTCTATCCTATAACTTCATCTTCTTTGTCGCTGTCTGACAAACTCCAAGATAAAGCCAAGGATAAGGAGAAGGCTAAAGAGGCAGAAACATTCCCAAAGCCAAAGGAATCTAAAGTGGCTAAAGCTAAGAAAGTCAACAGATTAGAAAATTTGCCCCTTGTGCAAAAATTGACCCCACCAGCAGCTGATGATGCACGGTCCCACTCTAATTCATCGTCTCCTCATTCACAAATGATGAGAACAGGTAACGCACAACTCAAGGGACTCTTTGATGGACTTTCGCATCTCTACGCAGCCCCTTCCTCTCCTCGGAAGAGAGGACTGTATGGCCTTCCCCCAGTTTATGCACCTCCAAAAAGACCCCGGAAAATGTCAGCTTCTTCTCCCGAGCCACCGATGTTGCCACCATCTCCCCCTCTCCCCATACCCCCGGTGGTAGACCTAGTGGAGGAGGAGAAAGCTGTTGAAGAAACAAAAGTGACAGCTTCTGTGAAGAAGCCATCCAAGAAGGCACGTAGTGGACTTTCTGCTAGCGCTTCACGCCTGGTCCGTAAAGCCAAAGATATCGAGAAAAAGAAAAAGAAGAAGAAAATGAAAGAAAAGGCAAAGAAGTTGAAAAAATTGAAGCTAAAGGAGAGGAAGTTAAAGAAGATCAAGAAAGATGAAGAGATGATGAAAAAGAAAAAGAAAAAGAAACCTTTACCAGAGACAACTATTCCTTCTTTAAAGTTGGTCGCACCAGAGAAAGGTAAGAAAAGAAAAATATCTTTAGCTTGCAAATGGTGAGTGAGGTTATATAAATACTTAAGGCCATTAGGCAGGTATTTTGTAACACTAAGCAACCATGAATTTGGAATAGTCTGGGAAGGTTTATGGATTACAATTTAATGCCAGCTGGCTTCGAGTTCAAACTTTTTAACTTTAGTATGGACTTTGGTCATTTCATTTCTGAGCTGGGAATCAGAACCTTGAAGCCTCATTGCTTCAAATACAACTAGAGATTTACAACTTGGATTTAGACTAAGAACTCGGCTGGAAGTAGAAGCCAAACCTCCTATTTGCTTAGCCTCATTGCTTCAAATGCAATCAGAGACTTATGACTTGGCTGGGAATTGAACTATAAACCCCTGTTTGCTAAGCCCTAGTGCTTCAGATATAACCAAAGACTTCCAACATATGAGTTTGCTGGGAATCCAGCCCTAAATCTTCTTGTTTAGGTGTTGAAGATATATCGTTTGAAGACATAAAAGAACAATACACTGTTTTGAGCGAGAGAGTAAATGACCCTTCCATGCCCTCATGTCCGAACACTGCTCACCCATTGGTCAAAGAGGACACTCCCTTCACACCTTTTGTGTTCTTTGCTAACACTGATATTTATTGGCTCATCTTGCAGATAGTTGTTACTCGTTTATAAAGTGTCAAAAATAGCGAAGGCCTTGATTGAGTCCTGGTTTAAGGTCAGCTTGAGTGAGGAAAATGACCCTTTAATATTCTTGAGAGAATTTTTTAATTGTGCCATTTCGACATAGAAAGTGAACAAGATATGGAGTATTTCAGTGGTCAAATCTCTCTCATTCATGCTTTCTGTGGGTATTATATTTCATATATGCCCAGTAGGGCTGATTTTATCTGGATGCTAGAAAGGTTGGCTTTCTTTCATTAAATTAGTGAAGTTGTGATTGTGAGAGGTTAGAATTTTACCAGAAGTTTTAAAGATAGAGGTAGAGAGGGAGAGAAATAAATGAATTCAGGTTGCTTGTTATTTGGCTGAGAATGGAAGCAAAGTGATTTCAGAGAACTTGCGTGCCCAAATCATGAGTGATGTTATGTGGTTGAGGTTGTACATGTGTTTGCTGCAGAGAACATTCGAAAAAGGTTTAAAATGGTAGTTTGTTTAGTTTAGTCTTGTTGAACTCTGGTTTTGGAAGCACTTGTTTGGCTCATCAATAGCCTTTCATATTGATCTTTCTGTGTCAATGTCAAGGCCAAATGACTTAAGGCTGGTGGACATTTGCTAGGGCACCAAGGTAAGGTGAGGGGAATCAAGGCCAAAATATGAAACCAAATAACATCAAATCTTACATGTCAATGTCAAGACCAAATGACTTAAGCCAGCCGTACACTACACGACTTTGCTTACCGCAACTCAACTCGATCGTCGGATCTCCAACAGTCGTATAGTGTGCATGAGTTTATGACTGCGACTGAAAGTTTTAGGACCAGTTTTAAGTCGCGCCGACTTCAGTCGGGAAGAACGAACATGTTGGTTCTTCCCGACTGACGTTGGCGCGACTTGAAACTGATCTTAAAACAGTCAGTCGCAGTGTTAAACTCTTGCACACCTCACGACTGTTGGCGACCCGACGATCGAACTGGGTTGCTGTGTGCTAAGTCGTGTAGTGTACGGCTAGCTTTAAGGCTGGTGGACATTTGCTAGGACACTAAGGCAAGGTGAGGGGAATCAAGGTCAAAAAATGAAACCAAACAGAGTGTAGAGTGTAGGTAATTTTTGAGCTAATTTAGGAGTGTCAATACTTCCAACTATGTTGTTCAATTCAAACCAGGGGTGCAAAACTTGGCAAAAAAGGGTCAAGTATTAAAAATCTGGCTGGGTGAAAAACAAGAGAGGCTGTATATTAAGGTTACTGTACTATTGTTTTGAACACCCAAAACACTGAATTTTGGGGGTTTTTAGGTTGTGCTGGCATGGATGATCGTAAAACTTATTTGTCAAATTTTTGTGATTGTTTGACATTTTCATGCCCACTATTTGTGTTTCTTAAGAATGCACATTTTTCATAATTGGCATCCAAAAACTGTTCTGCAGTCCTAACCAGCAGCATAAATATATGAATAACAAAAATGTTTACTTCACAACCAATTCCCATTTTTGGGCAGTTGATGCCAGTTTATAGTGTCAGTGCCAGTTATTTCACATTTGGCGTTTTCAGCTGAATTGGAGGCAAAATTTGGCATTGCCTCACAGAAAATCTGGCACCCCTATTATATTACAGCAATCTGCAGTTTTTCCATCTGAATTGACCTGCTAGAAAATTGAATACAAGTTTGACCTTTTCATACTGAACCGGTGAGCTGTCCTTTGTTTACAAGAACTGTGTGATTCGTGACTGATATTTCTCTCATTGTGCTATGCATAGTTTTAAAGCATCATGTGCAAATCTAGGCTTTGAAAGTAACAGTGCTGTGTATCTGGAGTTTGGAGACAAATCACTTTAAAATTCCCACCAAAATTGCAATCTCCTCCCTACTGTGCTTGAGACATAGAAGCCTCGTACTACTTCCTAAACATTTCCATAACGTTTTTATAACCCAGGGTTTCCCCCCTTCATTCAGTATTATGTGATTGTTAGGGATAAGAAAAACAAGCAACTCACCATATAAGATGTGAAAAGTGAAAAGTACTTGGGGAGGGAAAATACTTCCTTCTAAGCAACAATTGTATTTTCTTAGATAAATTAGATGGCAGGCATAGAACTCAGATAGACTTTGAGGCTTAGGCATTTAAATGTCAGTATTAGGAAGCATTTATGTAATTAGAAAAGATTTGTTTGGTTTTAAAAGCACTACTTTAAGAAGGAAGCAGGCCAAGTGAAAGAAAATATCTCACCTAGCTTTTGAAAAGTCAATTCATTAAGTACCTCACTCAATATCTACTTGCACAACGCTTGTCACTTAGCCTGGCCAGAGAGACATTGAGATATGCGAATGGGAAGTCTATTTTCAGCCAAACAACTTCTTTGACATCAGTTTTAGAGGCACGTAGAGGGCAGTGTCTAGGGGTTTTCACTGTTTTCTATCCTCCCTTCATTTCTTGGTCTGTGACGTGATAGTGCTCTCAACTAATGTGAATGCCCCACACGTACCTTTCACGACTTTGGCTGACCACTTTAATCATTTTTTTCTTTCTCTGAAATGAATACTGAGTCATGAATTGTGTTTATAGATGGCAAAACCGTGAAAAGGAAGGCTGTAATGTGTTTGTTGTGAAACGCTCTGAGAGTGTTACTCCTCGATTCATTGACGAGGGCCTCTTGTTGATGTGAGAGCGACAATAAGGCAAGTCTTGAAATGTTCCGAATGGGAGGATTTCGGCTCTGACAATCGGCACCAGGTGTTGCTTTTGTCATGTATCATGGCTTGTCAGAAGTGTAAGGCAGGACTACTTTGCTGTGAACTAGATTTTGAGTGGCCCCAGACAACCTCACAAAGATGTACTTTGGTGATGTAAGCCGTTTATCACTTGCTGAAAGACAGCGGCAGAAATAGTTCGGAGTGTCATTGTTGATTAAGGAGAATTAAGAGACTGGGTACAATAGTCTTGAAAGACTTTCTAAAAAGGGGGTAGAAAAGTAAGTGATCCATCAGAATTGTTTTCGTAGCAGTGTAATATTTGTTGTCCTTGCAGATAGTTGCCGTAGTTCATTGACGGATATTTTTCACAGCCTTTTAAAGAGAGAGGAAGCTACCAGCAGAAGTTCTTGACCCAAGTAGATATTACAGTTCTAGGTAGAACAGAAATTCATTGATTGTGGACTTTTTTCTTCTTACCTCATGGCACTCCAAAACAATATTTTCCACTATTGTGAAAGTTGATATTCTTGAAAAGAAATCATTAAATGGTATTTATGATATGGTATTTAAACATAGATCATCACCCTGTCAAAATAAATTATCTAGATTTTTTGCTGAATGCATTTGTCGAATGTAAATGTCACGCTCATGTGGCAAATTGATGACAAAACCCCCCATCTGTATCGTGAACTTGCAGGTGCACTACAGTAGTAAAATTTTAGGATTATTCTTGAGTATCCAGTAAAAAAGAGAGTGAGTAAAAAGTGAGTGAGGAAAAAGGAGTGAGTAAAAAAGTTCATCAGTAGTAGGCAGTGAGTACTGATAAAAAGTCTACACAGTCAGTGCCGGCTGAGTTGAATGTAAAGGCTTTCTTGTTGCAATGCGAAGGTTAGGTTACTTTAATGTGTGAAAGTGGACTCCTCCCCAGGTGTGGTGGATATATGACAGGGCCAAGTCCTTAATTGAATTTATGAAGTGGACCCCACACTGGTTCCATGTTGAGGTAAGATTACGGGGAAATTCCTCCTTGAGGCTGTGTGAAGTAGAGCTCCCTCTTTAAAAGTTAATGTGAATTCAGTTTCCCGTTAGTGGGGTATATTCATGAATGGTCCAGATTTCCAGTTTTCATACTCTCCACCTTTTCCCCACCCCCACCCTTCCCCCTTCAAGAAAGAAGCCTATCTTCACAGTTTTCAGCCTTGTTAATAGTCTTTCACCCCATATACGGGGAAAGATATGCTGGAAATTGTAACCTTCAGTTATAAACTGTTCGTCACTGGACACACTTTCCACTTTATACAACATGAATCTTTTAAACCGTGCTGTGGTTAATTAAAGGCATTGTCAGAAGGTCTGAAGCAAATTTTGAGGCTTTTGAAGCTGAGGGTGCCTGTTCATTGTGTTTGCCTGATAAACTGCCTTAATTAACCATTGCCCTTGGGCAAGTGAATAATAGATTCTTTGAAAAGTGACTCTATTTTGTCATAGGTAAATAAGCTTAGTTGAAAATAGAAGTAAATTATGTAATCTATGGAAACTATTGTGTCGTTGGTTGCAGTAACTGTGCCTGTAAGGATTTTTTGTTGGAGAGTGGGGGGGGGGGGGATTGAATTTTTTTGAGTATAACACAATATTTTGAATGAAAAATGTTCTAGTCTGGAATACTAGTTATAAAAGCCAGGATTTCTTTTCCCTTTTGTTTTTTTTTTTGAGTGTGACATGAGAATATTTTGGGTGAAAAGTGATTTTATCTGGAATGCTGGAATAGGAAGAACATTTTAAAAATAAAGTACTTATTGAATGGCAACAACACAGGTTGTTTCCCATTTGGGAATTTTGCAAACCATTGGCTGTCTACATAAAAGAAGGGTCTAAGCTCAAATCAAGTTTTGATATGTTAGAGGGGTACTTATTCTAAGCATCCTGGTGAAATTTGCATTTAAATCAGATGTGTGGGTGCCCAAGATATTAGCAGTTAAAGTTTTCACATTTTCAACACAAAGTGAACTTGAAGCAAGCACATATGACATCACATCCTCACATTAATGAGCAGTCTTTTGTTTTTCTTTAAACGTTACAACCAGTTTTTTCTCCTCAGTCATGTTTTTGGAATGTGTTTGCTTGAGAGGCACAAGAATTTCACAAACTTCACATACCACATGTTGAGTAGTGTTCGACCGATCATCTGTTAGATAATCGGCACCGAAGTGCCAAGTTAGTTAGATATTTTTGCCTAAAACTGGGTGGATAGGCTACTATATAGCACTACTACAGTCCAATACAGACCTTTGCACGGAATCTTCCGACATGATCAGTGTATAGAACTACTGTAGGTAGAACCGTATGTAAGCTGACAGACTCTTTGGCTAACGTTAAGCCTGTGACATCGTACCAAAGCATGTATTTATGGTTGATTTTTATCTCAGTATTTCGAGAGGAAATCCTTCAAAAACATTTAATATTCTATTCGTGGAACATAGGGAACTGTTCTTAATCGTTCATCTCCAGTGTGAAGGTTATGTTATGGTGTGTGTTCAAAGTTAGAAATATGCGACAGACGGCGAGAAAACATGACCTTCCTATACATGTAAATAATCGGTGATCGGTAATCGGCATCGGTCCGATTGTGTAATTGAATAATCGGTAATCGGTGATTACCGATTATGGCATAATCGGTCGAACACTAATGTTGAGGTCTTATCCCTATTCAAGGTCAGCACAACAGACTGAAAAACAAGGGAAACAAAGCATTTCTCGTTAATGTGAGGAAGTGATGTTACCCCTGCTTGCCTCAAGCTCACTTTGGGTCACAAATGTAGTTAATTTGTTTGCTGATATCTCGAGTACTACATGTCCGATTTGAATGGAAATTTCACCAAATTGCATAGATTTAGTTCCTCTTTCACATATAAATTTATTTTTTGCTTAAACCCTTTCTTCAGTGGCATATTACAGTATTCAGGAAAACTAGACGTGAACGTTTTGTGCGGCCTCTCTTTGCTCCACTTTTTGATTGTCACATTAAATTTTAACGACCTTTTTTTTTTAAGGAACGAGTAAAAAAGCCAGCGTAGGCAGTGTAAATAATTAAGACAGCAGAAATGCAGCCTTTAGAAAAGTTACATTGCACATTGTAAACATCACTTGTGGTTCAAGGGTGAGAAGGTTTGCACTGTTATGAAAAGATTTGAGAATCCGGTTGTGTACACTGTGTAGAACTTGGAATAGCAGAAGACTGTCAAGGAAAGTGGAAAATCCCTCAGATGGGTTTTGGGTTTTTGGCATGCTTTCAGTAACTGCTTTGTAGAGATGAGAGGTGTCTGTTTGCCATGCCAGTTGGCAAAAGTAAGGAAAGGTATTAGGGGTGGGGCCTTAGGGGATGACGTCACCCACTACGATATTAATTTTGCTTGTTGGTTTGTATAGGCAATACAGGGAACTCATCTGTATATAGGCAGTATGTATCAGAGATCATAGACTCCCAAATCGAGAGTTTTGGAAGTTTTGGTGTTATAAGGAATATTCCACTTTTCCAGTTCAAGTAGAGCACATTTCCTTTTTCAGTGGTGCTTTGTCAATATTATTTTATGTGCTACATGGCTTGTTTCATGTTTAGACCTGTGGTTGGTTTTTGTTCCAGTATTTATTTGTCAGATGTCCACAATGTGACTATGGTGGTAAATGATTTCACAAAGTGGGAGATAGATGTGTTCATCTGCAGCTTTCCACACTCGATTTATCCAACGCTGACTTAAATCTCCTCTCAGTAGGAATGACTTGACTACTTATGTCTTATTAGCTAAACATATTACTCTAGTTGACATAAAGCATAAGGCACCCTAAGGAAAAAAAGAGAGCCACAACTTCAAGTCAAAACATCTAAACCTGACCACTCAATCAAAGAAATCATCTGTATGATTAGTTTGGCAAGAAATGTTAACATCACTCCCAAAATATCCATCTCTCAATCCGACCTTTTAACAAGAAATTGTTTTTCATCATGTAGGAAGGCTTATCCAGGGCCCTGCATCCCTTAGCAGTGCCCCTCAAAGCATGCCTCTATGACAGATTCCTCATTTTTAATGCTATCAGTAGTTTCTCATTAGACAAGTCTGCATCCATTCAAATGTCTTGTCTCGTCAGCAAAGATCGTCCTGTCTGCCAAGTTTCTGCTGACATTTTTCTAGTATCATTGCAGGATGTTTCAGAAGAGTTGATAGACTTAAGGGGTACTTTTGCTTTTTTTTTTTCTTTTTTTATCTCTGTTGGTTAATTAGCCAATCAATTTGGTGAACGTCTTTGTCATGGTAAGATATCGTAGCCAGGGAAACAGCAGTATTAAGATTGATATGGATGGGAAACTTGTGCATTTCAAATGTTTGAGTACATTAAAACACTAAACAGAATGCTTTGAAAACCACTGGATCTTGTGTAGAACTTAAAAGAGAAATACGGTCAGTGGGTTTTACAGTACGTCAAGGTCAACAACTTATGGGATGGAAGTGTCACGTTAGACATCATTTTCACCTTTAGCTGTACTTTCTGATTTATAGCTGAATGTGAAGAGTGAAACAAATCCTTTAATGGTGACTCTAAAAATGATGAAAAAAAAAGCACCCGGAAGTATTTCAATAGTAACATGAAAAGTGTCTATGTAGCCTATGCAGCATTTGTGAAGTTTGACTGGAGATGCCTTTAATCAAGGGTAAAGGCACAAAGATTAAGTAAAAGGCTGCAAATGTATTGAACCGGAGGTGGGTTGACATTTGAGGTTAGCTGTTACAGGGAGTCACAATTTTGCACATTGACATTGTGGTGTTATTGTTGTAATGTTTATGTGTTTGTGCAAGAAATGAAATGGTGTGAGAGTGTGAGAAAATTAATTATCAGTAAATTGTTAGTCTATTTCCCAGTTGGTAAGTAATCGACAGTATTTGACAACTTTTTTCAAAGCTTATGAAAATAGATTCACAAAAGGGATTATCTCTGGATGTGAACCTATTTCAGCTTGTGTATGTTTAATAGTGTTTGTGTGACAATGTATTGCTTTCAAAAGGAGCTTTTCTTTGTACTGAAAAGTGGACACCTGTGGTACTCTTTGTTGACAAAATTATTAAAACTTAATGATATACAAATTCGACGTGAAAGAAACGGGAAGTAGTAATAAAGATGGTATCTCTAGTAAACTTGCTGAGGTTAAGATCATTCATAGAACAGTGTTTCTGCATCGATTCAGGAAGTATTTGAAATGAAAGAAAATGAACCTTGGCAGTTTGAGTCTGCCTTATGACATCAGCCTGATGGAGATGGTTTGCAGGTACTTTTGTGGAAAACATTACAAAAATATCAATTTCCTGCATTGAGGTACTGTTCAAAGCATGTCTGTTCAGTTCAGTCTAAAAGGTTAAGTTTAGAAAATATTCATTGTATGTGGCTTTATATGTTTGCAGGGTTAACAGTCATCCTTGAGATGTGGATAGAGTTAGAAATCCCTTTTTTTCAAATTGGAGAAAAGTCAGGGAATTAGAGAAAGATTCTCCAAATTGGAGAAAAGGCAAGGAAATTGTTTAGCCACAAAAGAAAGTGGTCAGTCAGTTATATTTTGTTACATGTACAAATAATGCACCTAGAGAACAATTGGCTGTGGGTGGCAATGTAGACATGTCAAATTGGGAATGGGTCGAAATAATTATCCTGGAATTTTGCAACGCACTTGCAAAAAAAAAAAAAAAAAGAAAAAAATCAGGTGGTTTTGTTTCTGCAAGATGCTGGTCACCCTGATTCAGATGATTCCGTAATTAATGTGTTGTGCATTTAATTTTTAACTGATTTTGATTGGTTGGGATGATTGTTTCATATTTCGAAGTAGTATCTTGGGGTAACGTAAAGTATTGGTGCTATCGTGGAAAACATGGAATTGACCAGTTGTCTCTTCTTTTTGTTTCATTCTATAGTCATCGTGAAACAAGTGACCACCAAATCTGGCCATCCACCTGGTGTCACAGATGAAGATGTCAAGATGTTTAAAGCAGCTCAGGACAAAGTCCTGGAGGTAACTTGTGTCTAATAAGTTTACTAGTTCATTTAATAATTACGGTATTGCTTTAGCAGGATGTAGTACATTCTAGCAATATGAATGTTTCTTACAATCAATAGACAACAATTCTAGGTGACTAACATCCAAATACTGAAGTGATGTCTCGCCCATCTTTATCTCAAGTAAAGTTCAGTACCCCTAAACCGTTCATATGAGTCAAGATTTTGTATGGTCAGCAGGATAAGGCTTAACATTGTTTAGGCTGATTCAAGTTGGGGTCAAGTATTTTATTGACAAGAAAAAAGTTGGATGGAATAGTTAACGTGGTGGCTGTCATAAAAAAGAACAAAAGGAAAATGAAAGAAAAGTGTGCATGCTATTGAAAAGGGGCCATGAGATTCCAGTAGCAAGGAAATGTTATGAAGCAGAAATATTGAAAAGAGTCCTTTTCTCATTTCACTTTGCTTTTCTAGATGATAAATTGTAGTTCGGTGAGTAGTCAAAAACAAAATAGAACATTTGATGTTTTGTGCTTAGCTTGTTCTTGATGGTCTTGGCTTGGCTTTGGCTCTGCTTCAGTTGTGGAAATGATTATGGATTGTGCATGTTCTCCTAACCTCTACATGAACTTTTGAGGTTTATATGGGTCCACAGACTTGTATAGCATTTTGGAATATTCATGTTGGGAAAAAGTCATTTTATTTGACCTGTTGACCTGTGTATTGTTGACAAGTGACAAGTTGTAGTCCAAATTTGTGCTGGAGGGTCAGAGAGCAACTGTTTTAGAGTAAAACTAGAGAAATAAGACTGTTTTAGAATCTTTTATGTGGCATTGAAATGCTGGTACATCAAGGTGGCTTTGTGCCATCATTCAACTGCACAGAAAGCATAAATCTTCTGTGACTCAATACTGGCATGATTGCAAGGATGTGCTAAGGAATTTTCAAGTGCCCAGCACATTGATCTCAACACCCTGGGGAAGGGGGTCTTAGGGGAGGAAATTGCCTGTGCCATGTTGAAAGATGGTGCTAGATGGGCCGCCTGTTGGTGTCTGGTATGGAGACATTCCGGCCTTGTACTATCTTGATATGTAATGATTTCCTTGTTTGCAAAAAGAAAAAACTGGCACCCACCACCCATTATTAGTTTCTGGAGATTAGAATCTGAAAGTTGTATTTGATCAAGCAAATAGCTAGAGAAAGAGATTTGTGCATGTAGATGTTGCTTGCACTAGTAGCATTTGTAAGCTGTTGAAAAATTGTGTTACAGGTCTGGTACATTGTATAGTTATTCACCAGCTTTGCAGCCAGTGTTGAAGAAAGATACTCGTTGTTATCCATTTGTAGTAACATTAATTCATTCTTCAAGCAAAAGTCAATTATATGCAGCAAAAGAAAATATGATCTTATAGTTCTGACTAACATGTGCCTAATTGAATGTAAGATTGGTTGGTAGTCCTAAAAAAAAAAAAAAAAAAATTGCAGCTGGTCTGGCAAAAATACATAATCATGCCAAAGATCCTGGGAAAAAAAAATCATTGAATTAACATTTGCAATGTACAGCACTCTGTAGTTCAAATGCTCACATTCCTAAACTATATATACTTTTTAAATTTTTATACAGACTTTAAATAGGTGGATGTGTAATAAGGATCAAACAGTGGGTTACAGTTATAATTGTTAGGCTGGTTTAGGGAACTATTAGCTGTTGTTTTGTGTAACCTCTTCCCTCCCAACCCCTCCCAATTTGTATTTTCCCCTGCCCACTCATTGCACATCTTGATATCCAATTTGTACACTTTTACTGCTAGAACATAATCTTTAAGCTGGTGGATGCAAGATGTGTGCATTTGTTTTATTCAGTTTATTCTATTAGTTGGATCTTTATTACTTCATATCCCTATGTACATCTTGTTCATGTCATTGCATTCCAATGTGTTGTGGGAGAAGGGGGAAGGGGGGGGGTGTGAAGGAATTACATTCATGTTTAATTGAAGCATGTAGTTTGGCAGTTTGTTCTGTGGTTGCTTTGGAAATAAGGTGAGTGATTAATGTAATTTTAGTGTTTAAGTTTTGTAGCCTTTTTGAACATTGTCCATATTTGTCCATATCCTCACTATGCTGTTTCAGCCTCCCTGTACATTAGTTCTTGCAGATAGGTGCATGTTGTTGTTGTTGTTGTTGAATTTTCTTACCATTGTTTTGTGCATGGTAGTATTTCCTAATGCTGTCATAGAGATGATTGTAGACTGTTGTTCGACAATAGATGTTTTTGTGAACATATTGTATATTCAAAGATCTATATCCCCCTTTATACCTCCTCTTTGCACGTATGTGAGGTTAGAATTGGGGCTCATGTATACGTTAACCAGAAAGTTGGTTCTGTAAAGTCTGTGTAGATCTAGTGTGTAACATCGTAAGTATGTTTATTCATGCATAACTTCAGATGCAAACTGAGTATGAAGTGATCTGAAGAAGAATGGTAATGCTTAATCAACCAGTTGGAACAAACCTTCCATGCTTCGAAGCATGCTTTGAGAGGACAGTTTTCCACGCTATGTAGTGTCGGTACTGCGGTCCCTAACCTAACCTGGGATATTAACATAAATTTAAATAATCTCTTACTGCATTGTACCACAGTTTTTCATGCTTCGAAACATGATTTGAGAGAACAGTACAAAAAAAAGAAAAAAAAATTGTCGCCACTGGGCAGCTTAGGGGAGCCGTCCAAACTCGCCTCGGCGGATCCGCGCGGAGCCAAATTCTCCTGTGCATCAGAGCGTGTCTCATTATCTCTCTTGCTCTCTCTGCCACTGCCGAGTCCTTTCCGAGATATGCACATCTTCCCGTAAACTAGTAGTAATCCGATTACAGTGCACAAAGCCAACCAAGTCTGCAGCTTCGGGATGTCCGTGTGACCGGTTTGGGGAGGTAACACCTTTCACCGGCGTGCCAGGAACCTTTTGTTTGAGATTTCTATTGAAAATTCTTTCACTGCACAGAGGCCCGCACACAGCCACTGTGGAGAGCGCTCAGGTGTGACGGCGAACCATTGCGTTTCGAGGCTACTGTTCAACTCGCAACAGTGTTTCAAAGGAAAGTTTCAACACCCAGGAACCAAAATAAATTAAACCATTCTTGTGTACTGTGTCTTCTTTTATCGAGTTTTAACCCCCTTTTCATTTTCCCTGATACAAGTTTTCTGTTTTAAGATTTTCTCGATGTGTTTTTTATGTTGAGCTCAAGACTGTCAAAGATAAACTCCCATGTGCATTTTGTCCACTCTACTCCGAAAATCGTTGACATAGACGAAGGAAAACGCTTGGCGTAAAGGCATGAGAATTCGCGACTTTCCGGACTGAAAAATGCACCTCGATTCTGGAAAAAAAAACGCAAAATAGCGCTATCGTAACTGCAAACACTGAGCCAGTCACATAATATGGCCGCTGAACCCGTCATTTGCTTGAGTAACAGTACTGTTCATGTATAGTTTAAATGCCGGTAAAAAGCTCTGTTCAGATTTATTTCTCGAAAGTTCTCACACGCACGTAAGAAATTTTCTTTCTCGCAGCTCATCGGTGAGAATACACTGCAGTACACCGGTACATTGCTTATGAATACTGCCGTGTTTATATGGTAAACTTTACAAAGCAGTTTGTTCCCCCAGTTTCCACCCACAATATGCCAGGATATTGTTGCAATCGAGTTCGCGGGAGCGAGGCCATGTTTACAAATCGTAGTACTAAAGCACACATGTGCATGCCTATATACTGTATGGCTGAAACTTTTGCAAAGTTCTAGTTGTAACGGGCCCGCGACACATTGAGCAATAACCTAACACCCGCCGAGCAATAACCTCACACCCTCCCTTATAATTAAGCAACATCTCCGTAGCCGACTGTCTCTCTGTTTATTCGTATGTACAATCAGTGCAGTGCTAGTACTACAGCCAAGGAACTGCTTTATTTGCAGTCGCACGTAAATCCAGGCAAGCCGTACGCATTGCATGCTGGCGCTGGTGTCACTGTGTACAGTACGTGGAAATCGTTGGAACAACGTAATTTTGCGAAGAATTTCCTTACATAAAGTAAACTCAAAGGAGAAGTCCCATTGAATTACCGTGTAAGCGTTCGTTGAAACAACGTTTACAAGAATGACCTGTTGTTATTGTTTTCATTTCTTAACCTTATATAAATCATTTCAAGAATAAAAGGAAACAGTAATTTGTCTTCAAAAATTTATCTTTCCAAATAAACGCACTTTTTATCTGAACTACAGCAACTGCGTGATATAAAAATGAGATCGTAAATATCTCGATTTATTTCACCCACTGTAGGGACATAGGCCTAGGCGCTGTCGCGTTTGCTGATTGGTCATTTGCCTTGAGTCTGTAGACAAGGTCAATCACGAAAAAGCGAGATTTCTCGAAGCATTTTGTAGTAAGAAATAGAACTTGTAGACTACAATTACTCATTGTGATATGTGCGGAGAAATACAGCTAGGCCCGTTGGCGGTTGCTCGTCACCTTCTTTAGAACCGATGAACAGTTTTTCCACTCTTTCCGAAATTACCTGATGTTTAGGTCAGTCGTAGGATAACGGTAAGGGTAGGTCAGGTAAGTCCGCAGACAAGGGTTAGCCTATGAATTAAGCCCCTGGAAAAATTTTCGGAAAATTACCATTGCCTCTTTCCTTTTAGTATATCTCGTCCCCCGAAAAATATTTCCCCCCGAAAAATATTTCCCCCCTGGAAGCCTTTTTCCAAGTCCCTCCCCCCCCCCTGTCAGTACCTTGTCTGGCTACAAAAGTTAACACACAAAAATGGAGCACAGAGCTTGCTTCTGCAACATAACGATTATAATTTATTACGTTCCAAAAGAAAGCTGGATAAGTATTAATGGAATTAATATCATAGCATATTTTTGCAAGATTGTCGGCATCTATGGCCATGAGAGCATGAGGGCATTCTGAGTGAAATTAGTCACTTTTTCCACCCTGTCGATATCTAGAAAAATCGTGTAGGCTAACACTTGTTCTTACCGCATGAACCACGATCGGGGATCGTGGTCGCCATTTTGCAGAAAGTAAATTGCTCGAAAAAGTAGCACATCGGGAATCTTTTCCAAATCTGTTTGCTTGGAATGTTAGTTTTAGAGATTTGATACATGGTACTAGGTGGACTTTGCATGGATTGCGTATTTTCGCTGCAAATTCATGTCTCCGATATTTTTGTCCATGCGGCTTGCTTCGTAATGACGTAGTTCGAACGCGCTGTTAGGCTATGTTTACTTGATGTACATTCTATGTTGACCTATACCCGGAAGGAAACGGCGCAATCATCTCAATGTCACTTACAGCGTTGCTAGGGATTTTAGCTGCCCAAGATCTTGGGAATATCGCGTATGGGCTGGGAATTTAAACGACCTTGCGGGCATTTTATTCGTTTTTATTTTTACGCTGCCTCTTGTTCCTTGGTCAAAGGAATGTGTACTTCACGAAACCAGGGTTATCATGTTGGCCCTGTCGAATCACTTTTCTCCTCTGGCCCCGTTACCGTCCGTGGCCCCAACTAAAGCTTAGAGAGTGTTTCAGCTAAAAATGCCGAACCTGATAGCCTAGTACCACCTTCCTTATATCCCCCTAATTTATTTCAAGTAATTGTCGTAACATATTTTTACATGTTTGTGGACTGATGATGTAGGTAAGAGTGGGGTGGGGGCTTTAACCTTTGAAGCAAAATTCCGTTGTCATAGCTGGGATGGGGTCTGAACTTAGTTGTTTTGGACCATCGTCCTGGTGGATCATGGTCAAAGGGAATGGCTGTCGATCCTCAAGCCTATAGCCGAGGGTGAGCCCTAGAAAATCGCCCCGGTGCAAAATTCAAAATAACCATTGTCTCAATGCAGTCTGAATGTCTCACTCCTAATAAAATGTCTCCCCCCGAAAACTATTTCTTCCTCAATCAGTACCTTGTCTGTTTACGGGCCTGGATTTCCCCACCCCCCTCCCTTGGAGAATTTTTTCATTATGAGGGTCCCTACATGCAGTTTGGTGCAACGTTTGTATTGCGCAAATTTGAAGGATAGTTTGTTCCCTTTGCAAAATTATTTTTCAGTACAGAGGGAACAAAAGAGACTTTTCATCAGTCCTGGAACAATACTTGGGGCATAAGCACACTTCCATCCCCTCACACATTTGGCAAAGGGTGCACGATTCCCTCCCTCCCCTCCCCCATCTCCCCCCGCCATCTCCCTCCCCTCCCCCTATCTCCCTCCCCTCCCCCTATCTCCCTCCCCTCCCCCTATCTCCCTCCCCTCCCCCATCCCTCTCCGACTTCTTACGTCTCTCACTAACAGATGGAAAGTCTGCCTCCCACATTGTAAAGTTAAAAGGTTTCATTCAGTTTCACACCATGCTGCCCAAGGCACGTCGTTTGAAACGACCGAAAGATAAGACGGGGAAATTTAACGCCTGGATGTATTTGAAAAGTTCCAGCAAAAGTATTTATTGCAGAAAGGTTAATTGTCTCTCAAACGGCAGTCATAGTCTTTGTGACTTTTTTCACCATTTTCCGAACGTACGACCCTACGTTGGTAATGGGGGTAAAGGTAACTTATGACAAGTTAAATGTGTCTTAAAGTTTGGTCTTTGAGGAAATCATTGGTTCGAAGTGGGATTTCGTTTGTACGCTTGAGAAAATGATGAAATGGATGGCCCCTTAAACTAGAATCGGATTTTGTGAACGGTCCCGTAATTTGCAGAAAACGAAGGTGTTTATTCCGCTGGGAATAACGACTTTCCACAGTCATTGGAAATAACCCATTAAAATGGTTTCTCCCACGTCAACATAGACCTAAAGCAAAATTATTTGAGACCAGCTATCATAATAGTTCAGGTAGAGTGCAACTTTGCCTACTGTCGCCGGTTAAATGTTAGCAAAATAAGTGCGTTGATGCAGGCAACTCCCTGGTTGATGTAAACCTATCTTTGGTAAAATAATTAAGTGGCATGTGTAGAAGACCTTCAACGAACTATCCGTTATATTTTATACGCTTCCCTTGAAAACTTGCTTCGAACGGTACCGTTTACTTTCGAGTACCAGCTCTACTGAAGCTGTCAATTTCAATTTCAATTTCAATTTATATCCTAACGTGCATTATGTATGACCATATTGAACGGCCCTGTGAACGTTCCTTGCGAGAGCAGAAGCATCCCGACGCATTACAGTAGGTTATGGAAGAGTTTTGTTTGCAATATCTGAAAATACTTTGAGTGTGGGACACCTCATATTGCACAGAAACTTGCTTTAAAAAAATCATATTATGAAGCCAATTAATACGTGGGCCAATCTGTTTGAAACAAGCAAAACCAAAAACTCTGTTGGCAAATAGTTCTCTTAAAGTCGAGAAATTTCCTGCTCAACGGATTAACCAAGGTTTGTGGTGACCTGAAAAAGAATCGCTTGTTGGTGCTATTGTGTGTGCTCTTTTGTCAAGACGTTGCTACTCGGAAAGGTGGCCTGTTAGGAGACCTATTCAGGCCGAGACACGCTATTGTGTGAACGTTCACTGAGCACAATAGTGCAGAGATCGCGAAGCTCATTAAACATCGGGAAACTTCGGAGGTGTGCGTGTGACGTCAATAGGCATATTCATAGGTTATTGAGGAAGTCGACTTCCGCGCGGATCCGCCGAGGCGAGTTTGGACGGCTCCCCTTAATTTGATGTAGAATGAATTTGCAGCACTTGGTTTGAAATGGGATGAATATTCAGTAATATTGAAAATTAATATTCATCATTTTGAAAGAGAGTTCTGCATCTTAGAAAAGCTCTTATCACATTTCTGTGGTGTGTTTCTACCTAAAATCATTAATATTGTAGGTAAGACAATGGCTCACAATGTCTTTTGTGGTGAAAGTTTTGTGTCAACCCTAAGTTGTGCCGATGGCTCCTACCTACACAGTTCTTTATTAAACAGTTCCATAACATAGTGCTAATGTTTAATCTTTTCTGGAAGCTTTCTGCCACAAAATAGAGCTGTTAAGCCTGTTTTCAGGCATGTAAATCTCTAAATAGAAAGTTACAATTGATATTTTATACATGGTAACCCCCAAGAAAATACCCACTAAATTTCCTTGGCATTTATCATTTTGGCATGGCTGATGTATATTGCTACATTTTATTGGTGAATTGTACATTACTGCATTTACTGGTGAATTTTCCTTTTTGTCTTTTGTGTGATTGTGCGGTGATTGTCATCGTTGCTTCAGCCATGCATTCGTTCATTACTTGCTCTCACTTTATGTATTAAGAGCCATGCACTGGGTAATTACCTGTCATCCATTGCAGTCCTGCAAATGTCAGAGCGAGGAAATTGTTATGTTGCTGAAAATCAAGAGACAGAAACGGACTTATACTTTGACAGTCTTGAGTGATCGTGCTAAAGTAAGACAAAAAAGATGATGTAGAGAAAAAAAGGGGAAAATGGAAAAAAAAAATCCATTGCTATGAAAATTGAAATTATTTTCGACTCTTTGTTAGTTATCTAACTTAACTACATATGACCTGGGAATGTTGCAGTTGATATTATTGTTATAGAAGCTAGTGTGTAGAAAATGGTGGGGAAAGGATTAGTGAGGCTTACTGAAATTTATTAGAAGAGCCTATGAAGTGACTAATTACAGCCATTTGATGTCATTCTCTGACCATATCTGTCACAAAAATAGCCCTTATGTAAAAAAATACCGCCCCGTTCAAGAGAAATGCTAAAACGAAATGGTAACCCCTTCCAGCCCAACAGCTCAAAAAGTGAAAGTACATTGACCCAAGAATGACTTCAGCTCAGGAACTCAACTTCGCAGTGTGTGTAAGTAATGCACTTTGAACATACCTTGTACTGTTGATGTTACGGAATCTTGCCCGATATGTATGTATCAGAAACTCCCATGAAGGTGATGCATAGATTACTGTTCTTGCAAAGAAAATGATGGATATAATCATCAAAGTTATATCTCTACGAAACCTTCGTTTGCCTCACAGGCATTCTTCATTGAGTTTGGTACAAGCAGAGAGTTGTCAGGGACTCTGGTATACAAGCAAACGGAAGTCCCCTGGTACAAGGTTATTCACACAGAAAATACCTCCTGGGGATACGTAATTGCATCCATTTCTCCGCCAGTGTTATGTAACCGTAATTATTATTACTGGGGTGGGAAGTTGTGCTTCGTTCACTAGTGTATATATGGGGGTTTATCGATGAACAGGCCCATATACAACTGTACTATACTGCAAAGTGGCAAACAACTTCGGCTATACCAGGGAGTTGCGAGAGCTCCCTGGTTAAACCATGGAAGTACTACTACCAACACAGTACGTGTCCATATATTATTGACACTTGTACCAATGTCCTCCACTATAGCCCATCTTCGTATACAAAATGGGACCAAGAAAAGTAACGGAACATAAAACAGGCAATTTTAGTGTGAAGGGAGACAGAAATTTTGGTTGTCTAAGGAAGTAGGCCGATTTGGTATTTTTGCAAAAGTTGACATAAAGTTACTATTTGAGCTTCAAGCATTTCAAAGTCGAGTGCAAGATCCATTGTTTGATTTTCAAACTAACATTTGTGACAACTTGGAAAGGAAACCTTCCAAAGGAAAATTTGGAGATAAATTAGCCATCTTACCCAACAGTCTGATTAAAATGTGAGTTAAGTGTTTTGTTTTTCTTGGCAAAGGGTCGCTGTCTAGTTGAAGATCAACTAAGTAAGTAGTCTGCAAACTCAAACTGATGGGTTTAAAATATAACTTAGAAATACGGACGAAGAAGAGAGACAATGGCTTCTGTTTGCTGCCTTAACTTGCGCTTCTACGCTTACGAGCATTTCAGAGTTATAAAATCCCGTTTCAATACCAATTCTTGAAAAACTGGAGGCAATCGGAAGCTGTTGCGAATGGAATAGCAAGATTCAGTGTATGTCTTCTATGTATAGGGTCTAGATGTAAGCTTGAGCGAGTAGTGATGAACATCCCCATTTGGGTAGTTAGAATTTCAAATTTTTATGTTATATATATTTTTTGCTTGATACTTGCACATTCTTCAGATACATTTGTACGAAATTATAAGGCCAGTACCGGACTCAAGCTACACAATCTGTGAGCAAAACGTTACTAGAAGTATGGAGTCTCTCTGAACTACTCGTTCGCCATCGCCACCGTCCTCAAGTTCTTCTCACACTGCCAAACCTTTTCTTGTTCTTAGGCCAGCGACATGAGATGGGCTAAATTCCACAGACTGGCTCTTCATGTTTTCCTTTGTTATAATTCTTGTATTGTCTTAGTCAAAAATGGGCAAAGATTCATACAAATTAGGGCAAGTTTCTGTAGATATCGATATTAACGTGATATGAACATTACAAGGGAAGTGCACGGTACATACACACACTGCGAAGTTGAGTTCTAATGCTGACATCATTCTTGGGTCAATGTACTTTCACTTTTTGAGCTGTTGTGCTGGAAGGGGTACCATTTTGTTTTAGCATTTCTCTTTCTCGGGGCAGTATTTTTGAACATTAGGCCTATTTTTGGTGATAGATATGGTCAGAGAATGATATCAAATGGCAGTACTCTGTCATTTCATGGGCTCTTTAAAAGTGAGATGGGATCAGGGTTGTTCATTTTAGACACTTTGGTTAATGTCTAAAGTAAATGGTCAATTTTTGAATAGTTGCGAGTTCATACAGGAAAGGTATTGAAATAATTTAGTCTTGCTTTAAGGGTTCTGTTAAAGGTGAGGTCAGAGAAGGATACATATTCTTTGACCCATATTTCAAACATTTCTTTGTTAAATGGTTTTGTTTTTTTTCAGTGTACCACCTTTTCACTCTCTACTTTTGTAATATAGTGGGATCTTTTCATAGAAGCACATAATCTCCTCTGTTTAATGGAAGTTTGAAATGTTTAACCCTTTGAACCTGAAGGCCAGTTTTGTGGCTATACAAAGAATGTACTATGATCAGAAAGGCAGGTTTTCTGCCTCACAACCTTTGACCCTGATCACTTTCAGAGGTCATGTGAATGTGTTTACTCTCAGGTGATTCCGTCATAGCAGAAGGACACTTTTTTCATTGTGTAGAGCTCTTTTTTTTTAGAAATTTTCTCGAGGAAAATAATCAAGAAACATTTTGCAGATGTTCCTTTCCTAGTTGTAGCAGGTATGTAGAAGAGGGTATGTGTGATGCCTATATTGGACAAAACATTGATTTATATGATAAATGTAGGAAG
Source organism: Holothuria leucospilota (assembly GCA_029531755.1). NCBI lineage: Eukaryota > Metazoa > Echinodermata > Holothuroidea > Aspidochirotida > Holothuriidae > Holothuria > Holothuria leucospilota. Next base: position 20,268,226 of record CM055980.1, read on the forward strand.
TAAAAAGAAAGGTTTTCCGGGCAGTGTTGGTAGTACAGGTAACAGTTCTGCTACTTTTATGGCAGAGGTACGCGCTGTGTTAGTCCCAGGCTTACATCCTCAAACAAGACAATAGGGCAGCCAGGAGGAGTCATAACCTTAATCTGTGAAAATAATCGACCGTGTGGATCACGAACTGTGCAGGGGTTCATTGGGTTAACATGCTTCCAAACTAAAAAGTCACATGATACTATTGTGTACAGCTCAAATTTCCACCTTTGCACATTTCTTCATTCTTTGTGTACATTTCACTTGCCAAGAAAAAGCTCGCAATATGTTGTATTCACGAAAAAAAATTATATATATAAAAAAAGACCCGCTCCTTGCATGCTTTTTTGGTTTTGATTGTTTTCCAGCTAAATAGTAAATATATAAACTATTTACAGGAGACCAAAGGCGGTGATACCCAACCGGGTGAGCCTGTGTCTCGTTCTCCTATGTGCATCGAGTTCGGCCGGTATGAGGTCCAAACATGGTATTCATCACCTTACCCGCAGGAATATGCCAGGTGAGTGGTCATAGTAGCTGTTGTGGAATAGTGTACATTTATTCTCTTGTCATGAAAATGATCTCAGCCTTTAAACCATATTTTATCTTTATATATGAGGGGGGGGGGGGGAGAAGAGCAGTCAGGAATTGAGTAATGGATGAATTGCAAGAACCACCCTTTACTGACATTTCATTACCGAGAAATCCATTAAAGGGGAGATGCAGTCACCTCAACATGAGTAAGTTTACCCTGGTATCCTGATGCAGGTATGATTATTTTAAATCATGTGACAGCATTGTTACTGCATTGTTAAATTCTTGCAGAACATCGTTTTGTTTTACCTTGAATTTTCAAGTCCTGAAACATGAAATATGATTAAGGAAAATTAGAGCAGATACATAATATTAAAATGTGTCAAAGTAAAGTTGGAATTATAACTTACTCCCAACACCAATAAAGTTCAACATGTTTATCAAATGAAAGGTGTTGACAGAGATTTATGATATATTTCAAGGCTCTATAATCTCTAGTGTTGGGCGATATATCGAAAATTATCATTATCGTGATGATTTCTTTTTATCGCAATATGATAACAAGAATTCAAAAATGACGATACATTCTTGAAAAAAAATGGAAAAATTTGCCTTGTAATGCTCTATTTCTTCTTGTTGCTGTCTCCAAAATGTTTTTTATTGAAGACATTTTTTTACATTGAACTGATGAAAAATCGATGAAAGTTCATCATTGAATATTCTAACATGCATGAGTACGGAAGCGAACTTCAAGGGAAATTGTCTTTATGAAAACTATCGTGGATATCGAATTATCGCGATAAATTTTGTTCTGTTATCGCGATGGTAAAAAAGTCAATATTGACCAACACTAATAATCCCACCATAGACAGAAAAAATTCTCCCTGCTAAGTTAACCTCTAACCCTTCATCCAGTTTTAAAACAGAAACACCTGTCTAGTTCACCTCCACGACAGAGCCACAGTAGCCTGCACTGAGCTTCAATTGCTCGAGGGTGTGTTGACACACAGCTGTGTATGAGCTTAGTTGGGAACACAAGGGACTGTTCAAGTTATCATTGATCAGCCAGAGTGGGGCTACTGTTTGAATTAATGTCAGCCAAAGTGTATTCACCATTTGCATTTAGAACTATAGTGCTATCCTAAATGTGTTTGGGGAAATGCCATGGCCCCTTTAATTCTTACAGTTCCTCCTGTTTTCTTTGTCAGGAGTTTTTGTGGTGGTGTTGTTGCATAATAATCCATTTTGGCCTTGGATATGAAGCAGACTGAGAAATTTTGTATACATTATGCATGACTATATCTCTCGAGGCCATCAAACCCTTGTGAAATGTGATCAACTTACATGTAACTTTTGGATGTATTGAACTGGCAAATGAAATTATCAGTGGTATAATATTATAACTGTAATTTTGTGACATTTAAGAGCAGTTATTGAACTGCAATAACCAACTGCAAATGTGGAGAATTTGTACACCCATTTGCAGGTGGCAGTTTATGTCAGATTTGGGTTCTTTTCATTAGGAAGATCAGTTCTGATAAGAAATGTTTAAACTTGCTTTCAGAGTAAGAACCCACCTTATATGATTTGAATTGAAACCCACACCTCCAGGTTGCTCAGCTTCATTGCTTCAAATGCTTTGCCACTATTGGTGGAAAAAAAATTGGGCATCTGGAAAGCTTCTTGCTGGGTAATTATGGTATTTGAGGGAAATTTGGAAATTGGAGGGAAATGTGACTTTTTTGGACATGAAAAACAAAATGTGAGAAATTTGACCTCCTTCCTTGGCAAATGAAAATTGTTTCCCAGCCTTGTTCTCAATGCTGTTACACTGGTTACAGCAGTGGGAACTTTAGGTTGAGCTCTCTGAAAGTTACCCCCGCATATAAAGGCCGAAGCCTTGCCTCAAGGTCAAAATACTACACAGAGAACTTTATTTGAATAATTTTGACTTTCATATAAGCCTGGATGAAAATGACCCTCGAGAACCATTCTTCATCGAGTACATAAAAAATGGATGTTTGTGTAAAAGTTGGTATGGTCATAGGTTTGTTCCTCACCACCTCAAATGGATAGTTTAATGTTAAAAGGCATTCTTATCCTGAGACTGTATGTAACAGATTCTGAATATCACCAGATTTGTAACCAAACCTCTCACAGTTTGTGATGATGGTATCATTAATCATTGAAATGCCAATGTGCTAATGGCAAAATGCCTCATCGTCATCAGCGTTATGTTTCTTACAGGTTGCCAAGACTATATTTATGTGAATTCTGCCTGAAGTATATGAAGAGTAGGAATATACTCCAAAGGCATACGGTACGTATCCCCAAGATTCGTTTTCTTTTTTAACATTTCGTATTTTGCAAACGTAAAATGAAACCATATTATCAGCTATAAATGTTAATAATTTAAGGTGCAGCTCACTGCTTCTTATTAGAGCTCTGTAAGATAAGAGCCACCCCTTAAAAAAAATAGTTATGTCATAAGAATATTTGTTTATGTATTCCCTTTCTTCAAGTTGTACCAGTTGTCATCCTCGTGGGAACAATATTTCTTACATTAGGAGAAATGTGATGTTTGTGTGTGGTAGTACTCGGCTTTCAAATGAGAAGGTTTGATTGGATATGATCTCACTGCTCCGGTTGTTAGGGGTAATTTATAAGTCTTGTGATCAGCTGCCTTTCCCTTGATATTATATTTTCGTAAGTGTCCCAGTTTTGGTAGTGTTTTAAAGATTATTTACAGCTGTTTGACCCTCTCTCTTACATTTGATGATTCTGTAGACAAGTCATGATTGCTAATTGTAGAGTTAAAATGGAATCATATGTTGGAAAACTTCTGTTTCTAGTAAAAAGATTTGATGAAAGTACTTGGAGTTGCTACCACTTTGTTTAAAGGTTTTGTTTCTTTCCAAATTTCAAGGGACCCTTTTCACACCCCCACCACTCTTCTCCTTTGAGTACTGCTGGGTACTACTCAGTTGAAAGGAGGGTTCAGATTGCCTGTTGGGTACCACATAGCCCTCCTGTTGGTAAATTTTCCAGATAAACTTATTCACTCATTACCTCAGTTTAAAGTGGAGAATTTTAACCAAGTCTTGCCCAGAGAATACTCTGGTGAGATCCATTTGGAATCTGGAGTTAATATCCAATTTTTGGAATGATTGTCCATTTATATTTAATAACTCAGGTAACAGATATCAGAGGTGTATACCGGAGGGGGAACAGGGAAGTCCCGCTGACACTTTATTACAGTCTGGGACAGGTGTAATCTCCGATGTATTCCCACACCGTAGACGACGTCCACCCCAGTCTGGCAAATCAATCTTGGAAGACTTCATGTGCATATCCTTGAGCAGTTCTGACAAAAACGTGTGTTCCTCACCCTTCCTTTTCAGGTTTTTCCCAGCCTATATGTCCAGTACTAAATATTTCAGACCTCATATTTACTGCTGTAGTACATACAATTCTAAAATGTTTGCTTGTTTCATTGACAGACTAAGTGCAAGTGGTATCACCCTCCGGCCAACGAGATCTACCGAAAAGGCAATCTCTCTGTCTTCGAGGTGGATGGTAACATTAGTAAAATATATTGCCAGAATCTTTGCCTCCTGGCAAAGTTGTTTTTGGATCACAAGACCCTCTACTATGATGTGGAACCATTCTTATTTTATGTGCTGACTGTCAATGATAGTAAAGGCTGCCACCTTGTAGGATATTTCTCTAAGGTATGATTACAGGAGTTCGCACGCGTCAAAAATTTACACAAGATTATAGTTCATGTAGCTAAGGCATTCAGTATGTTGCGTATTGCTGAAAGAAGAGTAGGGATAGCAACTCCTTCAATCTTTTTATTGATGAAATTAATAATTTATGTTTTATTCTTGGAAATGTCAATGTCACTTTCCAAAGGATAGTAAAGAGTATGTAGAAAGATAGTTGCACTGTGACTGTTGAAACCAAGGTGACATAACAAAAGCAGTTTGTAAAGAAAGTTACTTCTATTATTTATATAATCAGGAGAGGAGAGGAAAGTTGTTGATAGGTTTTGAATTTAATGAATACTCGAGGTAGTTGTAAAATGCTGTGATTTTAGTTTAGAGGATGTGAAACTTACGAAGGAACATTCATAGAAAAGAGGCCTCCTGCAGGATCTTACAAAACATACTATTGCCCAGCAGTGTTACATGAGCAAGTGAATTGAATTTTAAACACCAGTGCGATGATATAAATAAGAGGGGGGAAAAAATGAAAGATAACAAGTTTCTAAAGAGGATCATTTTAAGTATTTATGAGACTGCTTGCAGGATGAAAAAAAAATAGTTTTTTAAACATTTTCCTTACTTCTTACTCTGACGTATGTGAATTCTGAAATTTGTAATTAATTTTAGCCAGTGGCAGACTTAACAGTTTTACGATTTTGGGTGTGTAGTGTGGTTAGAGGGAAAGGGGGAAGGAGAAGTGGGGTTGGAAAAGATTCCTTTAGTCATGGATGAAAGGTCCATCCAATTATGAAGAGAATGTGTATGTGTGGGAGGGGGGAGGGACGGAGGGGTAGGGGAGTAGGTCAATCTGAAGTCATCAGCTGTTTAAAAATCCTGAAAACAGTAGGGGAGTCTAAAGCCGAAACAGAACATCTCCCCCTCCTAGACTTAAGTTGGGACTGTGTAGTCATGTTTAAGAAACACTACAAAAGTACCTTTGAGTAACTCTGAAAAAGTGCCACTTTATGAGTTTTGTGGAGAGAGTCGTCTGAATTTAACTTTTCATTTCATTTTTAGGAAAAACACTGTCAGCAGAAATACAATGTGTCCTGCATAATGACACTACCAATGTACCAAAGAAAGGGATATGGCAGATTTCTCATAGATTTCAGTAAGTATGACTGGAATACCATTTCCCTTCTACCAGGGCGACCTTCTTAAGGGTCGTTCGTTTATTTCATCATTTAAACTAGAGTAAAAAGTGTACACTTTTGGCACTACATCCCCCCTTCCATTCCCCTGGAGCTTAGCTTTTATTAAAGTGTAAAAACAATGATTTTTTTGTACAAACAATCACTATGTAGCACATTTAGTTGACACAGCATATGATGGCCTTTGACCCCCCGCCTAATGCATGTTTTCTACACTTGTGAAAATGATGACAAAATGGGTGATCCCTTTAAAGCTTTTGCTATCATGCCACCAATTTTATTTCCATTGATTTGACTCTTAATTTAATCTTTTTGGGGCCTCCGATGTTTGTAGACATTTGTCAGCAAGTACAATTTACCCCTCGTACAAAAAGCTCATAAGATGCAAGAAGATGTGTTTGACTTTTTCAAATTTTGTACCATGCCTGTTAAAATTTGGAGCTATAAGGGCTCTCTATAATTGGTTGGTGTTTTCCCTTTGACCTTTTAGTCCAAAACTCTTTTGCCAAGCAAAACATTACAGTACCAAAAAGTGGTTACAGAACTTTGATTTCATTGATTTTTACATGAGTTCTTAAATTTGTTTGCTTCATATACATATTTAATTATGGACATCCTCCTTGCAACATGGTCTCCAATTGGTCCTTTAAATTTTGGGGGCTAAATCCAGGTAAAATTTACAATAGAGGAATCATTGCGAATTAGTTGTGCACCACCTAAAGCATGACAGTGTGGAGAAACAAAGGACCTGCATTCTCAAGTGGCGGCTGGCAGGCCATTTGTGGCTAGTGGCCCACAGAAGATTCGTAGGAGCCACAAATTTTATTAAGGGAACAACTGTCTAGCACTGCACAAGAATTTAAGTATAAACTGGAAGTCAGGATTTTTGGCCAGAAACATATGAAAACCTCTGACATAGGATATCTTTGCTTCATTGGATACATTCATAAAATGCAATTGTGTACCTTTTGATGGTATTGTAAGTCTAGATTAGTCTTTAGTACTTAACAACCCTTGTAGTAATATGCAGTAAGACATACTAAAGTGCAAGATGGTATAGGTGTTTGCTTTGAATATGATGGATCTGACAAGAGAAGACTATAAGGGATGCCACTGAAATTCTTTTATGCATTTCTCTGCATCCCGTGGCAGCACATTTTAATCCGCTAATAGCGATGTATGACAACACTGTGGTTAGATACACAGTGGTGTACATTTTTCTGCATACGGTGCAGTTGGCATCTAAGCTGGATGCATTGCAATGCCAGTGCACTGCAGACGGGACTCCTTGTGTTTATTTTGGGCAGCATTCGAAAGGCATCTAAATGCATAAGAGAATTTCAGTGGCATCCCTAAGGATTGTGTTAACAGAGCAGAGAATTTGTTTGGCCAAGAGATGAGGCAAATTTTGTTACAATATATGGTTGCTTTGTTGGTGCAGTTGCTTTATGTTTCATTCATATAACCCCCTTATGTTTACAACCATACCATTACAGGCTACTTGTTATCAAGAAGAGAGGGCCAAACAGGAACCCCTGAAAAACCTCTCTCAGACCTGGGGAAAGTCAGTTACAACTCTTACTGGAAGAGTGTTATCCTAGAATACCTCTACCGTAATCAACATTCAAAGACCATAACCATCAGAGGTAAGTTTGTTATAGGCTGAACTGTTTGTATTCAAAAGGGTGTTAAATTTTTTTTTTCAATTTAATTCATTTCTATCATCATCAAACAACATCTCAAGAGTGTCAGTACATGTATAGAATATATTACAACTACTTTTGAAAATGGAAACAAGCAACTGAAAAATTAACAGTAATTAGTGATGGGTAGAGAGCCACAAATAAGCAGAACTTTTCGAGTCTGGCCCCTTAAAGAAATACACAAGTGAAAGAAATGCAAAGAAATCGGAGAAAGTAGGGTAGAGAAAGGGAACACAGAGGTAGACAAACATACAGAATAAAGCTGCACTCATCAAAGATAACCAAATACAATTATATGTCGATGGCCAATGAACCAAAAAGATACTTCTTTAGGGATGACTTTAAAGTATGAATAGTTCTTTTGCTTGTAATTTCACTGGGCAATTAATTCCATAGGGTTGCACCACACATACGAGTATGGGATTGACTAATACATTTTGCAGTGGCATTTTACAAGAGTCCTGTGTGAAAGAGAGAGAAAATAATCAGTCTCTGTCCTTTAAAAATAGCAATAATCCATTCATAACTCAAAATGTCTCATTTTAAGGATTGGTTCCTGTTGTCAAGAAATACCGTGAGTTGTCAAGGTCACAAAATGTTAAGTGGGCAGATTGAGTCAAAGACCATTTGGTGTTCTGTACAACTAAATGCCCTCTTTGTCCTTGAAATTTGATGCAGTTGAAATTCTTGAATATCTTTCCAGATTGATCTACGATAAATCTATGCCATATGTAGGTTATAGCAAACAGTACGGCACTGTCAACACCGTAAAGAAATAGAAAAAGTATGTCTTTATGAATGTGCCAGATGACATCATGGATTTCCCAACATGCACAGCATCTCTGGAAAAGTAATATTTCTTGGAAAATTAGTTTTTTTCCAAATGCTTTTTGTTCTTGAGATGTGGTTTTTACTTCCTTAAAAAGGAACTTTTTTCTGGGTTTTTTGAAAGCATCAAATTAAGTTACCAACACGTGCCTTAAAAGTTGTTAAAATAACCCTGTCTTAATGTGAAAACATCAGTTGAATCAATCAAATCTTGCCTTTTCCCTCAAAATACCTTAAATTTTTTTGTAACACTAATGTTTCATGTCACAATTAATCTAGGGTTTACACTGCTTGTATTCAGGAATTCATAAAAAAAGAAAAAAAAATGTTGACCCAACAAAGACATGTCTTACTGATGCAGAATACCTGGGAAGGAAAATTTAAATACAAATAATGCAAATAAGGTTGTAGTAAGGGGTAAGTATAGTCTCTTGTGAATACCTACACAGTGAGGTGGGGAGGGGGGAGTGGGGAGGGGGGAGTGGGGAGGGGGAGTGGGGAGGGGGGAGTGGGGAGGGGGGAGTAGGGAGGGGGGAGAGGGGATTTGAGTGACTGTACTGGCTGGAAACACTTTGGTATTACATATCAATGCTTCAAGTAAAATAAGACAAAGTTGTTAGAAAAACATAACGGGCAAGTAGATTTCCACATGGTTCTTTCCTGTGAAGGTTTTTTTTATGAACTTATTTTGTTATCCATGTTTGTGGGCAGTATTGAAATCTATGCATTGAAGTGATGTGTTCATAGATATACATGCTACTGACTTGCTACATCTTTTTGCATCATTCTAGCTCTCTTCATGTTACCCATAGAAGTTTTTACAAGTAGCCCCCCAATGTCAGCAGCAGTCTTGGCTAGCAACCCACCTTCATTCTCCTTTTCAAATCCTACCCCCCTCCCCCCCCACCCTCCAAATTCTGCAGCTACCTTGTGTATGTAACTTTGCAACTGTAAACTCAGGAAGGCGGAGGAGGTTTTTGACATTAGGTGATCATCACATTGTGAAGGAAGTTTGTGTTTTGTGATTAACAACTTCATGTGACATGGCTTGCCATCTCATCTGTCTGTGTCAAATATGAATTCGATTTCACTTTGAATGCTGCAGATACTGCTTGATGTAAATTGTGAGGTGCTGCAAAGTGGATCAGTGTAAGTTACTGTTTGTTCAAGATCATTGATCAAAGTGGCAAGTGGGTTGTCACTTATTTGGGGTATCTTTACTGGTTTTGGCAGTAATTTTAATTACAGAGATCAGTAATCTCTTTCTGTTCTGTTTTATTCCAGCAATCAGCAGGGCGACGGGTATGTGGCCTCATGACATCGCATCCACATTACAGGCTCTTAACATGATTGGTGTCAATGGGAACAAGTAAGTCAATAGTTTGGAACAAAAAAAATAATTGTATCAAGAAGATATACCATAGAGTAGGATATAGGAACTAGAGTGCTCACTCCCCGAAACATCTGTGATCGCATGGGAACTCAGCGGCCATACAGTTTGTACAGTACACACATGCTCGCACACAGTGTAGCTTCTTGCCTCCACCTATAATGGCGGACAGGTCCCCATCACTGATCTACATGTAGATCAGTGGTCCCCATGCAGTCACAGCGGATTTACGTACGCGGTATTAGGAGTGCGCACTCTAGTTCCTATATCCTACTCTATGATTTTTACTCATAGACCTTTTTCCAAATAGCAGTTGTAAAGGATTGTGGGATAGAGTTTTTGGTACGCGTTGTTAATGTTAATGGCATTTTACTGTGGCCAAAAAGAATGTGTACAAAATTCTATCCTACAATCCTTTGTAATTGCTATTTGGAAAAGGGTCTATGTGCTGGCTCTTGAATTGCTATTCCCCTTCTATTTATGTCCGATTGTGAATTGTAAAACATCAGCTTTCTGTTACCTCACAATAAATATTAGCATACTGTTGTATTTAAACTGTTGTCCTTTCCTCTGCAGAGTTGTGCTTAAGATCCGGACCAAAGTTCTCTCCAAGCACATGGAGAAACTGGGGATGCTGAAAGAGAAGAGGTTAGACCTTGACCAGGAGTGCTTGAGGTGGACCCCATTGGTAGTCAGTGGTACTGCAGTCCTGGAAGAGGAGAAAGAAGTTAAGAAAGAGGTATGGTTATTTAATAGTGTGGAGGTGTGAGGCAGTGATCATGCTAAGGTGTGCGGTTGTGCGATTCCTGCACTGACTTTCCAAGCCCTGCAACAAAAATAATTATCTGCACGAAATTCCCAAGCAGACCTCGTGGCTCACACTTTTTTATTTTCCTACATACTTCAGTGTTAATTTGGAACTCTTGAACTCGTCTGTTAGGCTGTGACACAGAAGTACAATCGGAAATCAATGAGTCATACAGTACCATAACTGATTCGCTCATTTCACTGATTTATTATTTCTGGAAATCCCCCCCCCCCCCCCGAATTGAAATTGCCCTCAAAAAATTTGGGAGGGTGGAAAATTCCCCTCCCCCCCCAGTTTCTGAGCCCTAATGTAAACACTGGCATGGATTTTAAAGCCTATGCCAATGTATATGTCATATCTGCCTGTTTTAGGTAAAAAATATTACAAACATTAAAAGTAACCTGAATTCCTATTAGAATCTATCACATATTGACCAATTCACAAGGCAAGCACCATCTTAGCACCCATCATGGATAAACATAGCTACTTATGTAAATTTGTGATTTAGGAGGAGGAACTCACAAGTTATGTCTTCTGTTATAATTTGTTTAATCTTCGTACAAAGGACTGTTGTAGTCTTGGTATGCCCTGGGGGGTTTAATATGGAAGTTTTTGCAAAACAAAACAAAAAAACAAAAAAAAAAAAACAAGTTTGGAGGAGAAGAAAATTTATGTTGAAATAGTGTAAATGCTAAAAATATTTTTAAGAATGGGCTGGAGAATGTAAGCACATCTGAGACAAAGGCATTGTAATAGCAGGTGTATGAAAAGTCATCATTGGTAATATGTATGTTCAGGCTGGTGTTTTGGCAGAGGGGTCGAGGACATTGGCATGGAAGTGATTGTAGAAGTTAGCAGTTGGAAGGTCCATAGAACAGTTCGTGGCTGGGTCCAAGGAAGGTGGGGTTTTAGGTCTAGAACAATCTGTACTTTTCTGGTGTTGTCATCTTAATTGAAAAGTTCCAAGTTTCGATGAGTTCTAATGTTGAATTGGAAGTCATTCCACCAGAAGTTGTAATAAACTTTTTCACAATTTCGACTGCATATGCACATTTTTAAAGATATTCAAAATGGTTCCTTTTTAGACCAGATGGAAGTATATGTAAGGTTCCTTCCTGTGGGTTTGTTCCCTGAACAGCCTGTTCAACATCTTTTTGGTCTAAAAACTGTCTTAAAAGCTGTTGCAGATTATTTGTATTTTCATACGATGTTTACTGGTTGTGGTGTGTTTATCTTCCCTTGTATCCCACAATACCTTGTGCAATTTAGATCAGGAAAAGGCTTATTCATATGCTTTTTCTGGTTCCTCTTATGGTGGTTGGGTAGCATAATGAAAATAATTGTAGTCTTAGCCTGGAAGTGTGTGTGTGATGCACCACGGCAGATCAGGTATCCTGTTGGCCTGTATTCAGTCGAGCTAGTGTTGATTTAGATCAGTTATTTGTTATGTTTATTCATTAACATAGGGCCATTTTGACTCAACCTTTGAAAGAATGGGGAAGTCATATACCTTTGATGTTGGTGCCTTCAACCTTTCAAAGAATGGGGAAGTCATATACCTTTGATGTTGGTGCCAAAATAAAGTTTTGAATGTGCTCTTTTTGCCAGTACTGAAAACTCAATATGGCTTATGGCTGATAAAATACTTGATCTCTTGTGTAGCCTCACATATGTACATGTACCCTGCAACTGTCTTTCCTGGATAGGATTCTCTGATGGGGGTTAAGTAATGGATGTAGCTCATTGTTAAGATTGGTCTCAAACCTTCAGGAAGTGTTGCTTGTGAATTGGAATGTTATAAGCAGACTTCTAGTTAGGAAAAATGTCAAACTGGGTGGGAGTTAATTGATATTGCATCATTCTTACATGATGTTGGCCATATCTCAAGAACTAAATGACATTGTCTGTGGTCAGTTGCATGATTTTTGGTTGTTTTCAAAACAATATTCAATTGAATGATATTTTGTGTCTGATACTGTACATATTTGCAGTTAGAGTGTGATAAAATTTCAAACTTGGTAGTGAGATTCAAACTGGGTGCAGCACCCAGTTTGAATGGTCTGGCTAGAACCCTGGTTATAAGTAAGGTAGACTATTGGTTCCTCCAAGTCAGTGAGCTGTGTAACTTGTCTTTTAATTTAGGTCCAGAAGATGGGAGCTCTGATGAATGACATGGCTAAGGATGACATGGTTCCGTCACTGCTGAAAGACCTCCCTTTGGTTCAAGCGCCAAAAAGAGTAAGTAGTGCCTATTTGAAATAAATATTGTTCATTTATTATTTTAAGTGTCTGCAGTTCTTTTGAGGTTTTTGGAAAGTAGGAAGAAAGAAAGCATTGGGAAGTGTCCCCTTGTGACATAATATACCCCATGTAAAATGGGGGAGGGGTGGACTTACGGGTACATACTCAAGTTGGAGGTTGGGTTTGGAATGAAAGGGCAGTTTTACTTGTGGCAAAGGTATATACAGTAATTTGGTCTAGCAAGAGGCTGTGTTTACAGCTGTTTGCCTTAATAATTGTACATCTGCATGGAGATCAGAGTCTGCATGATCAGGGAAGCTATGAGAGTTTATTGCCTTACACGGCAAAATTCCAGAAAGTCAAAAAGTGTTACTGTTTACTACCAAAAGGTCATTCTTCATGAGTCATTTAAACAGGAAATATGCATGATCATCACCTTTACGTTGGCTGTCAGTTTTAAAAATTTGAATCATACTTCCTGCATTCTGTATCGTTGTTTCTTCATATTCTTTGTCTTTTGTTTGGTTGGTATTTCAAATTTATTGGTCGATATCGATGGGGAAAAAAATGTGGAGGGAACATTTGAGAGACAGAATCATACATTTTTTGGTTTTGTGATGTGGAAATGAGTAAGTTATGATTCAGGGCAAAATGGGACATTTAAAAATGTTTGGAAAAGAGAGACTCTTTTTAAAAAACATGTGGAGAAGCCTATGTGCATCCTTGTCCTCAGATTTGTTCCACATAGATTGAATGAAATAATTATCAAAAGGAATTGGTGTCATGTGAAATAGCTTTTATTTTGATAGGCAGTTCACAGGACCTGAAAGTACCTGTTGTTAAGTGCATATTAAAATTAGGATATTAGTTGATATTGTGCATTCTTGTGTTTCAAACGGTAAATAATAGTGCCAATTCTAAAATTTTTCTTCCAAATAATTCTAATCGTTCTCTATAGTGCCATAGTGCTCAGTTGTCTGCTTTGTTTTCATATTTTGGCCATCGTAGCAAACAAAGAGGAAGCCAGTCTAATTGTTTAAATCATAAAGCTGCCATGATCACCGTGGTATAAGCTAGGCTTTGTCCTGTTTCTTCAGAATTAGTAGACCATTGTCTCCCTCCATGTAGCCTCTGGCACTGTCACATGCTTATTGTAAGCCACAATTTGTCACCCCCCTAACAGCTGCCTGCCTTTGAACACCTGCAGAGAGATTGCGGTGAGAGCGCAGAAATATCACCCCCAGAATTAACCAAGGAGGTTAGATTGTCAGATTTGTGTGCTATTGTGAATTTTTCATTTTTGCATGCTTTATTACCCCTTTGGGTTTTTTTTTGGAAATCTTTATCGTTGGTTTTGGTTGTAGCTCTTTTCCTTTGCACAACCTTCCTTTTCTGTTTCATGTTTTGAGGTTAAGAGACATAAAGTTAATAAAGTATTTTACAACACACTTTGACCACCTATCCAAGAAAATTGTCAATTTGCACACTTGTAGAAGTAATCACATTCTGTGTCTACTACTAAAATTACACAAATTGAATTTTGTCTTGACAAGTTATGCCAACTGTCAAAGCCCTGTTTTTTGTACCTGGAAAGGAGTTTTGGTGAATCTACCACTGTTGCGTGTTTTATGCTCTCCAAATTTACACGCTAATTTTTGAGGGATAATTTACTTGAAGTAGCTGCATGGTTGAAAACAGTATTTTTCTGCCCTTCCAATATTCTAGTAAATGTGCGAATGGCCTTCAGAAATGTAGGTTTCTATCAAAGAAATAGTTGCAGCATGTAGTCCTAGAAAATTTTAACTTTGTTGTGGAGGCTTGTTCAAAATGTAAGCATCCCCAGACTGAGGGCAGCACAGCAGTTATGTTACAATCTCTGCATCCACAAATTTCTCTCTTGTTGCATTTTGATTTCATGTTGGGAAACTGAAGGTGGGATTGAGTTGGGTATAGAGGTTGTCTAAAGCATCACCCCAGGTCATGCATGTGGAAAACTAGCTGCTGTAGGGTGTAAGGAATCACACTTGCAGTTACATGGGGTAGGTGGGTTGATTAGGTATCATTTGGGGTCGTATTTGTTATCTTGTAGACCTATTGTAGTGAAGATAAGTGTTTAGTCAGTGTCAATTGAATGGCTTTGTACTGTGTTCAGTGTTACTGTGAATGACTTGCATGTATGTTGGTCTTCTTGCGGTATTGAAAAGAGCAAACATAATCCTTTGGTTTTACTTACATGAGTGGGAGTGTAGCTATCCTGACCTGTGCTTGAATTGGTATCAATTGCATTCCTTTGTACCAAGTGACCATGAGCTTTTCATTCACTGCTCACCTCCCTCCTACCCCAGTACCTCTTCCGTGGTGCTTCTGTATAACACTCATTTCTTGCCCAGATCATTTTGGCTCTAGTTAGGGCTGTGAACTTGTAGCAAAATCATTAAAGGTTTACAGTAATTGCAAAGTTTTGTGATCATTTTGCCATTAATCAAGATTACCGCATCTGCACTGTGGGGCTGGTGGGCAGTTATTGATCCCAACAATTGTAGCAAAGACATACTAAAAACCCAAAGACAACTGCCTTTTTCATTGGTCGCTTAAGTATTTTAAGATTTGTAAGATTGGTAAAGTGTACATAAAACAGGGAAATAGACATATTCAGATGAATAAAAACAGCGAGAGACAGAATGAAAAAAGAAAAATGAGACACGCGTAGACAATTAGACAATGCACATACATACATTTTTACTAACATTTATTCCTCATGTGACCATTGTGCAATTAAACAGCACAGGATCACAGCAGGTGTTGTGACTTAAGTCATTGACCACAGTCATTTAACATTTCGAAGGGAAAAGTTTTAGAGTTACTTGAAGAAGGTTACTTAGCTTGAGCCATGACTTGTTACAAAATACAAAAATATAAGATCATTAGTGACTTCTACCACCTGTCTGGGTAGACGTTTCTTCAAGCTACATTCCTGCAGCATGTGGAGGACCTTTTCTAGGTTTTCTTGCACATCACTACTTCCTATGCATCCTTGTTTCTTAACCACCCATGAGAGGAACTCTGTAGAAATTTCAAACTCTTGCATAAATTTCAATCACTGAATGGGAAAGTAGTGTAAATAGTAGCAATAGTAGATGCCTTGTGCTAGTTTCTGTTATTAGTTATTACAAGCACCTTAATATAATTTATTTTTCATGAAAATTGGCACACTTGATTTTTGAATGTTTTAAGACAATTTTATCAACTACTTCATGGGATCAGAATGAATGGTCTTGCATTTCTTCTTTACATGCTTATATTTATCCATATCTTGTACTCAACATCCAAGGAAAAAGACATTGCTTTATAATATTTGAATTCAGCAGAGCTAGAATTAAAGGAAGGCCTTGGAGTCCATGGCCTTCATATTTTGAAAAATGGTTGTGGTGCCTCTTAAAATGAAATACTTTCCAAGGCCATGTTGGCCTTCCCTGCATTGTGCAAGAAAATGCTTTTCATCTTGTACCACAGATAGTACAGAATCTTGTAGTTGGACTTGGTGGCCTTTGAGATACATAAATATATGCCCGTAAAGCTGATAGGAATATGGCCTTTCCCCCATCTTGACTTATTGATAGCGGTGTTTCAGGAGCTTGTTTTTTTGTCACAACATGCAAACTTAAGCATGAAATTGTAAAATATTAGAACTAGAAAACGGTTTCAGCAAGAAAATTAGTCAAAAATACGTGAATGATATGCATAATAGGTGTAAGCCCAGGATCAAAAACGAGAAGTATTTTGCTTACCAATTAAGCAAACAAGCTCCAAGCTGTGCAAGAATGTGTAAACATTAGAATTTTTGCCTGAATATTGATGCAAGTTTCGTCTTTTCAGTACCTATTGTGCTTCTTGGACATTGCTCTGAAAGATGTACTAGTAGTGTAGCTTTTGTTTTGTGCAGATACTGTGGTCACCTATCAAAAGTTTGTGATCGCAAAACCAGCCACTCACTCTATGACTTTTCACATTCCAACTTAGCTAGACTGACATGACCTAGTTTTGTATGGCTGTCAGGAGTTCAAGTTTTACTACAAAACCCCACACACTACACCACTAATTAGCCTTGATTAGACCATGTTGATGACAAGATGGCACTTCAGTATTTAAAAACTCTCATTCAGCTTCAAAAACAGTTTCTGAACGCTGATTGGTTCAAGACTGCATGGATCCAGTCACTAACACTGAACATGTTCAGTTTTTCGACAATGTGTAAAACTGGCCTGAAAAGTGTCATCTTAAGCTTTTAACCAATGGACACTTCACAACTTTGACCAATGTGATGGTCAGGTTGAGTTGGTATGTGCAAAGTTGTATAATGTGTGGCAAGCTTATTGGTACAGAAACATCTGGTTTTCACAGAAATACTCTGTTTACATGGCATCATAATATAGTGGACCCTGGGTTGGATTGTGAGCGGAGTGCCATTTGAAGGGAAGTAGATATGAATGTAGTTAATTCTTTTGATAAAATCCAGATTATGTGTGGGGTCTTAGTGCTAGTCTTCAGTGAACTGTGATTTTGGACCAGTGCAGTCTTGACCTAGTAACCACTTCTCTGAAGTCAAGATTGAAAGATTTTTCGGAAGGGCAGAAAAAAAAATGTTTTAACAAGACAGGGAACTATTTGGTTATGTATTTATTATTGATGTTCCCCTCATGTAACCTGTATCTATCATACTCTCTGCCTGCACTACCATACGTACTTGCTAGAGTGACCATCTTGTGGTTTGTGGTAGCTTAGTTGTGGTGAAATGAACCAAGACCCACAAGTTATTGTTACTTCTAGTTGCAGTCTGTCTTTGTTATGAAGGCACATACATCATTTTGTTTATTTTTCTTTTTGAGGTGTTTTGGCAGCTAGTAAGCCCTGTATCTTATACTTTTCCTTTTACAGTAGGTTCTTGGAGTGATGAGTGATGTATGTGGGGGGGGGGGGGGGTGTGGGTGGGTGTAAGGGGGCAGGGAGAGGACTACCAAGATAATGAGTGTTACCCCCTCTGAAAGTCAAGAAAAGTATCTTGGAGGAAGAAAAGGGGGGGAGGAGGGGTGGGAGGGCAGTATTGCTTGTTTTCTTTCCACATGTACCACTGCAAAATGTAAGTTTACCTCTATGGTGAGCTTAACCCCAGCAATTTGAAGTCAACATTCAAGACTTGTATTGGTCAGAGTCTCAGAGTCAGAAGAAAAAAAAAAGATGAAAAATGAAGCTTTTGCTGACATGGAAAGGCTGTACTTTGGAAAATAGATGGAGGTGCATGTTTCCAGTATTGAGAAAATATAATTTTAGTTTTAAGTGCATGAAAAAGATGGATTGTTATGATGCAAAGTTTGCAGTGGGTAGATGATAAACTGACCTCCCCCCGACCCTCCCCCCCCCCGCATTATAAAAAGCCAGATGTAGCACCCGTCAGTAAAATTTGGTTCCTTTACATGTTTGTGAGGCTATGCATGTCATGATTGTGCATCCTTGTTGTAACTTCTTTTCATACCTAAATGGCATGTCTAATTTCTTCCCATAGATTATTCCAATTCATGCTTGTATGTTATCATTTTGTTGACTCTTTATTTATTTTAACCCATAGAGATTAAAGTAAGGGAGAACGATGTAATGTGATCTGGACTGAAGCCACTCAGTAAACGCTCTGTATGGCAAGAAAGCAGTGGTGCCTAATACAAACATGTTGTTGCTTTTGTCCTAGTTACTGGCCGAGGAATCACAAGTTTTCAAAGTCATGGGTATATAACAAAAGCATAAGACAACATGACTTATCTGTTATGAAAAAAATTACTCCCTAATTTTCCAAAATGGGTAAAAATCACATTTTATTTCCAAAGTTGAATGTACACTGTATGTATGGAGACACACAAATCATCTGACGTTTTGCCATACGGTGGAAGTGCCCTCACAATTCTAGTTGGCTTCACTGATTAAGCACACAGCGAGCACTGTGTCAGCATTCTCCCTTACTTCAGTTTCTATGTTTTGACCTTGCTTTGGCATTTGTTTATCACATTTATGCCCACAGTTTGACTTTCAATTTGTTTCATCCTCATGTTGCAAAACTGAATGGCAGATACGCCATACTTGCATTCCATTCTGTTTTTCTTAAAATGGGTCAGTCTTTTTGAGAAATTTACCTCTAACATTCGCAACAGTGCAAAGTAGTAATATACACATATTAGACTGCCCTCTTTGTAGGAGGCCATCTTTTCACAGTTGCCATAAGTGGAGGCCATCTTCCTTCTACATCTCATTTTACTATGCTATGCTTTGGCTGAGCAAGTGTGCCTGTTCTGTGAAATTACTAAAGACTGTTTTTATTCAAACTATCATATCGGTGAATGGGATTGATGACCTGAAATTTGGAAGTGAACTGTATACAGTGAAAACCATTGCAAACAGTCACAAAAGAGTTGTTGATTATATTAACCATTTGCAAATTTTCCTAGATAAATAAGATATGAAAATGTATTTTTTTTTGCATTGGGCCTATTATTTAGCTCTCCTTCCTATAATGCTACTGAAATGTGACTCTTGCCATCTTCGTTTATATTCCCTCTTCCTCTCCTGTGGACATGCCACTAAAATTCTGCTCCAAAATAGCTTACATAGACTGTTGAGGTTGCACTGACTTGTACAGTAAGCTTGTACATGAAAATCAATGGATGGCCTCCAATTATGGCAAGTGTTACAGCATGGCAAACACTTCACAGCAATTTTCTGCTATAGCTGGGTTCGTGTATATCAGAAGCGCTGTAGAATATCCCGTTGGCACACTATGGGAATATTTCACTAATGCTCCTTTTACTATTTACAGGTCTATGGAGGCAGGAAGAGGAGACGAAAGAGACGGCAAATACCTGTCTTGGAATCGGCTGTTCAAGAACCTGATGCCAAAAAGCAGAAAACTGATGAAAATGAGAATGAGACTACAGCATCTGGTGAGACAGAGATGCCTGCTATTGCTACCAATTCACACAAAGATGATGATAAACTTGTCAACAACCAAGATGAGAAGGGAAGCTCAGATTCCTCTAAAGATGTCAACTCCAAGGAGGTTGTCAAAGATTTGCGTCGTTCCCTGCGCAGTTTCACAGGAGGTGGGAGTAATCTGACCTCTAGGGAAACCCAACTGGCAAAGGAGGTCAAAGCCAGTAAACCAGTTGGGAGGCCAAAAAACGTCACGCCCGCTTACCCCGTCAAGGAATTTAAGAAATTGGGGAGGCCAGCTGGGGTTAAGCGGGCTACAACTGAGGGAGGGCCACCCAAAAAAGTAGTTAAAAGAAGGAGAAGGTGGAAAAAGACAGCTGTGTGGGAGAGAAAGAAAAAGTACAAGCCAAAGAAGCCAGTGTTAAAGCCTTTAGATCAGAGTAGTAATGATGTTGTAAATGAGGAGGTTGGGCTTGATGGGGCTAGTACCATAACAGGTGCTACTGAGGGCAAAGACTCTAACAGTAGGAATCATTTTTATGCAAGTACTGAAAATGCAGCTGAAACGAAAGATGGGTTTGCTAATCATATTGGTGAAAGCACATCTACACCGTTGGAGAAAAGAAGTGACCATTCCGCTTCCAACTCCAACAGTTCAGATAGTGAAGAGGAGGGTGAGGAAAAGAATGATGCCAAAGTGGATGACACGGTCTCGGACATTGAACAAGTGAGAAAATCTGTGGATGATAATGTTGAGGATGATTTTAAGGAAGAGAAAATAGAAAAAATAACGTGCTTTGGGAATGATTACAGAGACCATCATTCAGACACAGACAGCAATCAGGCTAGTGGTGACGACAGTCAGGGAGAGCTTTCTGACGATGAGCATGAAACATCTGATGAGGATGATGATGATGACGATGATGATGACGATGAAGATGAAGAAGACATGTTAGATCCACATCCTCATAGACAGATGATGCTACCAGTATGTAAGAACAATTGCTTGGCTGCTGACAAGGGTAAGGAGACATTGACTGACAGTGAAGATGATGACAGGGACAAAGCATCTTTGGATAAGGAAGATGCTAGTCACATGCTCCACAATGAAGATGAGGATAGTGATGCTAAGAGTGATGCAGTTACAAAAGGCAGCATCAAGGAAGATGGCAAATCTAGTGATGATGAAAGCTCTGAAGAGGAAAGTGATGTTGAGGAAAAAGCAGAGGTGGAAAAGAGTGGTCCTGAGAAAGTAGAAACTGCAAAAACATCAGAAAATGGTGAGGTGGCCAAGTTTGAATGTTCTGTGCCTCAGCTGTCTGATACTGAGTCCTCAGATGATGATGATGATGAGGAAGAGGATAACGAAGATAATGATCAGAACAGACCTAATGAAAACAGTGTTAGGGATGATACTGATGTCAGAGGAACAGATCGTCAGAAATCAGAGGACAATGCTGCCTCTGCTGTTACAAATCAGCATGATGTAGATACCATTCAAACAAAGGGAAATGATGAGAAGGAAGAAACAGCAGACAAAAGAAACGAAGCATCATCAGAATGTCCTCCTCCAACGGTTGACTTGTCAACCACCAAAGACTCACCTGAGGAAGTGATAGACCTCTCTGATGATTCATCTGATGATGAGTTCTCTTGTGAGAGGCAGGGAGATGATAAATGTCAGGAGGTAATAGAGGTTGAGGAGTCCACTGCTGACGATGAAGTGGCTCTTATAAAAGAAACTGGTAAAGGCAGTGATGGGAACAAGGAAGCAGAGGATGAAGGTGAACAAACGGAAGTAGTTGTAGAGACGGTTGAAGATGGAGTTGAGAACAAGGATGAAAAGGAGGTTGCAGAAGAAAAACAAGACATCCAAAAAGATGAGAAAGTGGACATAGAGGAAGATTCTATGGAGACTGTTGAAGCTGTAGAATCTATTTCTTATGACCATCCTCCCCCTGCTCCTAAACCAGCTTCAGTCATCGACAGTGCAGAGGAGGAAGAAGATGAAGTGTTACATGAAGTTGATGATAATGCCTGCAACAAACCTCCCTCTCCTGTCCATGATCATGGGGATGTTGAAATCACAGATGCTGTCGAGGAAGAGAGTAGTTGGAAAACAACATATAAAGAACCACCGCATGTGTTGAACCAGGCTGACAGGGAAACAAAGGAAGCTGTGGAGGGAATCCAGTCTCTGGATAGTCAACCGCAAGGAACAAGTGCTGAGGAGACTGTTGAATCAGTGGTAAGTGAACCACCAGACATCCGCCCAGATGAAGAAGAACCTGAAGGGAATAAAACGATACAGGAAAAGAATACCCTTGAGGAAAAATGTGATGACTCTGAGAGTTTCCACCCAACAGTTGAAGACATCCCACCTCCTGAAAGTAACTCTTTGGTCTCGGGGATTGTGGAAGAGCCAGAAAAGACTTTTGTTGAAACTGTTGTATCAACTGGCAGCACACAAGGTAGCCCACTCAAAGATCTGGATGTTGTTACAACCAGTCATCAGAATGTTACGACTTCACCACATATGACGGTATCAAACAATGCCATGAGTAAGGAACCAGTAAGTTCTAATAAGGAATCAATGACCTCAAATGTTGATGTCCACATAGTGGAAAGCAGCAACGACGTCACAAAGTCAGCAGAATCTGTTACTTTTGTAACCCCAGAAACCGTTGCACCCATGACTCATCAGTCTTCACAGGTCAACCTCCCAGGGATGGGTATGAACCAAGCAAC
Organism: Holothuria leucospilota; assembly: GCA_029531755.1. Taxonomy (NCBI): domain Eukaryota; kingdom Metazoa; phylum Echinodermata; class Holothuroidea; order Aspidochirotida; family Holothuriidae; genus Holothuria; species Holothuria leucospilota. The sequence goes on from CM055980.1 coordinate 20,290,395, forward strand.
TGCCATCTCCAGCCATGGTGTTACACCAATGGTAGAGCCAGTCAATTCATCATCTGAAGTTATTGTACCATCCGATAGACCAATGGAGCAACCTTTAACTAGTGCAACACCAGTGAATGGGACTTTGAACCAAAGATCATCAGGTATGGGTCAAGTTCCCACTGGTTTAAGTCCGGGTTCTGTCAACTTAAACCAAGGTCAAACTGACCTAGGGGTTGCAGGGGGTTGCATGACACAGACAGCTGGTACCATCAATCAAGCAGCCAGTGGCATGGGACAACACAGTGGAAATGCTGGTCAGAACAATCTTGGTGTCGTTAATCATAGTGGTGAAATGACAGGCAACTTAAATCAACATGGTGGAGATATGAGTCAGCTAGATGGTACCAGACAGGGATGGGATCAGGCCGGCATGACAGCACCAATGCCAAACACCATGCCTGAACCAATGACAAACTACCAGTCAGCACAGATGCAGCCACAGCCACAGCAGGCAGGCACTCCAGATGGTGCTTACAGCTGTATGGGTAATACCAACTCAATGTTCCCATGCAGCATGACACAAGCTCCTCGTTACCATCGAAATAGGTGCATGGAGATAGCAGAACCTATGTTGGCTAACACTCAAGGTTACATGGATGAGTGCGGTTACCAGAGCCAGGGTAATGTCAGTACAGAATATTCTCAGAGCCAGATGCCAAGTAGCAACACTGGTATAAACAGTGGGGACTACAGTACCCAGATGGGTACACCTATGGACAACCATGCTACTACCGGTTGCAGTCCAGGAATGGCCAGCCAACAGCAGGTTTGCAGTCCCCCAGTGAACCACAGTGTTTCAAATGTCAGCCCTCACATGACTGGCCTCAATAGTCCACAACTGAACATGAATATGAACAGCCCCCATCAGGTTAACAACATACAGAGCCCAGCAGCTCCTGGGTGTAGTCCGTCCGTCAGTAGCCATGGAGCGATGTGCAGTCCACAAATGAGCAGTACTCAGACACCTAGTCCCATGCAGGTTGGAAGTGTCAACATGCAGCCATGTGGTAACACTCTGGTGGCAGCATCTGCCTGCAGCCCAGTGGTCAATAACCCACCAGTACACAGTCCAGCTTTGCAGATGAGGAGCCCTCAGATGAATGGGCCACCAGTTCAAAGTCCTCAAATGAATAGCCCCCAAGTTTGTTCCCCTGGGGTCAGCAGTCAGTCATGTAGCATGCAACCACCGTTGAATTCACCATCACGAACAAATAGCAACAGCTCCATTAGTGGATCTTACAAGTCTGCATCCAAGTCAAAGAAGAACCCATCTAGTCTTGCCAAGTTACAGCAGCTTACTAATGACATATTACCCAACCAGCCCATGACAGTCCCTCGGTCTCCAAAACCAACTGCAAATTTGACTCCGCCACAAAACCCAACACCTTCCTCTCCGGTGGAACCTCAGCCTGTCGCTGCTGCTGCAAGACGATCAAGGACTGTTTCAACTTCCCAGATGCTTCAGAGAAGAACACCTCCCACTCAGAAACGGCCAATGCCATACCCACGTCAAGCACAGAGTGTACCACCACCAGTTCAACATTTTGATCCCAACATTCAGTTCATGAGCATGACAAGCCATCATCAAACACACCCGATGTCTTACCAGTATGCCCACCACAACCGACAGGCATCAGCACCCCATCCTCAAATGCATGTGGCGCACTCGGCAAGGAGGTACAAGCCTCACTTTGCACCCACCCCACCGCCAACATTTGAGCAACACCATCACCATACTGAGATGATGCAGCATTACCAAACACAAAGACAGTTTGACTGCCTGCCTTATGGAACACCAACACCCACCATGAATGGGTACATGTCACAACCCATGGTTCCAGAAACCTACCCTCATACACCTGGACCTCAGTTCATGGACTCTATGCCCATGCATATGGGAATGATGACCCCTCCCCAAGCAGGCATGGCACCCAACCAGTACCCTGCAAGAAGCTTTTATGGCACCTATGGACCCCTTCAAATGGGAGGTCAGCATATGATTACAAGATGACATTATACCCAATTATGACGAGGATCCAATGTTTGACGGAGGCCATTCCTTCATAGAGGCTCTGTGTGCTGCTGGCCAAGTAGTGTAATAGCACCCATGACAGAGCTACAGATCAGGGTAGCAATGGAGTAACATGCAGAATTGAAAAAGTACCTAAAACATACATTTCTTCTCTCTCAAATTCAAGTGTCAGTGGTGGCACAGTTCTATAGTACTGTCTTGTCATGCAGAATTGTCCGATACACATATTGCATGAAGTCCATTGTTTTCAAGGGGTGACATGCTGTTATGTGTCCACCCAAGACTGGCATTTAACCGATTAGATTCTCTATATGCTCTGGAAAAATATGTGTGTGTTCATAATCCACCTGCTTCAATGTTTATCTGGTGATAGGATCTTGTCTGTGTTAATATTGATCAGCTGTTAATGTTACCTTAAACATTAATGCTGTTTGAACTAGGATAGTCACAAAAAGGAGATCTTTAACACTTTTCAGTCCCTAATAGTTACTATTTCTCATCCAACATTTAAAAGATATCAACCATAGTTCCATGAATTTTTTAAATGCTTCATGCTTACGTGGTTAGTGTCTCTCAGAATTGTGTTTCATTGATGTCTTTAATACATTCATTACTTCTCAAAGCCAAATTTTACAAGTTCTTCAAAGGTCTGTCCAAGCTCGTAATTTGTTCATGTTTTATTTTGTATTTGAGTGAATGCAGTGTGTGGTGATACATCTGATACGTCTTGTCATGCCTTACAAGAGGAAAGAAATCTTAAAGTTGGCTTTTTTGTGTCCTTTTGAATAAATCTGTGCTTTTGCAATTATTTTGGCCTAGAAAAAATGGAAATTTACAGACATGTCCACCACATGGCTAATTTGGTATAAGTAAAAATGGAAAGACAAACTTTTTTGTTTGAAGCTTAAAACTTTGTTAAGTGCAGGGCAAGTAAAATTTTGCAGAGAAAGGTGGTGGACTGTAATTTAGTCTGGGCGTGGATGTCACCACTCCTCAGGCTGCATAGATCGTAATGGTGATAAATGCAAGTGTCACGTTCAAATGTCTGTTTGGTATTGCTTACTTAACATGGTCAGTCTTAATGTTTAGGACAAAACTAAAATAAGCACAGTAGGAAAGACGATTAATGTGAAATATCTTTTTATGTCTTATTTATATTTTTTGGTTTCATCTCTCAAAGATTAAGCTGAAGTTCTCATTGTAAATATTGATGTAAATATTGTGTAAATGGAATGAATACTATATTCAGAGATCTTTATCCCACATTTGGATGTGACAGGCAGTCAATATACTAATGAAGATGAAACAGCCATATTCAGTACGTTTGATGATGCTTTGTAGCCTTGGGATGCATGTATTTTAATAACTTCTTTTGTGATAAATGCTAATTCTCCAAAACAAAAAAAGAAATGAATATAAATGGTAGAAAAATTTGATTTATTCAAAATTTGCATTTTTTGTCCGCAGATGGTTGGTTTTATTTTTGTAAAGTTTTATGGCTTCTTTTAAATCGACCTAGTTGATTGTGTATGAATTTTCTGAAGAGGAATTTCGTTAATATTCTCTTGTGAATTGAAAAAGTTAAAAAATCACAGATTCTCTTGAGGCAAGTTGTGACATTTGGTAGCATATTTATGCACTTGTTTCAAGCTTGTATACTCCACTTAATCTCTCTTTACAGTGGATGTGTTGCCTTCTGTATAAAAATAACGTGTGATAGAAATTCAATGTTATTAAAGTAAAAACATCATATGAATCGCAATTAACGTTGATTCGTGTGTCGTGTGAAGCAGATTTTAAGGTTTCATATTTTATGAGTTTTTTTTTTGTTATTTTCTGTTTAGTAGGTGTGTTTGAAAGTCTTGTAGCTTTCAAGAATAATATTAAGACAGTATTTTGTCATGATGAAGTTTGGAAACAGAAGTGGTTGGTTTTATGTTGAGGATTTGGGTATCAACAACTGTTAAAAGGATTTAAATATTTCATGTTGACTTAAGTGGTTTGCTGTTAACAGTGGTCATTGCTCAAATTACAAATTATATTTTTGTTTAAATTTCTGTTTATGGCTTTTCATTTGATTAGGGTTTTAGTAACACAGTTTATAGTTTGGAACTGGTAGTCGATTTAAGAATTTCATATGAAATATACTGACGTAACAATTGCTTTTGGGGTTAATAGTGTGCTTAAGTCTGCATCAAATGAATTGGTTTAGACAACTGACACCTCAAAGGTGACTTGTTGCCTTTGGTTAGGTGATGAATTTGAGCTCCATTCATCACTTGTGTATTTTCTGTCGCCATAAGCTGACATGGTTTTGAAAGTATTCACATCATTACACTTTTTCAGAGACTGCATGGGGGGAATAATTAAGTTTTTGTAGGAGAAAGAAGTTTGGGACAAAAAAAATGTAAATATTTGGGAGAAAAATTTTGTGTTTCCATGGATTTCATCCCCACCCCCTGTAGATCTCACTGAGGGTTCCTTCCCCACCACAATCATAGCTCCCCCTGCCCCATATGCTTCATTTATCAGCATGAAGCCTACTATTAATCCAGCTTTATGTATATAGCGGTGTATGGGATGTTTATAATCGTGTATGCTTACAGCATCCCATGCCCATGTGACATAGAGTTTTCTAACTAGTCGTTGCCAGCCAGCCCAATTAAATATTGAGATTGGATCATTTTTAGAGTATATGTGGGCTTTTATCAAGTCAGTTCTGTCACCCAAGCTGGGATATTTCATTTATATATTTTGAAGTCATTCATCTCATGTCAAAAAAGTTTTCTTTGATTGGACAAATCTGTAATTGATTGAAATAAAGTATTGTATGTAATGAAGATGGCGTTTCCTCATTGAAAGTCTTTGTTTTTATTTTCTTAAAAGTTGTGCTGGTTAAGAAAAAAAGTGTTTCGTTTCTCAAAATATGTTGTAAACAATTGAATTTGTAAATATACAGATTGTTTTGTTTTAATTTCATGTTGACGATTTCTGTAGATTTTGAAAAGGCAATTACAAGTAGTAAGAAACAGAACGGATTAAAAAGATAACATGTACAGATGTTTCCTTGTACTTTCTTCGTGACTTCTTCCAGTTTGCTAACTTTCTTGTCTGTATTAAATATTTCTGTTAAATTTTGTGTTGGATGTTTGCCACCTGATGAAAATCTGAGTCTGTTCACAAAGAGCTTAGATGCTAAACATTGGTTCACAGGATATTGGATTTAAGGGGATGAGCCCTTTTTGCTCAAAAAAACCAATACTGTCCAAAAATAATTAACCCGAAAATGGAGAAATAAGCATTTTAAGTCAGATCCACCTCTGACAAAAGCTTGACTATCTCTAAAGTCAGATCTTCTAGTCAGTGGTGTATTTAGGGGTGGGGGGATTGTGCCACCCCCCTCACTGATGCCAATCTTTTTTTAGTGCCTAAAATATGTAAATGTTTGAACACAAATTTTACTTCAAATGTAGCATATGTGGCACTAGATTGCATTTAAGGACATCTAATATTTCAAAAAATTTTCAAAGGGGAGGGGGAACCCCTAGCACTCCCCCAGGCCAGGGATCACACAACATACTGCATCTACCCCCCCCCCCCTCCCCCTCCCATGAGAGAAATCCTGGCTATGCCACTGCTTCTAGTTAACAAGTTTTCACCTGCATACCTCCTGACTATGCATATGACTGATGGGAAGGGGAGTCATAAGACTAAAAAAACCCCACACACAGGATTAGGAAGCTGTTCTCAGCTAGGGGGCTGAATGTTGTTTCAGACAGCTGTGCTGGGTGAGAGATCTTAGGGGAGGGGTGTTCTGCCTGCCCTTTGCAAAAAATTTTCAATATTAGAGGGCCTTAGATGCAGTGTTGTAACGAGTCATGCATGACTCGAGTCGCTAATTTTCAGAAGGGAAATGACTCGAGCAATTGTGTCAGAATCTTCTGCATAGAAATAATACAGTGACTCGAGTCACTGACTCGACTCGAGTCACATTGAAAGTCGTAAGTGACTTGACTGCAAAATTGAGCGACTCGTTACAGTACTGCTTAGATGCAATTTGGTGCATCACGTGCAAATATTACTGAAGGAAAATTACTGCAAATGTTTGACCATTTTTACAGAGGGGACAAAATAACCACATTTTAAATTTGGAGGGGTTAATCTCCCGCTTCCTACGCCTATGATCCCTAGTAAGACGCTCCAGATTGGTTTTTGGTGAGGAAGGACTTCAACAAACTTGCTTACTACACTTGGCAGCTTGTGATGGTAACTGATTCCAAGCGTTGATAACATTTTGAAGAGTTCTGATATTCAGTCTACGGTGGCTTTTGTACAGCATGTGGCCTTGATCTCCAGTGAAATTGCAGTCCATCATTTGGAAATGTCAGCCTGGATCGTCCCCAAAACCTGTTAGAAAACGGGAGGATCCAGGAGTTTGCCAAGGGGGGGGGGGCAATCCCATGAGGGCAAACTTGGAAGCTACGAGCATCAAATGTACGAAGCCTCGATGGGGGCCGGGGTCGTTCTGGGAAAAATTTAAATTAGGCATTGTTAAATGGTATTTCCTGGCACTTAGCGATCATAATTAGTATACATAGGCCTGAATTTTGTAGTGCAGCTCTGGAACCGCTTCAGAAAAGAAAGTGATCTCAAGAGAGGGAGGGTGGGGCTGAAGCCGGAAAATTTCCCTCTGGATCCGCGCTTGGAAATAGAAATGCTTCTATAAAGTCAGCTCTGAATCTTGGGTATGCTCTTCAGGTATCCTCAAGTTATTTGAAGGTGTATTGAACCGTTTTAAAAGCGAGACTGACTGGCGTTAAGAAATGAAACAATGTAACGACAATGGGTGAAATCATCCCAAGAACTGTAATCCAGACGACAGTGACCGCTGTCGTCCGATAACCGTGGTAACTTGGTATAGGATTTTCAAGATAAGAAGTGGGAGCTTATTGTCGGTAAACTGTTTCAAAGGAAGGAGACGCGTATGGCGCGCCCTCTCTATTTAGAATAGTTCTCAGTGACAAAAGGGAAAAGAGGAAATTGAAAGTGTGCCCTCCGTTCACGGTTTTGAGGGAAACATCAACATTTTGAAAGAGACATCAAATCTTACTAAATTCGGCTATTCGGCTGAAATGTTCCTATCGACTGTAGGCCTATATCGTACCAGGGAGGTGGTATTAGCTAATATATACCACCTCCCAGATATGATCGTGACATGCACGGCTCCGAAATGTCTGCCACTTTTTGCCATTTTGTTAAAATGGCTGGCAATTTGCTGCACCAATTTGGTTCAAAATGGTCAGTATGTTGTCGGAACTAATGTCTTAATCATAAATTCGTATTTTGTAAATTTTGTAGACATTTGACGTCAGGAGAGATCATTTTCCGTAATGGTAAGAGTGTTAAGTCTTTTGTCAAATTTGCTGCAAGTTTGCAGATCGGTCGAAGTGCTGAATCAATCTTTTTCTAGAGAAAATCAAGTCGGGTTCTATTGTGAGGGACCATCTACGGTTTTCTGAACCGTTTCCGGCCCTCCAGCCTGGTTGTCATCAGTTGTCATCACTGCCAGGTGACGGCATGCAACTACTCTGTCTTTGAAGATTTGCTGATGTGCACGGCACAGTGTAACGTGAACCATACTCACTCAAATAAGTGTATACGCTTAACTAGGCACTGTATCCAGCAAGTTGCTATGCGAGGACTCGTCACCTGCGATTAAACGATGACAGGATGGGAACAAACCAGACGTTATTTCTTTCAAATAAAAACAAACTGATCTGCAGAATTACTGAGTGGCAGGTCCGTATAGGTACTGACGGGGGTGAAAAAGCTCCAGGGGAGAAATATTTTTCGGGGGGGGGGGGGGGCGAGACTTACTAAAATACATTAATGCAATGATAATTTTGATCTTCTAGGGTGGCGAAATTTTTTCCGAGGGTGAACCCCCCCCCGGCCCCGGCCCCAGTTGGCTACGATTTCGCTAAGTGGCAGCTGTCGCACCTCAAAACTGTCGTTGTTGCATTCCGGGTTCGAATTCTGCATGTCAGCGTATTGTACGGTATGTAGGCTAAGGAAGATGTTTACCAAGCCAGCTCATGCAGCCCTAGGGCCGGCCGGCATACTGAACCGACAGACCGGTGCATACTGAACCCGACTGCGACGCGACTGAGAACCAGTCGGACAGACCCGTAGCCGGGCCGCGCAATTTTTTTTCCCACGAGGTTATGGGCAAATCATGCCAATGGACCAATCAGCTTTTTTGAAATAGGCCACACCCCTAATTCCAAAATGACAGCTTTTGAACCATTTTTTTGTAATTCTGACGCCAGATTATGAAAGAACAGGCCAGATAACCCCAGTCCACGTAACCCTAACCTTAGAAATAACCCCATCCATGATTTAGAAACAAATTTGAAAAAATTTTGAAAATCAAATTTGCCCATAACCTCGTGGGAAAAAAAATTAGGCAGCCGGGCCGGCCCCCGTGCCGACCAATGTTCCCCCTCATTTGGAAAATAGATCGAAAATAAAACTTTTCTGCCTGTAAAGTGTGGCCCGGCATGTCGCAAGCGAATATTGAGCAAAACTTAAAATGATCCCAAAAGTAGTTTAACGTTTGAACACACGGTGTGAGAAACCAAAGTTGGATTTGTAAGAGCGCCCTCACTAAGGTCAAATCACATCGTCCTAGCAAGTTGAACTCCCTTCAAGCCCTTACCTTCTAACCCCTCCCACTGAGTTTAAGTGCCGATGGCTCTCTTCGGCTGAGTACACTACAGTGTAATATAAATTTTACATCCTGGATTCTGAGCTGTCTGCTATGCAATGCAGCCCTCGACAAACCGCTCGCCAACTGACCATTGGCGAGTAACGTTTTGCTAATGGCGACCTTCCATTACACTAAAGGGCTAGTGGATTTTTGACGGTGCTGACTAAATAGCGAGATGGTGCAGAAGTGTTTGTCGATGCCTTATTTGATGAAAGCTACCCTACAACATCACACTGCACGAACTGAACAAGTCGATATTGACCATTCAGAGTGGTTTACATTTGAATGCATCATAGGCGTAGGAAGCGGGGGCTGGGGGCTTTAGCCCCCAGTCAAAATGTGAGGGGGCTGAAGTATGCTTCCGCCCCCAAGGTCCAAGGGCAAAGACCCCTTATTTGTCTCTTCTGTAAGAAATGTCTAAAATTTGCCGTAATTTCCTTAAAGTTTGTCCAAAATGTTGCAACAAATTGCATCTGAGGACCCTCAAATACCCTAAAATTTTCGGAAGGGGAGGGGACACCCCTCCCCTTAGAACCCTCCCCAGGACGGCGATCCGAAACAAGGTTCAGCCTGCCAGTCTCGAAAAGCTTCCTACGCCTATGGAATGCATAGTCTAAATTTATGTGAACCCAGTGAATTGCAGTCACCAGTTGTGAAGTTAGATACCCAGGGTACCTAAGTATGATTGGACTGACGGCAGAGCTACTTTTAACACTATAGCATTACTCTGCAAAGAAGTTCCTTGTCCATGCAACTTTCAAGCTTACCACTCGATGCATATAGGCGTATGTATGGAATGTTTTTCGGGGTGGTCATTTCTGCCGGCGCAAACCTTGATCTGAATCTTTTCTTTGGACGGAATGGTCCGAGTTCTTCCAGCACTCTACCAGAAAAATTGGCTTCAGGTTCACGTTAACTTGAGGAATCTGCAGACTGCAGGCTCTAGTTCCCTGCAGGTCCGTAGACAGACAAGGTATGGGAGGGGTCAGAAGAGTTCCTGGGGTGACAGAGTATTGAGCAAGATATGTTTAAGTGCACATAGGCAGTAGAAATTTGAAAATTTTCTGGGCTGAATTTTTTTAGAGACTCGCCTTCTTATTCCCCTTCCGCGCCCTTGGCTTAGGCCTGGTCCCCTCGTCCGTTAGCCTATTACTAGATGACCACTGTTTTACTTATAATTATAATCATGCAGCTCTTATGTAAATCGTCATCTGAGGCATAGGAGGACGCGTCATTTGCAGTGAAAGCGAGAAATATGAAATACACTCATCGAATAACACCTCCCAGTATCTATAATAGCTTCAAAGTTAAGTGACGTCATACTGTATCTGTCTTATACAATATGTGGGTGGTTGGGGGCGGTAGATGAATGAGGACGACTACCCACTTCTTTCCACGTCCACATCTTTAGGTAACTTCACCTTGCATAAGTTGTATTGTGACGGCTTCAACGGTTAGGGAAGTGGCCTTCTCTTAACAGCTTAAGATCCCTGTTCCCCTTAAATGCCATCTCATGTTATACCGCCTAGCACTGGATGAAACATGGCATCAGTGGAAAATTGCATGGAGAATATTTTCTGCTCTTTCTCCACAAAATGGTAAAAGACAGATACTCATCATGCGAAGGACATTTTTGGTTTGGGGAGTATCATAATTCTCATTGGTGATTGCCCTTTGATTGACATCAATTCAAAAGAGACTTAGACATCAATTCAAAAGATGTATAGTAGCTCACATCTCACACAATGTAGAGAAAGATTGTTGTGATAACACATGGTCATGACAGCACATATGGTCTTAAGCAATAAACTAGGTTTGCTTCCTCACAGGAGGGAACTTAAGACAACTTTGGGAGGGGCTAGTAATTTAGTTGGGAGAACTAGAACAACCTGGGATGACGAAATTTGCCCTTTAAGATTGTTATGATCATGGCCTCGGAAAGCACTCCTCCCTTACCCCCCAAAAGTGTTCTCCTTCTAGCCTTCTATATATCCCCGAAAGGCAAAAAAGCGATCGGATACTGAGACTGACAAAGCTCCCAATCAACGTTGCACTTATGTCATTAGCCACTCACTAGAATGGTTCCTTTTCGGATGAACTGCCACACGTTAGCCAGTAGTAGGCCAACCTAATATCCAACTCACATTACGTACAGTTTTGGGGTTCTCATCCTTCCACGTGGTTCTTCAAGTTACTTTACATTATCAGATTCAGCTTCATACTACAGAGAAATGTCATCAAAACGGCGTGTGAAAAGTTTCCTGGGTAAAATTTTCCCTTATTTTTTCTTTTTTCTTTTACGAGTTTTTACGAGTTAAATAGTGATCAGACAAACAGACGAAGGTGGGGCCGCATGGGACCTGCTGCATAGCTGTCCTGATCTATAGAGAGTGAGGTTTTGAATATACTGTTACAATACAGGTTTCCGGGCCTCATGTAGTTTGCCGAGTGGACTCACGTTGCCGAGTCCGTCTTCAGGGCTTCCCAACCAAATAGGAATAGGACTGAAAAAGGAATAGTTATGTCGTACATCCCGTTAGGCAAGGCTTCATATTGTGTGGTACCATCCGTTCAGTATTATTACCCTGCGTGGCGAACAAAGTTTTTCGTCTAGCTCATTAATTAACGATACGAAGAGTAAACAGCGTCCAAGATGCTCTGCACCAAGGGAGGGGATCCCTCCCATTTGGACAATTTTAGGCCAAAAAGGGAATACTGTAGATGCAAAATGATGTATATTTTTCAATATTGTAATTGCATCTTCAAAGCTGATATTGCTCCTCAAAAGCTGTGTTAAACCTCAAACTTCCATTTTTAAAGGATATGCCGGCCGGGAATACAATGCTGTACTGCACAATACTTACGGTGGTAGTACAAAATATACTCGCTCGATCGACCGCTGTGTTGTAAAGAAACTGTTTCGTCATGATTTTATGACGCGACTCAGTAATTTACTTTTATCTAATAGAGTGGGTAATTATGCTTTTTACGATGTTTTTCAAAGATTTTATTCTTATATTTATTAAAACCACTCAGATAAGTTATAACAATTATTTTGATAATAATTTCCTGATTTATTTCTGCAACTTTTTTCAAAACTTCGTTTTCCATTTTCTAATTCCAGTTCCGCGGTGGTTGAGGAAATTCCGCTTCGCGGAAAACTTTGGGCCCTAGTTTAACGTTTAATGGTCAGGAAGCATGGCTCATCGAGGACCTATATATACCAGAGTGATCTTGGATAAACACCGGCGAGATTCGCCTTTAAAGATGGAACATGCTGGTTTTTGAGAATCCGGAACTGTAATTTGCTGTTTGTAAAGTTCAAATAATTTATGTTAGTTAGGTAACACTATATCTGGATAAAAAGAAAAAATAATTTAAAAAATGCATGTAAATTTTCAACTATATATCAGCTACAGCCTAGGGAGACGGGAATGGCGCAAAGACCTAGCCTAGTGTTCGCCTGTGTTCGGTACAACTGATAATGCAACACACTCACACTATAGATTCTCTTAACATGGAATTATATGAAAAGTTGAAGAAGTGATTTTAGACGGCAAAAATATGTAGTTATAATTGGGATTTAAAAGTTAAATGCCTGCCACACTATAATGTGAGTGGGAAGAAAAGGGTATGGGTTAAATGTAAGGGTTAGGGTGAAGCAATCCAGTCTGTGTACCCCAACTTACCGCGTGGCAACCTTAAAAGGACTGTAGCATCGCTCCAAACATATTTAGGAATGGAATCATATCTCCAAATACAATTGGTGACCTAGGCTACTGCACTTTGATTGACATTAATTCAAACAGTATCTTCACTCTGGTTGAGCAATGATGACTTTTGCAGTCAGTTGTGTTCCCAATAGACTCTTTTCCCAATAGGAATTACAAAGGAATGTGGGATAGAATTTTGGTGTGCATCATTTTTTGCCACAGCAAAATGCCATTGACAACAACATCGCCTACCCGAACTCTATCCCACAATCCATTGCAATTGCTATTTGGAAAAGGGTCAATTAAACTCACAAAAAGCATTGCGCTGATATGGCATTGAGCAGTTTTAACTCAGGGCATGCTAAGAACTGTAGCTTCAACAGTGCATGCGCTAGATGGGGGCGTTTTGTTTGAATTGGAAAAGAGACTAGTACTGTGTAGGGAAAATTTTACTGTCCGTGGTGAGACTTGTTGGCCTTCAAAGGGCACAATGTTATGTCGTTGTGACTAAACTAATTTCTAAGCTGCGACGCAATCAAAATTTTCCAAATTTTACGAAAATGAAAGCCTGAGAGGGAGACTGAGATGCACAAGAAACATTTGCAAGGAAATATCACACAGCTGGGCTTCAGTAGCGTCGATGCCCTTTTCTAGAAATACTGTGCTTGACTTGATGAACAGAATTAAGAGAACAGTATACCTTCACAAAATTTTCTCTCAAAAACAAGTCCAATTATCAGATGAAAAAACCAATACTCGAGTATTTCGGGATTTTTCAAGGTTATGACCGCTCTTCATCGGCCAGATGCTGCATTTGACCGTTTCAATTGTAAGTCAACTATCTGACTATTGAGTCAACTGTTAGCCAACTTGAGAGGGCGTTTCCTTCTTGGTACTGAGATAAATGTATCTCCTGGAAAAATCAATACATCGTATCAGTACCCTAGTTTGAATGCGCCACCAATCCTGTTCAATTACTGTCGACTCCGCCTTCGTCATCCTTGACCCCACTTGTGTAGTTGTCACATTTCGGTAGACAGGTGGGTTGGAATTCTATGGCTCCCAGTTGATAATGTGGCTCAAACCTGCATCCGATTTGAGTAACTTTGTTCAAGTTAAAAAAGTACACACTTTGATCTAGTGAGTTCCATCAATACATCCAAAATTGTTAACGATCGGGACCTAGCGATCTATACCGCATACTGTGAGGTCGAGTAGCGTCTCTGGGGCGGGTCTGAGTCATAGAGAGGCCCAGGATCTCCGCAGATATAACATTGCTATATAGTTGCAGTTCCGGGTTGTGAACTTGAAGTCCACCTCACGCTCATCAAAGGACCAGGACCGTAGCCGGCAGGCGAAGGTTGCAGGATTTTGAGAAGGGGGGGGGGGCTCACACCGTCGGCCGAAGGCCTACGAGCGACGGTGGTGGGGGGTTGGGGGTCCTCCCCAAGAAAATTTGAATTCTATATGCGCCTAGATGCGATTTCCCAGCATCTGGGAAGCATATTTTCCATATCTATTTGCTCATTTCTTCGGAGTATTTAAATCGTTGGTCAAAAAACCGTTGGTCATCGAAAAAAGAGGGGAGTGCGCCGGGTGCGCCCCACTTGGACAGGAATCCTGACATCGAGTTAGAGTTAAATGAGGTTTTACAGCTCAGTTTCTAACCAATTGGTTTAAGTCGGGCAGGCATCATCGATGTACTGAAATTAAAGTTGGTGTACCTCAGGGGGTCCATTGTCTGCATTACTGTTTATTCTGTACACTGACGAAATTACGACCAATAATCATCTTTCTGTAACAAAATATGCTGATGATACTGTATTATCATGTAAAATATCCAAGAGTTCGTGTGCCAATGATCAGATGCGTTATCAACAATCAGTTAATGAAGCAGTCTCAACCAGCGATCGAAAGAACTTATTGCTCAATACAAAAAAATCTAAAGAAATGTGTTTCGTTAATATTAACATAATACACGAGGGCCTATTGGGATCTAAAAATGAAAAAAAGTTAGCATACATGGATCAGAGGTTGAGAGAACTTCGAAACCTGATTATGGGTTTGTATCGACGATAAGCTGACCTTTAAATGTTACATATCAAAAATGTTAAGAAAGGTGAATTTTGTTGTATCAAGTTAAGCTTACACTGTATCGTTCTTCAACAAACATGCAAAGGAACATGTTTTCAATTCGTATATTCTACCATACATCATTAATGCTGTACCTGTGTCATAGGCGTAGGAAGCGAGGGTCTGGGGGGGCTTTAGCCCCCCCAGTCAAAAATGTGAGGGGCGGAAGTATGCTTCCGCCCCCCCCCGATCCAAGCGCAAGCGCAAAACCCCTTATTTGTCTCTTCTGTAAATGTCAAAAATTTGCAGTAATTTTCCTTAAAGTTTGTCCAAAATGTTGCACCAAATTGCATCTGAGCACCCTCAAATACCAAAAAATTTTCCAAAGGGAAGGGGGCACCCCCTCCCCTAAGACCCCTCCCCCAGGACGGCGAACTGAAACAAGGTTCAGCCCCCCTGCCTCGAAAAGCTTACTACGCCTATGTAAGGATTCCTTCCTTTATCGTGCTGCAGTCATCCAGTCGAAAGAATTTAGAACCTTTACTGTAGTTTTAATCAGTGCAATCTTTTTACATATTAACCTTTTAAGAATTTTACTCACTATTTTTATACACGTATATGCATATCCGTAAATTCTTTTATCGCTTGTTGTAGCCGTTTTGATCTTTGTTTTTGTACTCCTGTTTACGAATGCGTGTCATTTATACTGGTTTTCATAAATGAAATGAAATGAAAAGGAACGAAATATGAAATAGCATGAGGAGGGACCGGTACCGTTAAGTGTGGGGGAACCGAAGAAGATTACGTTGTTAGCTAGTGCATGGTGCCACCAGATGATGGCAGTTGCGGGAACCACAGGGGATGATATGTCAAGCTCTACACGGACAGCTTACAGAAAGCGCGCCCGCGAAAGCTTTTCTTCCCTGGCGGCAATTTCCCCTCCTATTGTGATAGTGAGATGTGGATAGTCTCACAAGTGAACGGAACAAGGCTATGATGATGATGGTGATTCTTCAAGTCCACAAGCATAGATGAAGAGCTGAGCGCCTTTCGGACGGTGAGGGGACCATGGGCTACCATAAGGGCCTTGTGTGATTCAGCATAATTTTGGTGGGATCCTGACTGAGGGAAAATTCCCGCATTAAGGTTAATACGATGGAAACACTGCATGGAGCTTTGAGCTCCCCTCCGAATGACACTGAGAGTACACGAAGCTCTTCACACTGGTCACAATTTAGTTCACAGTTTCCATATTTTTACTTTGAACGAAATTTTGCATGAAAAGCCTGCAACAGGATGAAATGTACAATCATCGTCATGGGCGAAAAAGGATTTTTTTAATTAATTTGTGGTTCGAGTAATTAAAACCATAAAGTCAACACTGGCATGTTACGAATGTTGCTCAAAGTATTAGATTGCTACATGAAAACCCATTGATGCTCGCTTCTAACTTTGGGTGTATACCGTAGTTTGTGCCAGAAAAATTCAATGGTACTTTTGTACTAGCAATGTTCATAGGTGATACAAGGTGGATTGTGAGGATTGCGCGCGAAGCGCGCCGAACTTTTGAGGTATACTTCATTGCCCACGTTCAGATATAACTGAAGGTGACTAGCGAGCGATTTTTTTTTTGATGATATAGCAAGAATTGTTACAGAAAACAAAATAAATTCATCTTTAATGTACGGCGAGGTACCACTGAATGTACCTTCTCGTCATGTCCTGAACTAATGTGCTTAGCAACTTTGTACTACAGCTAAGTTGTTCACTCCCGTTCCTAGTTTACTGCTATATGAAGAGACCCCACGATCAAATATGCAGGCACGCTCTCTAGTGCTTAATGTGCGGACTGGTCTACAGATTCCCCATGGAAGTACTCTGAGGGTCACTAACTAGCTTTCCGTGGATCCCCGACCTTTGTGAACACTAACGGCGAGGGACAGCATGTAGGCTTAAAGGTCGTGTGACACGCCATTAAAAAGAGCTGTTTCACTTGTCATTGAAAGAATTAAGTCCTTCAATCAAAGATCCGTTGGAATTATTTCAATATCTTTTACCGTTCTCAAAATATAAGTCTTCAAAGTTTGATGGTTTCTGAAGAAAATAATTGCCTATGCAAAAAGAATGATGTGGAGTGTTGCACATTGTGAAGATTTCTTTTGTTTACCCTATATAAATTATCTCTTAATTACTGATCATACAGATTACAATTTGGTGAGTGATATCAATATTTTTCAAGGAAAAATTTTAACTTTTATAATAAACCCCTCGGGGAATAACAATGCTACCAGTGTCCTTGTAATTAAGGTTGAAAAAACAAAAGCTAACATGTGCCATATATGGTATGTCTCTCTTTCGATGTCACATATTTGCATATTTAGCTCATGTTTATTCATGAACAAGTGTGAAATAGAAATTTACCTGTAAAATGGTCAATATTTGATGGATTTTAATGGGAATTGTGGCTATTTTCTGGATTTTAATGCTTTTTCCATCAAATATCCAACTAGGTTATATTCATGTCTCACGACCTTTAATACTTTCTAAATCGCCACGCGGTTGTTTTGCGAGTAGATCATGCAAGATGGGGGTGGTATTCCACTTTCACTTTATGGGGGGGGGGGCTTTATAGGGAGGGCAACAATATTTTTCAGTGCCCAGTCACTTTTTTAGGTTCAAAAATGATACGGGTAGAGGTCCTTATGAGTCAACTACTTTTCGGGAAATTTGCTTGAAATGTTGACCTATTTGATACAAAAATAAAGTTCTTTGGAGCTTTAGAGCACTAAAATTTGATCAGCTTTAAAGTGTCATAGATGACATTGGGACATGTCACTCCCAACAACAGGAGACGGATCTAGGTCCTTGATAATTGTCGAGTGTGGTCTACGTGATAATTGCTACCAGTTCTGTTACGGTAATTATATAACAACATCTGAAAAGTGTAAAAATCTGTCGAAACCCTATCGATACTTTATTAAGTTTAAACAGCTCCCTCCACAGGCGTATGCGTCAGGGGCCGACAGGGTGGCAATGTGCCCATTAAAAATCAAGTTGGAAACCCAAAATTTCGGGCGTAATCTCTAGAAATTCAGGCAAAATTTGTCTAAAAAGGCTAAGAGATTCAGGGTAAAAAATTTACCCTCCAAATCCAAATGGTCCCATACGTTTATGGCCCCCACCCAGGCCGGTGAGTTATGAACTGATTATCCGATAGGCGATAACACGACAAGGTATGCGCAATGGCTTCCGGTCAATGTCTGAACTAATGTGTAAAATGGTGACTAGTCGAAGGAAAAAAGAGAGGAAAAAAGTTCCTTTCAAAAATGAGAAAGCCACTGCGTTGACAATGTGCATACGGAATCTTGTGACATCTTTTGTGACGTCAACTGTTTGGAAATACGTGAAAGCATTCTACAGTCCCTGTAGTTTGTCATCCTTTCACGAGTATATACCCCAATGTGTCGTATAATTTAGTCTAGTTGCAAGGGAAAATCACCAGGAATCTCCCTCGGGCTACTAATCAAGGATTCTGTGAGGATCGGACAAATTAAACTTCCTTAGTCCGTCGCGTCATGGACGAAACCATTTTGTGGCCAAATGTGTAGTGTATGATTACCAGGTTGTGTGGCATTTTGAAATTGCGTATAGTGCGACATCGTTACGTAATTTTTATTAGGCCTACGTCATTTATCCATTTTTTTCTTCAATTAATAAGAAAACTATAATTTCTGTTGTATATTGAAAACGGTCAGTACGGCATTCGCTGTGACTATCGAGGCCAGTGGAGATTATAGTACGAGAGGTTCAGCGACAGATGGGAAGAAGTAGGAAAATTAGGGCACATGCATGAACAATGACGCACAGTCATAACAAAAGGAAGAAAATCAACAGGTCAATGACATCATTACTCCTCAATAGGGGTACAAAATTACATTTCAGCTTTTGATGCCTTCCCTTTGTTGCTTGCGTGCACGTTTACAAGTGTCCTCTTAATATGCTGAGCACTTGTGAGATGAGTATATATTGTGCATTTGAGATGAACATTGGTGACCAAAAATGGCGTAGCTAGAACTTTTCCGTGGGGTGGGGTGGGGTGGGGAAGGGGTAGGGAGGGAAAACTTGAGGGAGTAGAGGAACACGAAACTTTTCTGGGCGACATAAGTTTCCAATTCCGAGATCATCTCTCGAAAAATGTGAAAGCAGGACTGGATGGACAGGAGGGTGGGCGATGGGAGGGCTAGGGTGGGCATAACTTTTACACAATAGCTCACAATTTGTATCACGTTCAGAGTTGCCTTACTGCTTTCCACTGAAACCTGCCTTGCTTGTTTTGTGGGGGCCCCATTTTGTTTCAAAAGTTATAGAAGAATTCACATGCAAATGAGAGCTTTTTACATAAAGGAAACTCACTTTATGATGACATTACCCGAACCTGCAATCTGAAAAGACACGAATGCTTAAGAAGGGAAAGGGTTTGGCTCACAGGCGTAGTAATCTGTTCTCGACTAGGGGGCTGGACGTTGTTTCGGACAGTCGTCCTGGGGAGGGGTATAAGGGGAGGGACTGCTCCCCCATTTTGGAAATTTTTTGAATAGGTGGGGGATTTTAGATGCAATTTGATGCAACATATTGGGCACAAGTTTAAGGGAAATTCCACAAATTTTTGACGTCTATAGAGAGGGAATAAACAGGGGTTTTCTTCCTTGAGTTAAAGGGGGACGGAGCTCACTTCTGCCCTACCACATTTTTGACCTGGGCAAGCCTATGGTTTAGCTTCTCTTTCAGGAAAATCATGAAATAAGTGTCTGTTAGATGTAATTTTCTGGCATATGGTCCATGGTAATCAAAAAGTCACACAAAGAAACATTTTTTGTTACTAAATTGTACTTCATTAGGCAGTGTTACCACCAAGCCCGAAACCAAGGGGAGTGGGAAGGGGGAACGGTCTCTAGAAACCCCCCCCCTAGAAAGTTTAGAATTACTGATAGCTTCGTGCATTTTAGTATTTCTCGCCCCTAGATTCGCCCCTGGGACGCTATTTAGCCTCCATCAGTAGCTTGCATGTCTGGCTACAGGTGTTGTTACCACTCTGCAGTTTGGGAATTGGTTAGCTAGTATAATGATGATGAATCCGCCAAACTGGACAAGATACGATGGATCTGGAGGTACTCCTCCAGAAAAAAAGAATAAATTTTAGAGATTAAGAATCGATTTCCGGCATCGAAAAAGGAAGATTAATTCCAAGTTTGAAGTGCAGTTTTGGAAATGTATCAAGAGTGAAAGTGGCGACAAAAGGAAGACTGGAATCGAGAAGAAACTCCGTTGAATCTCTTAATGAGATCTTTAGGTTTTTTTTCCAAAAGTCCCCTGACTCTCTGGCGAAGAGCCAGGGGCGAAAACCAAACAATACTCCCGAAGGAGTTCTGCTCCCCGAAGGAGTAACAACGTCCCCAAAGGACAAACTTTGACTTAACTGACACCACCCGACAATGGTCCCGTTCTAGACTGGCTGAATAAAACAGGTCCCACCTGGGAGTTCCGCCGTCGTGATCACGGATACTCCTGCGCCAGATAAGTAGGACTGGCATCTTTAGGACTGTGAGCAAAATAGATCAACCAGAGTCGGACAGACTGACCCCTTTTGCGGTTAACTTGCAGTATACATAATAAACACCGTCTGCCTGACGAAATAGGCAAATTTCCCGAGTTGCTAAGTTAATCGTATTATGCAAAAAATACAAGTGCCATTAAGAATGAAATTTACAACCTAAGCAGAAGGCTAAATATGTCTATAGGTATGTGAAGAGAGAAAGGGCTGCTTTCTACTTTTCAGCTATATGATTTCAAACGATGAAAAAAGTCAACGTTCCTTTCGGCCCGCCCGAAGCGGGCCTAAAATTTTGGGAATGGTTTCAACCACATTCTGTAGAATCGTAGCAAAAATGAGTCCCTTTTTAAAAGTGGTTCGTTCCTATATCCTGATGAACCGGCTGGCCAGAATATAAAACTATGTATTCCAAGTTTGTGTGTGTGTGCGTGTGTATAGGGGTCCCTGGTCACAACTCTTTGTGAGGGCCCGTGCTATTCCTTTCCCCCGGCTTGGCTACGCCACTTATGGGCAAACGAAGATCGGTAGCATGTGCCTGCTCCTATAGACTCGGAGGCTTGAAACCAAAAGTTAATTGCAGCATTGAAACTACTTTACTGTTACCGCTTGTAAACTGGAGCCGAAAAGAGACTAGAAACTTAAGAAGGGATTTCAATATGATTATAAGGTAAAGACGAAGTGCAGTGTACAATTAAAATGTCGATGCTATTTTTGGCGCGCTTCGCGCGCACCCACTTTCTCTGTGTTGCTCCCTAATGGACACCTTGAGTGGAATTATTGTTCCAAAGCTTCATGAAATTACTCTATACGGTACCATCACACATCTGTCTCCATCACCGACAACCCTTCATATAGATCACATTAGGCCGAGGTAGGCAGATATAGCCTACAAGCAGATAAAACTTGACTTTATATCACCGAGTGATGTAGATTATGCAGAATGATTAACTTCGTGCATATTGGTGCACCGGGAATCAAGTACGGTCCAAAACAGTGTGTATGTGAGCAACGAGCGATTCCAACCCCCCCCCCCCTCACAGTTACAGGTGCAAAACTCGCCCCAGAAAGACTTGAGGCGGGACACAAAAAGAAAAAGAAAAGTTTTTTTGTTCAAGTTAGTTGTTTTATTATGAGTAGATAGCTCGGAAAAATTATTCAATATTCATCTGTCAAAAGTCCAAGACAAGGGGTCTGGGGTCCTCCCAAGGAAGATTTTAGCAAAAAACACTGTTATGGGATTTCCTGGCCTCTATAAAATGTATGATTCACGACCTTTGTAGTTCACCTCAGGGGGTATTGCTTTACCACTTGACTTAATTTTATCTCGACTTGATGAATACTTATTTGAGACCTCAGTGGAAAGTATCTCAGTAATATCTTTCTTTCTTGTAAGCTCAGTCCAGTTTATCTTTATTTTGTTTTTATTTAACGTCCCCTGCTGCCCCTTAGCCTTTACCTCCCATTGAGATGAAAAATAGCCTCCTGCGGGCAATATAGCCACCATCTGAAACCACTGACGAGGCTGGCTAGTGTCGTGGCAGCTCCCTGCCTCCAGGTGCTGCGGAATGGAAAAACACTGGGGTGGGGGTGAATGCCAGCAAGACTATCTAAGTGGAGCACCACCATCAGTTGGCGCGGAGCGGACAAGAAATTGTTTGGTTTTACAAACCCTCCAGATGGACGGAACTACGGCACTTCCCGAGTGTTCTAAGCTGCATGCAGCCTTGAAACTTGAATCTCATGTCTGCAATCTCCCTGCGGTCCCCACTTTTTGGAGCACTTGTCAATTATTGGGGGGGGGGGCTTAGCCCCTTCACTTTTTTCATTGCCGGGACTGAGCCCCCAAGCCCCCAGTTCCACCGCAACTGCCTGCTCTACCGCCACCGCCTTCACCACCACCACCACCACCACCTCCGCCTCCACCACCACCATCACCACCACCACCACCACCACCACCACCAACAACAACAACAACAGCAACCGCAACAACAGCGAACAACATCAACAATACCACCACCAACACACAACCACAACCAATAATAACAATAGATATCGTCGTCATACCTTTAGAGTGACTCTTACCCTAAATTCCACAACTTGTGACGGTTGATAAAGGACAAAATATTTTTTTTTCAAGCAGGGACGGACTGACAATGAACTGGGCCCCCGGGGAAAATGGGTATGGGGCCCTCCTCCTTCCCAACCTGAATCAACTTTCCCTCACTTCACCCTGGATTTCCGAATTTTCCGATTTTTCATTAAAATTTCTGAATGACAGTGTGGGGCCCCTGTCTGTGGGGCCCTCGGCCAGTGTCCGGTTGCCCGACTGCTCAGTCCGTCCCTGTTTTCAAGTGATCTTGATCTGGGTGAAAAGGCTCTCTCTTTTCAGCAAGATAAAAATATTAACTGGCCGTTGCCCATATAGCCAGTTGCCCGTGAATGTCAAGTTTCAATCAAGTTTTTCTCATATTTTGTGAAAGGTACTCGTTATTTTCTGTCGGGGAGGGCCGGGGTTCTTCAGCATGAGGGGTGGGATTGAGGACATCCCAAGAGTGGTAGCGCTCCTGTACGAGATAGCCTACGTTGCTGACGGTTCAACAAATCATACAAAGCTGATTCATTCTATCAGTGAATGACAAAAAACTGAACGTTTCTGTTTCAGTAAACCTGTAAAGCAACAGGCAAAGAAAATAAATATCTCGACGAAATGGATTCCACATGGCACTTGCAATGTTTCACCTAGAAATAGCATCTGATCAACGAAACACCGTGAAAAGGTATTAGAGGCTTAGGGTTTACAATTAGTTACCGTACATTTCCTTAGGAATTCTGAATGGATTTGATCATTTTGAATTATTAAGGATTCGATTGCTTACGAAATTTTTAAGGAATGTAATTAAGAAGGACTAAAAATTAAGTACCATTTTTCCATTTTTTGCATTTTGCTGCTGTACGTGAGCTCCATGTTACAGGCGAGAAAGCGAACAAAACTTGATAAATTACCACACCCCTACTCACTAATGTAATGTTCCGGTTTTTCTTGTCTCTCCTCATCATGCATCAACGCAACGTACGTTGGATCGAATCTCATTATTCTCCGTGTCGAACGAATTCGGTAAATACAGCTGTGAGTGTGAACTGGGAACCAGGTTACAGGATTTTGCACATTGATGACAATTTTGGATTTGGCCTAGGCTGAGGCAGATTTGACAGTGAAAAATTTGGATCGATTAAAAGACGTCTCTTGCAGCAAACTAAGACACTGTGAATAAAAATTACATTGCAAAGTTTCTTTGGATTTTGATCTGCAGTAATAACGTTCGACGAAACTTCCTACGGTACCAGTCGCCTACTGATAGTATTAGGATAGGCTACCCTTTTCTTGTCATTTTCCGCTGAGTAAGAGCTGCCGACCGGTTTCTTGTCAGGAACGGATTGGGGATTATTTATCAATGCCCATCGATCTCGGATTTAATTGCAAAGCCAGTCAAAAGGATAACGTTTATCATGAAAATCAGTTCTTATGAGACGTGAAACAGATGTCTCCTCCGCGGAAAAGGAGATTGCTTTAGAAGTGCACCATTTCTGGATTTTCTGCAAGTTTAGCGAAACCAAAGTTCTGCAGGACACATGATGTGGTGGTGTGCCTAGAAAGCCCACCGAAACCTTCCGCCATAGCCCCACTGAAAACAATAAGCAACTCGATATAATTTTGATTCATGAAGTTTTTATGCCTAGTTTTGTGCAGTAAATTGCTGAAGGTGAGTGAAATACAGTGGTTTGAAACGTGCTTGTAATGTAGTTAAGCTGAAATGTAATTTGCTGTGGTTGGGACGAGGTGGGGTGGGTCGAGTGCAGTGGTTACTTTCTGACTCTAACTCATATGATTTACTTTCCTGGAAAAGAAAGAAAACAAAACGACCAAACATCACTAGATTAAATTCTGAAAGTGGCGGTACTGAAACATAGAAAAATCATAATTTTTGGATGTGATAATGATAACCAATTAAATTATATTAGGCCTAACCTTTTAAGTCAGTGTTACTGCAACATTTGGAAAAGATGCAGTAATTAAACTTTAAAAATGTATTTGGGGGAATTTTGATTGGTCAAATTTTCAAGTGGGTGTTTTACATCCCACCACCTTTCAAACTCCATGTTTTTTCATTTTCTGCTGTTGCCTTGTGATTCAGTTGATTCCACAGATATTTAAATTCAGCTTTTTAAGCATACATACCTCATTGCAATCGCATATGTATTCAGATTAAGTGAAACACTGCGAAGACCATGCAGATACCTTTGTTTGTGTTCTTCTGTTCTTCCATCACCTTTGCAAGTGTTGTGTGGTCACTCATTGTGCATCCACGCAATATACACACATTTAATTGCTGATCAGGGTTTTTACAGATTCTGTAACTCAGGTCTTTGTACTCTTCTAAAGTGCCCCCAGCTTCCAAGCCAGTAGGAAATAGTTTTTTTTTTTCAGCAGGGAACTACCAGTTTTCACACCTGATATCTGCTATTTTGAATCTGTTATGGAGAAAAAGTTTTTGTATCATCTTACTCTCTTCATTTCTCTTACTCTCTTCATTTCGCTTTCTTTTGTTAGTATTTCTGTGATAGATGTTCGGATAAATAATGGTCCAAAACATGGCAAAGGAACACATCTTCAGTTCAGTGCCAAACTTGTGCCAGTATTGTCCTTTACTGAAACCAGCCAGTCACCTTTTTCAGATACTGCTCACCCACCAAAGCTCATTTTATTTTTGGGCAAAATTGCCTAATTGCTGTTTAGGTGTATTGCAGTTTTAAATGTTTCATTGTGACCTCACCTATTGAGACCTGGCTCATACCTTACTGTAACATGTAACTTAGCTTTCTGACAAGGTACAGTACAGTAGTTTAAGAAATATTAAGAAATTTGTGAATGGTGAATCCCTGTCTAAATATCAAAAGTACTGATTAAAGAGGAAGGAAAGTCAGGCAAAAACAAAAAAAAAAAAAAAACTTTTATCAAGGATTTGAGAGAAATGTGGGGAGGTTACAAACAGGAAGTTGAAGGAGGGATCACTAGCTCTGCAAGAAGTGTCAAAGCGTGACAGGCAACCAGCTTTCAAACTGTTAAAAACAAAATCACAGCCAATTGAATAAAACTGCAAAGAGAACATTAAAGTTTACTCTTGGATTTCTGTTAAGTACAGTAGTTGAGTCTTTGTCTCTACCAGTGGTACTGTACTGATGTTTAAAGTGGCAAATTGTATAGCCTAATTACATGTTTCATACTTGGACCAAAGGGGAACCAATTCTGGGTGGCCAGATAAGAATGATTTTGAATGGTACAGTATGCTTTAAACAGGGCCAGTAATGAACATAGTTTATCTGCCACAACAAATACTGTACAGGTACATTAAGGTTTTGTTGCAAATTTAATTCAGTGTAAAGTTTAATAGGATACCAGTTAGAACATTGAAGTATGATCAATGCTTTCTAAACTTGATAATAAGGTTTACTGTTTCTTAGAAACTAATTATTGCAGAAAATTTGTGTTACATGCAAGTCAGTTGGCCTCTCCATGAAAGAGTGGAATCAAACATTTAAGGGTGTTCAGACTGGAACTTTATAACAAAATCATACTGTTTCTCAACTGCCTGTATAAAATGTATGTAAAATGTACTGTATAAAATGTACTTAGACAAGTTAGACTGTATTGTTAAAAAAATCCTAAAATCCCGTAACACATTTTTTCCACTCACAATGTTCACTTGCAAACCTGTAATTTGTTTGCTCAGCGGCTTTGGCACGTAAATGTTATAGGCCTATATGATTTACTTTGAAAAAATGGGTGGCAAACATGTAAACTTTCCATGTACTGCTGACAATGTTTTAATATACATTTTAGCACAAGCATTCCATCCCGCCACTCGAGTTCTCTTTTTCAAGTGTTTCTTGTTTCTATTTCATAGAAGATATCACCAAATTTATAAGATTACTGTTTTAGGGAGCAATACTGTATAGTGGAAAATTTTCATGGGGGTTAAATTTTCGCACTTTTCCCGACCAAGTACAGTATCTAATCGCAAATTTAAGACCCACAAAAGTACTTTCGTTAGTTTGTACAAGACAATGTTGGTTGCCTGCAACAGCGAATTCTTCACTCCACATATATGTGAACAAAAAAAGGTACAGATTCGCCAAAAATTAGCCTCGCGGAAATTTCCCTGCTGCACAGTAGTTGGGTTTGCTGTTGGAATGAGCAGGTTTGTTGTTGAAGATTTAAGTTGAAGTTTAGAAGTAATCAGTGCAAGGTTTGTGGTAATTTTTGACCATCAATTCATTTCGTCCCACGACCAAAATGTAATGCGTTCCCCTGGCAACACATTTCAAGGTAACTTTTCAACCTATATTCCAGCTTATTACAGTACAAGTTTATGTCAATTAGCAAGTTCATAAAGTAGAAAGTCTGTGCCCATATTGTTGCACAACAGAGAAATATTCTTTAGTTCAATTTTGCATCCCACCACCTGAGGGTAGGTTTTGGATCATGCACCTTACTCCTGAGTTACTGTGATTCATCATTTTTTATGGCCAAGTTATTGTGTTTTAAACTTTAATCTTTTTTTCTAGCTGCATTCATATTCTTGGTAGATATTCAAACAAATTTAATGCATGCATAACAGTTTTGGACACTTCCTGAAGTTCCTCTGGAAGTTACTGCCAAAAATTTTTCAGTTACAAGAGGGTCAACAACTTTCCAAATGTGGGGGAGGAGACCAAGGGGTTTGGGTACGGGGTAGTGAGGCATCACCTTGACTAGAACTTTAGTGAATAGCAAAACTCTAGAAGCTACAGTACTGTAGGATCTGGGGATCACTTTTAATTTAAGTCCCTGGAAAAATTTGGAGGCCAGATCTTCTGAAGTGTCATCCAACTTAGACATTTTCCCACAATGCATTAAATGGCTGTTTACACCATTTTCGAATTTGATTTCATTGAATCAGAGCCTATTGCAAGCTATGAGATCAGACCTGTGCCTACTGGTTTTGTAGGGTTCTGTTGAACCCCCTCCCCACCACAGGCATAGGAGCCCAAGTTGTTTTGGGGCAGCTGGAACGACTTGCCTGAAAAATATAACCCAAATTTTCAGTGCGCTCCTGGCGCTCCACGCACGTTTGACATGTTACTGTACATATCATATACAGTACTGTAGGCATGCATCGGCTATCACACCACATGCCAATTACATGATACAATAATTTGCCGTGTTACTGTCACCTTCTTTATTGGTTTTAATTTTGGCCGAAGTCGGTGATTGCCTGCCTGGGGGAGGGGTATAAGGGAAGGGGTTTCCCCCTCCCCTTTGAAAATTTTTTGAAAAATTAGGTGTCCTTTCATGCAATCTGGTGCCACATATGCTGCCTTTGAAGTAAAATTTGTGTTAAAAAAATTACGTTTTATAGGTAGAAAAAAATCAGCATCAGAGAGGGTGGGGCATGGCCCAATGGCCTTCATATACACCATTTAAAATATAAGTTCAACCATTAAAAACACACTGACGTATTAGTACGGAATATATAAGGTGCTGGTGCAATTCAAATCAGAACTTTATATTAATTATCAAGGAAGTTTTTTATACTATTAATACCCTTTAGCTACATCACTGCATTATTTTTCTTTCAGTAGGTGCCCGAAAAATTCTCAGCATTTTGCCCGAATTTTCACAAAAATTTTTGGTTGGCAGGCAGCAGCCCCCTGCCTATGCCTATGCTCCCCACTTTCCCCACCTGTTGGCTCCCTTGTGCAGTTTTATATTGATCATCAATTTCAGGTGAGTGTCAGTAGATACAAAATGTCTTCTGCTGAATACAGTATTTTCATTTTGAAATTGGTTCAGTGATGTTGAATACTGTAGATGTTGGCAAAGATGGCCATGTACTGTATACTGGACATTGTGTCAGCTACAGTCTGACTATTCGATGACCATCTGATGTCATAATGGAACTGCATGAGGACTGCAACGTACAGGCAGTGGTAGGTGCAATACATACCCAGTGGTCAGCGAGAACACCCTCATCAACATTTTGGGTCCAAACGGCAACAGATTCACTGTTAACCAAGACTTTACCTGTACCTCCAGGAATGTGGTTTACATTTTAGTTTGTGGACGTTGGGACTGTCTGTATGTGGGTGAGATCAAACATCACCTCGCGGACCGAGTTGCTGAACACTTTTGGTCCATCGAACAAAACCTTCAAGGTTATCCGGTAGCCAAACATTTCAATCCCCCATCCCTGTGCTGGATAAAGGACTTGGCCGCTACTGCAGCTATAATGTGCAGAGGTTCTTACCGTGATTTTGTAACTGCCAAAAACCAGCTTATCATGAAGCTCAGAATCCTCTCGCCACACAGCCTTAACGTAAGGATGGACCTTTTTTAACTTCCCTCCTCTTTGAACTCACCTGCCCCCTGTGGGCTGGGGGTTGTAGAATATGCCCACGGTATTTCCTGCCTGTCGTAAGAGGCGACTAAAGGGAAGGACTTGAACTGGATTTAAACTTTGCTTGACACTACTGTATAACATGTTTGTGTTGGTGTGTCGTTAAATTTCATCTAACTAACTAACTAATCTTTGAACTCACCATTTACCAGTTTTCAGCCTCCATATCCCAGTTTTTCCACCATGTTCTTTTTTACAACCAGTTTGTCAGTGCCTTCTTTCAATGTGCATTTTCTCTACTTTTGTTCAGTTACATTTTTGCCACCAGATGAAGGGTTTATACCCAAAATGTTGTAGAATTTTCCGCAAACTTTTAAGCACATATTAAAACCTTTATTGACCTATATACTACACAATCTGTTATTCTTTTCATAAATTAATTTTAAGCACAGTTGGTACATGGTACGTATACTGTACTGTATTGTATGTTTTAAACTTTTAATTCAGTACAAATGGAGTGTATGTTTTTGTAGCTAATAAAGTTATTGTGACATGCTACTAAAAAGACCTGTTTTCTCTTGTCAGTTAATTGTAAAAAACCTCAATCAAAGATCCGTTCGCATTACTTTAATATCTTGTACCATTTTTAAGATATAAATCTTTAAAGTTTGATGGTTTTTGAAGTAACTCATTGACTACTGTAAATGCAAAATAATGATGCACATGGAGTGTTTGTTGTACAGTTTTAGTATTTCTTTTGTTTATCCATTTTAAATTAAATCTTTAATAACTGATCAGACTTTTACACTTTGGGAGTATCAATATGATCAATATCCCCCCCCCCAAAAAAAATAAGTTTAAATTAAAAATAAATCCCTCAGGGGATACCAATGCTGTGAGTGTCCTTGGAACGAACATTGGAAGAACAACCTAGACAAGCATTAGCCATTTTTGGTAAACTCTCTCCATATCACAAATTTGCCTATTTAGCTCGTGTTTATTCATGAAAGAGTGTGAAATAGTAATTGTCATGTAAATGGTCAATATTTGATATCTTTTGATTGGAACTGCAGCTATTTTCTGGATTTTAAAGATGGATTTGCATCACCCCAAGTATGACTTTTAGTTGGGGGTAAGCAAAAGCCTCAGTTGGTGATTACTCATTGATTGACATCAGAGTTACAAAATTCAAAAGATGCAGAGCAAATATTACACAGCATGCACAGAGAATGTTTTCATTACACATGGGGTCTTTTATGCTCACCAGGATGTGGCCTTGAGCAGTGAACTATGTTTGTGTCTGCACAAGGAGAAGCAGTAAAGACAATTATGGGCAGGGCTTACCACAAAGTACAGTAAAAGTCATACTTGGGGTGATGCAAATCCCGCCTTAATGCTCTTTGCATCAAATATCCAACTACGCTATTTTCATGTCACCAAACCTTTTAAGGCTGACAGTAGAACTACTACTTGCTATGTGCATTATTTCTAGAATAAGTCTCTCAGCTTGAATCTGTACTGTACAGTAACTTGCTATCTGAAAGACTGTTTAAAAAGGGCTGTATGCAGCTTTCCAGTTTGTATTTGATAGTAGAGTGATGGTATTTAATAGTGTTTGCACCAGGTACCCGGGTACCCGACCGACGATGTCAGGACCCGGTTCTGAAATTGCTACCCGGATCCAAAGTTTCAATAACATAGATTGCACGTGTGACAGAACACCTAACATGTTACTTTTTCCTGGCAAAATTTATCACACACATGACTAAGAACACTTGTCATGCCCATACGTAAGATACGTTGGTGTTATATTATGTCAACATGCAAAGCAAAATTTCTTATTATGACATTTCTGTACAACAAACTTATAGCCTAATAGAAGGTATATTTTCGGGTACCCAACCGACCACCGACTTCGGGTACCCGGTTTTGAATTTTTGAACCGGGTACTGGGTACTACTGTAGTGTGCAAACACTAGTATTTAAAGTGGACCATATTGTTAGCAAAAATAAAATAGCTCTGTGACATGTATGCAAAAGTGAATGTTTAGTTTAATTCTCGTTGTTGGGTGGATCAGCATAATTGTCAAGGCTTCTTCTGTGTACACTCTGTCCTGCCCTGCATCCTTACAATAAATTTTAAAACACAAACTGTTCGAACTTTTTCCCCTTCAGATTTCACTGGCTCCATGAATTGCCTCAATATGGGAACGGGAGCCAGTAGTTCTTCGTCGAGATCACCTTCGCCGGAGTTAGCTAATAATCAGAGAAACAGTCTCAGACATAATTCAGAGGATCGATTCCACAAGAATTCCCTAAGCATGGACAGGTGGAAAGGACAAAATGTTATTTGCAATGATGTTGCACCAATTATAATTACCAAAGATTGCTTCGAGGAATATCAGTGTACTATGCTGACGGAGAAAGATCAAGGAGTTCAAGGAGCCATTGCTGATGGTATGCTGGAACATCACTTAATACAGGTAGGAATTCATACATCGATTAGTTTATCCTCACAGGGATACAGGCCCATAGCCAGACAAGGTACTGATGGAGGGGGGGCATCTATGGCTTCCAGAGGGGAACATTTTTATGGGGGAGTAGATTTGTGAAAATGTATTAAGGCAATTTCAACTTGAAATTTTGTAGGGGATGAAAATTTGTCTAGGGGTGGCTTCCCCCTTGGTCCCCTTTGGCTACAGGCTTTATTTTACAACTCCATATCCCCAAACAAGGCTAACATTAATAAATGGGCCCAGGTCTGTAACTAAACAAGACACCATTGAAGGAGGAGAGGAAATAATTCTTGGGGGTGAAATATTTTTGAAGGGGACAGATTAGATGTAGCATAAGTAATTTAATTTCCAAGTTTTTGGTGGGGGGGGGGGGGTTGTAACTTTAAGGGGTGCACTGCCTTGGCGTAGGCCCTCAAGGGCCTGAGAGGCTTCACCCTATGCTACTGTAGAAGTATATAGTGCTTTGCTTGCTATATACAGTATGCAATGCATTCTTGAACCCATTAATCTGTACAACAGGCTACCAGTATGGTACAGGACGCTCAGAAGTGAAAATGTATGACTCGTAAACGCCGTCTCATTTACACTTGCCATGTACTGTAGCATGCTGGCTTATGTGCTGAAGCTTGTTGCTTTGTACAAGGTACTACCAGGGATTCCGCCAGAAATGCCAAAAAGGGGGGGGGATTAATTGCTCCTAAACCCCTAGTCCAAATTGATGCTGTCCCTGGCTAAAGTTACAAGTGGGTTCAGGGGGACAAAAGCTTGCTTCAAGACCCCTATAAAGTGCATTTTGAAGGGTTTTAAAGGCCATTTACTTATGAAAGTCCAAACATTGCTTCAAAGGTGCCCTCTTCTTGAGTAAGAAACCAAGATATGGACAATTTTTTTAATTTTTATGAAATGAAAAGGGGGGATTTTACCCACCTTTTCTGGAAAGGGGGAACAAATCCCTCCCTTTCCCCCCTTTGGCGGAAACCCTGACTACAGTATAGAGCTACATGTGTGTAAATGTACTCATAAGAAGTTTAACTTACAGTGCTGTCAGTAGTTATAATGCTGTTAAAGCACTTTTAAAAGTAATTCATTTTGAAAACAAAATATATTGCAGAACTTTTCAGGAGATGCAGTGTTTTTAAACTAAAAGACAATGTGATGGAAAAGGTTTAATGTAGTGGCCTATTGGTTAAGTGTTGGACTTGTGATCCAAGGATGGCCAGTTTGACTCCTGACAAGCTTCATTGCATTGTGTCTTTGGGCAAGATACATCTCAATTGCATTTCTGCACCCAGGGGTTAAGTGGGTACCAGTACGTGTGAGATATATTGTCATGGGGCATGCCATTAGAGCTGCTGCCCCACTGGAGGAATTGTCTTCGGGATGAATTATCATTGAGCAGGATAATATTGTGCTTCACCTTTAAAATGATTGCCTGTACACTCTTGAAACACAATGGTTAAATTTGACCAGGATCGGTGTTGTATTTCCGCCTACACAATCATGGTTAATTGTTGGAGGTAATCCTGGTTAAACTTACGCAGATCCTGGTTTAGGATTTGCGTTACTTTAACCAGGATTTCATGGAAAATTTGACCAGGTTTGTGTGGGCGGAAGCACAACACCGATCCTGGTTAAATTTAACCCCGGTGTTTTTGGTGTAGATATTGAATTAAAAATGCAGTGTCCTGTTATTTTTATTATTATTTTGTGTGTGCTAGGGTGCTACTGTCAAGGTACTGTAGAGTATGTGACTGTTGGCAGTTTGTTACTGCTAGGCCTGATGATAGAGATTCAAAAAGCTGTGTACAATAAGTATAAAACAGTACAGTCTAGACAATAAGTGAGTTCAAAATTTAAGACTTGTCAGGAAAGTTGCAATAAACCAACAGACTGATTTTGAGATTTCTTTTGTGCATTCATAGAAGATTTGAGAAGTTGTTTTCTTTCAACTATTAATGGTCACCCAGTTGAATCTTTTCAGTCCAAGGTGATAACATTTTACTTTAAAGATAATCAATTTTCAAAGCCAATCATTTTACCCAGCAGTTTAATGTCTAAAGTTAAGACTTACGTAGGGTATAATTGTAAGTAGGCCCAAATTTATAAATTACATATGACAAAATCTTACAGAAAGTTACAGTTAAAGATTCTGTTGATGGTACAGGAAAGACAAATCCTTCTCAGTATGCCTTATACTTTGTTACTGTCTGTTAGAATGGCTTATTGCACAACCATAGGAATTATAGGAGAATGCAACACAGTGCATCGCTTCGTGTTAAACCAGTGAAGCCATGAAAAAAGTGAGGACTATGTGGCTGTATGTACAGCAAAAAGCTGGTTGATGGGTGTGTCTCCTTACGTACAGTGTGCATTCAACTTCAGAAGTTAAATGGCATTTTATCCATTTTTTGAAAGATTATGAGTAATAATTTTCACAACAGAAATTATTATAAGCCATGATGCTTTAGGCCTAAGTGTTTTTTTCTTTTTTTTTTTGTGTATACTTGTATTTTGAAAACTTGTTTCTTTGAGAACAGCTTGGCCAAAAGCAGTGCTGCACCATTAATTTATGGGCTATTGCTTTTTTGCCGAACAGAGAGCCAAGTGAATGGCTTCAGTCAGGAACGTCTGATGTCATTCTCCCTTACAGTACTTTAATTTCTGTGTGCACACATTACTATACAATGAAGTGGACAGTGTAGTACACTATATTGAGTACAGTCCTCCTATGCAGTGCAGTATACTGTACATACACACATTGTTTGTCTCCTAGAAAGTGCGGTTTTGTGGTCAACCAGAAATGCCCAATTTTGTGAAAGTAATTTAATTTTTGAGGACTGTGCTCAATATATGCCTTCTCAATTTCTCGCTCATTTCCACAAGCTGAGTTTTCCAGTTACTTGCTCTTAAAGTTATTAAATTAATGAGTCATTGTGTTAGCGATCAAATTAGAACACATGATAACATCTACACGCATCCGATACTAGTTGTCATACAGGCCTTTGGAGAGTTCTGTATGCTTAAGTAAAGCAGGTAACTTGAGTTTTTCCAGGAAGATGATAATCTTGAGTGATCAAAGTAAAGTGCTGTTGGCCATAAATTTAACACATGGTCAGAATACAGTATTTATCAAATTATACTGTAACTGCATAACAAATATATGGGTTCAGTTATTTAATCTGTAATTTTGTAATAGTTTTCATGGATACTGTTCAAAAGACAATTATTGTAATTATTACATTAACTTACATATAGGGCACTACCATAAAATGTTCAGTTGCGCTCTACAATATCAATTAGAAACACTAAGTCCTGTATACCAAGAGAGTTTTTTTTTTTTTTCAAAAAAATAAAAAAAAGTTAAGTGTTGATTCTGGTTAGTGAGATGTGTATAAAATATTTAAAAATATGTTGGAGGCTTGTAGCAGTATTGATCTTTTTAATTTGAAGAAATAAAAACATGTATTTGAAGCAAAAGATGCAAGTGGTAATATGGGGAATCTAGGAACTTGGGATAATTGGCTTTTTAAATAAACCATGGAATGCTGTTTGTAGAATACAATAAACTAAAGAAATTTGTTACACTGAATTGATTGAATTGATCATGATATTCATCAGTTGGGTCAAGGGTACAGCTTTCCAAACCCTTCTTGTGGGTTGTGTCCAGTGTAAATAACATTCTGTCAATTGCTACATTCTCAGCTTTGACTGCACATTTTCTAGTTCCATGCTCTAGACCAGGGGTCTCCAAACTTTTTTGCTTGGTGGTCCCAACTTTCTACTCCGGAATCTTGGTGGCCTTCGAATTGAAGGGTCATTGAGAGGAGTTTGATTTGACTTGGTTTTAATAACTTGAATCAGATCATTGGTTCTTAGATTAGAATCACTCCCATTGCTAATTTTTAATGAGAAATTTGGTAATTATTTTTCGCGACCCTCCGAAATATTTTCGCGACCCTCAAAAGGGTCGGGACCCATAGTTTGCTGACCCCTGCTCTAGACCAGTGCACTGCACAATGTGAATTTGGTTTCAAGTATATGCTGTACCTCACCTTATGTCCAGATACCTAAAGATAATATTGTATGTTCTCTTCTGATTGGTTGCTTTAGAATGATTATTGAATATGTTTTCAGTCTTCATGCTTCAAAGAGATCTTTCTGAAGCATGTGTCCCAAATGCATAGGTTGTCAGCAATCCATACTGTTTGCAAGTCTTACATGTATTACAGAAGGTCATCTGGGACCAGGTGCTAGTGGAACTTATGTTAGAACTGTCTTCTGGTCTTAATTTATTATATACCTGTAGAACTTTGCCATTTCCAGCACCAGAACTCCAGAGGCCCTTTTGCCAAAAAAAGAAAAAAAAAACAAAAAAAAAAACAAAACAAAAAAAAAACAAAACCAAAAAAAAACAAAACAAAACAAAACAAAACAAAACAAAAAAAACATACCATTTTCCAAGACCAGGACTCCAGGAGCAATGGATTTTCTTTCTTTTTTTCTTTGTAAAATCAACTTTTAAGAAGCATTGAAAATTGCAGATATTGGATGATATTTTGAATGATGACAAATCTTCTGTCAAAGCTTTTTCAATTATAGCCTGGTTTAGTAAATTACTGTATAACAAACTGTGAGAACGTGTCCAGGCATATTAAAGTTAACATTTGAAATGGACTGATGAGGTTTTTGTTGTATGTAAAATCAAAAAAATTCTCACTTAAAAGTGAAAATGCTAACCTCAGTTTTGGATTTACAGAATTTAAATAAAGTTTGTGGGTGGGTGGTGGGTGGGGGAATGAGTAAGACCTGTGGAACAAAAATATTAAAGGTAAAAGTTGCCCAGTCATATTTTTTTGGAGGTAAAGCAGATGCTTAATATTAGGGAAAATAAGGGTGTTCTGCACTGAAAATCACCTTCCACCAGCCAAATGAAAGGTTTGTCAATGTAAGTCTTTGTCTGATTATAATTGTAAAGCTTTTCAGTTTTGAAAAGAACACAATGGAATAAATTGACAGGCATATTAACATTAAGGGCACATGAGATAAAACTTCCCTTGCAGTCACTTCCCTTCTTAAGTTGCAATGCATGTATATTTTACTATTTTTAAACAAGATTTATAGTATATGGCTGCTAGAAAAGCCTAAGATTACAAGTTTGTGAATTCCTTAGATTGATCGTAAATTCCAACAACTAAATCTTGCACACAGTGGTCCTGACCTGACTGTTAAGTACTGCTGAATGCATGGACAAGGCCACAATGGATACATTAGAAGTGGATCTTACAGTACTCTGCAAGGGGTTCTCAGCCGTCAAAGTGGAACTAGTCCTCTAAGGGGATCTGATCATCTTGTATCCATGGGGATCTGATCCTGCGAGGAGAATCTGATCCTACAAGTGGATCGGTCTAGTATTAAGGAGGGTCTGATTATTGTTCAAGCCTAGTGCAAAGAGGAACTGGTCTCCAACTTGGGTAATTGGTCATCTTCTGTTGGGGATTTTATTCTGCAAGACAACTGATCCAGCAAAGGAGATCTGATCCTGCAGGGGGAGTTTGATCCACCACAGAAGATCTGAACCAAACAGTAGATCTGATCATGTAAGCGTAGAACAGTGGGGAACTGGTCCGTCCTGAAGGAGGATCTGATCATCTTCTGTTGGGCATCTTATCCTGCAACAGGTACCAATCCACCAGGGGGAATCTGATCATCATGCCAGCGTGTTGCAAATGTGAACTGGAATTTGATCATCTTGTGTGGGTATGATGCTCTGACCCTACAAGGGCGACTGATCCAAACAGGGGATCTGATACTGTTAGGGGCATCTGATCCTGCAAGGGGACTCTAATCTTACAAGTTGACCTAATCTAGTACTGAGGATCTGCCCACACTGTAAGAACCTAGGATGTATAGTACAATGTGTAATTCAAATGGTCTTGAGGTAGTTATGACCCTTTGATTGGTACATGTTCTGAACAGTCTCCTCATACAGTATTTCCAACCTACATTAATACCTTTCAGTACATACTGTCAAAGTAAGAATTTTCAAGTGAGGGCTCACAGAACACTGATATATGCTGTAAGATGCCTAAAGTATTGGTATTGAACAGTTTGGTTACAGTAAGTTGCTCCCTGAGTTTTGATTTTCTTGAAGGAAAATTCCAGTGAATTTGCTAGGAAGTGAGTATTGTTGTGTTGTCATAGGAACACACTCCTGGATTTTGCAAAGTCTTCTTGAAAATGTCTTTTGCATAAAGTCAGACGCTTTTGCTAAGCTTAATTAAGTGTAGGAAAATATTTTGAATATAAAGCCATTCAGTGTCGTGTTGCTTTCATACATTATGCATACAGATTAGCAGCCTGAACTTGCACTTGATTTCCATCAAACATCTTTATAATTTGTGGATGCATTTACTTAATAGGCTCCATGAGTTTGAGATATAATATATCCGCCTACAGTACTGTATGTTGCCTATATTACATGCATGTAACTTTCTTTAAATGGCACATTAATTAAGAGTACTGTTCATACATGCAGGGATGGAAAAAGCAGTATTTCCTGGGAAGCAAGTTCAAATTTCCTGCAATACTGTACATATATATTTTCATTTACAAAGCCAAATTCCTTCCAATTGCCAAAGATTTTTAGGAGCCTCTCAGATAGATATTGTTTCTTCTGATGAATTAATACTGCACTGTAGCATTTCAGGGGTACCTAATGTTTCCCTAGTTGGGTATTACAGGGTAATGGTGTACATGTACTATAAAATGTTCAGTACACAGTTCTAGATATATTTGCAATTGGTCTGAATGTATGGTAAATGCTGTACAGTAAGAGAACTGCACTGAGAATCTTCAAGCATCAAGATTTCTGTGAAGTAAGCAATTCAGTTGATAAAAAGTTAAATTTTGTGTACTGTACACATGTTTGTGCACAGGGATGTCACTACGCCGGGTGGTGCTGGACGTCCCGCCAGGGACTGGTGAATTGCGCCCGCCACTCATGTTAAAATAAACACATTCCACCCAGCACTTTTTCCCAATAATGGTACTATAATTTTATGATTTTTGAAAGAAATTTTGATGTAACATTAGTCTCAGAATGAGATGGCCAATTGGAGCATTAATTTAGAGTGTATAAAAATGCCCACACCTTCTCTGAATCCCAGGATGGTGATCACTAAAAGGGTCACAGTGGAGAATAACCTGGCACTAAGGTTGGCCTGGTGACAACCCTGTTCGTGCATCAGGTGAAATATAAATTGAACATTGTTAGCTCTCGTATGGACATCAGTGTTACTCTTTGAAGCTAAAGGCAACAATAGTATAGGAAAAAATATTGAGGTGAAAGTTATTTGGTTTTAATAGAGCTCTATGGAGAGTTAGAGGGTTTGTTGGCCACATAAGAATTCTTTTAGGGTATCTTAATTAATGCAAAAACTTGGTGAAGTTAGAGTGAAGGGTTTTCACTTTTTAGGAATTAACCTTTGAATTAGTAACTCTTTAGTCATTTTAAACCACCATAACTTATCTAACATGAGTGGGTAGAGCTGTAAAAGTTAAGTTTGAAGAGTGTAGTGTATATTGGTGTGCATTTACATAATAGGTACAAAAAAAAAAGGTCCTTTCCTGGCACAGCTTGTGAACGTTATATAAATGCTGTCCTTTTAGACACCTCTCCCCAGGGTGGTGACCAGTGTGTGCCCAACACACTGATAAAATCCTAGACTCATTCATTCCGGGTATGTTCAGTATGTCTGATCTCGTGAAGTCACCAGAGTAATTGTAAAATATTTGCGATAAGAGACAGCTGGTGTCACACTACATGTAGACTAATGATACAGGGATAATGGAAGATCAACAAAGACTGCAAATATATCCCTTAGCAACAAGTCAGTCTACAGTTGCTACATGTATGTAAAACCAGCTACATGCCAAAAAACATCCGGATGCAGGCCCACTCAGAATAGTTTTGTTGCTAAAAATATCTGCAGCTGTCCCAGTGCCCGGCTGTGTTCCTCATGGTTGAAAATTTTTGGCAGATAATTGTTGTAGCTGTGCTTACAGTACACTTGGTGTGTTTAGAAATGTCCTTCACCTTATGAGACCTTGTGAACATAATGTGCATATGGTACAAGTCTGGACGGCACAGCATAGCGGTACCACACAAATTTTTTTTTTTTTTTTTTGAAGTGCACGGGTACGGTACAGTACACACTGAAATAAGCTTATGGGATTTTAAACTGTTCTGTATAGACTTTCTCTAAAAGACAGGGTTAAGGCTTGAATCAGGTATTGGTATGTCAGAGGGATAATTACATACTCATTCTAAGCAGTCTGGTCAAATTTGCATTGAAATCCAATGTGTAGTACTCAGGATATTAGTAGGTGAAAAACTTTGTCATACTTTCAACGCAAAGTGAACTTGAAGCAGGCACTTAGTATAGCATCATTACCCCACATTAATGAGCTCTCTTTTGTTTTTCTTTAAACTTTACAATCAATTTTCTCCTTCATAATCCCATGTTTATCAGAATGAGAATGCATGTGAGGCATGGGAATTTGACAAACTTCAGAATCCCCTTGGGAAGCTCATCCCCCTTTTAACTTCAAGGTCAAAGCAAAAGATTGAAAAAACAACAAGAAAACAAAGCATTACTCACTCAATGTGAGGAGATGACACAAATCTGGCATGCTTCAAGCTCACTTCAGGTCACAAATGTAGTCCTTCCTTTGCTGATATCTCGAGAACTAAACATGAGAACTGTATGGAAATTCCTCACCAGAATCCTTAAATTTAAAGTTCCTCTTTCACTTACCAGAATATTTTGCCTAAATGTTTCTTTTAATATGTACTGTAGACTAATTTTGACAACATGCACATCTTCCTTGAAAGTACAGTACTGTAGATGTGATTTGTTTAAATCTAATAGTTATTTTTTAAATTCAATGTTAGAATTTGGTTTTACTAATTTGTTAGTTAAGTTTACTGATCATGAATTCTATGCATGGCACAAAACATTTGTTAAATGAATATCAAAGTTCTGAGGGTGAACAGCATAATTCAGTGTCCAGATTTCCTACATCCCTACTGTTCACCACAGACCATGAAAATTGTTTAAAGGCAATAGGCAGTCGCCCCAAACTTTTCTTTGAAAAATCGGCAAACTCTTACAAGTCTCCTCATATTGCATTACAAGCACCTCTGAATATGTTTTGAACATAACTATTACAAATAATAGGAAAAGCAAGGTGAAATTCTCCTTGAGTTTCACAATTTACCAATACAAATATTGTCACATGATCAAAATAGGCCAATCGTGAACTAGAGTGACGGGGTACACTCACTCTGATTGGGGTGACTGCATACTGCCTTTAATTACCCTAGATTATGTTGGAACTTGTACAGTAGATGGGAGAGGGCAGCAGACAATATGGGTTCTTAATCTCTTTATTGAAGGCACTCGTATTATTGCATCTGTAGTACAGAACTACCTCTGTGGTGAATTTGAAGGGGAGACATTCCAGCTTAATACAGTATTGTAAAGTATGTGTATTGGTTTCATAAGACTTTCATTTGAAATTAGTAAGTCTGACAAGATGTGAGTTTGGATGGAATAATGTAGGAGGTTGGTAGGGAGCAGGGCTTGGGATGGGGATGACGGTTGGGAGATGGATTGACACAGTATAGTATGTAATGAAGCCATTTTTACAGTAATATGTATGCCAAGCCTGATTTTTAACAAAAATTTCAGGCTGTCCATTGGACAACCTAAAGCCAAATTTTGGTTGTCTGAAATATTTTTTGGTAGTCCGAATGAAAGTGACAAACAAAAAGGTGAACAACTGCAGTTCATGTCGCTGCCATAGTAAACAAACATTTATTTTAACTTCTTATGCTTTCCAATGATCATTTTCTTTTTATTTTTATGTTTCAATGATGAATGACAGTCCTCACCATTGTCTCAAGACCACTTCAAAAGGAGACTTTAATGACATAGTTTCTTGCAGATGTATTGAACTGTACAATTGCAAATAAAATCTACTTGTCCCACAGACAAGATCAAAGAGAGAAAGTGGTTGTCTGATGCAATTTTAACTCGTCTCAGACATAGGACAAGTGTTCAATTTCAGGCCTGTATGCTCTATAAAGTAAATTGTGGTTTTGATAGGCTTGATTTGCATACTTGCTGTCTGTGAAACTGTTCACAGAGTGATTTATGTTTGATATTTTCAGTTTAAATCTCAACCACAGTTGTTTTAAGCAGCAATAATTTAGCAACTGATACAGTATGCTGTATCAAGTTTATGTGTACTGTAGTGCTGGATTGCTGATAAATCAATTATTCTGCAGACAAAGCAGGACAATTTGCAAAATGTTTCTCTAATGCTTATTTTCCTTTACTGAAATAAAGTCAAGTTGACTTTCACTTACTCCTGAAGGTCTAGAACTTTATACAGCCCAATACTGCACAAACGGAATAGTGGTATCCTTTTCACATCTGTATAATTGGATTTATGTCCATCAATTTTGTGGAAGTACGTACATGTACTGTTTACCTTTCAAGTAAATGATTGCCAGGTATGTCATCATTATGTGAGTGTTGATTAATCACAGTGTTTACTGAATAATTAATTGCAGATATTAATACTCGATCATTTTCCCAACAACATTACAACTAAAAGTATATCATTGATGGAGTTTTGAATGTGACCAGGGATGAGTACAATTTGACTAAATTGGTTGTTCGAGTGTGATTATAAAGGGCAAAATGCCCCTAAAAATGTGACTACTGTATAGTTAGTTGCCAGCCAGTCTACATGGTAGATCCTAACCACATAATGCACTCTATGAGGGATTTCCATGTGACATCACACGAGTGGGATTTCCTGGCACTGAAGGGCAAAACACACAGTAAGCATACAGTACAGTACTTACAGCACACGATACTCTTAAAAATGTGACTACTAATAGTAACCACCTAGTCAACATGGTACATCCTAACCACATAATGCACCAATTAGGCAATGCTCATACCAGGGAGCTGCTCTGTGGCAGCTCCCTGCTCACACATTTTGTACTCTCATGATAGGTTCAGTATAGCCCAAAACAATGATTTTACTCATAGAATGGTACCTTATGCTAATAAAATAATTTGTCCTGTAAATAGATTTTTAACAGTTATTACCCTTTTCTGTACTGGGTCACTGCATTGCCTGTTGATTATATTGTTTCCTCACGGAAGGAGGGGGACAGCCACTTGAAGCCCCAAAGGTGATGGGTCTCTAGAAGGGTGGTGAACATACAATTTTTTTAAAATTTCAATGCGAAAAGCGTGCAGAAAATTTTTGGTGTTTACTGGAGCAAATTTGAAAGCTTTGGATATTTTATTGAAGCAGATGTGAAAATTTGGGGTTTTTATTGAAGCAGGTTTGACAGGTTGGGTTTTAACTGAAGAAAAGTGACAATAGGGGTGTT
Source organism: Holothuria leucospilota (assembly GCA_029531755.1). NCBI lineage: Eukaryota > Metazoa > Echinodermata > Holothuroidea > Aspidochirotida > Holothuriidae > Holothuria > Holothuria leucospilota. The sequence goes on from CM055980.1 coordinate 20,333,062, forward strand.
TATTGAAGAATTCACCCTCTTGAGAGCAAAAGCAAGCTACATACGATGAGTTGCTGTCGGGGATAGTTTTAACGTACTCATTAAGGCTCTCTGAAGAAATCTGAAACTTTCCCGCTGGGAAGGCCAGTTTTCACCCACTTGGTGCCACCTCTGTCATTCAGGAGCCAACTGGTGTAAGTGTAGTAGAATATTTATTTAATTTAGACATTGAATAATAAATCTCATTGGTCCAGCATACCATCTCTCTCATAATTCGAAATATTCAATTTTCCAATAGTTTTTGCATATGTTCATGTTGTTCATGCAACTCACATTGAATATTTCGTTTACATTTTGAAATTCAAATATTTACATCATTGTGAAACAGTTTCTCTTTCCTGGGAAAATATGTTATTGTTTTGAGGAAACTGGGCTTGTGTACATTAACACACAAAGGATCACCGCAACATTGAGATCAGGGTTGTAGCTACGGTAGCGGTGCCGGCGGGACTGGTTATTTGCGCCCAGTACTCAAGATCAATTAGAGCCTAACCGCCCGGCACTAACTTACCAAAAATACCTGTTTCTGTTGTTCGAAACAAGCGGTCTTCCGACTGGATATGGCTGTTATTTATATCCAAAAAATTGTCCAACTTTGCAAGTTTTCTGTAGCAATCCTAGCATGCGTTATCCTAGTCCTTGACCATGACTTCATGGTATTTCCACTTATTTCTTTACTCTCATGATATGGAGTATACCTAGGACCGGGTTCTACCGTGAACGCTGTACATACATGTACATACGATCCTGTGCATGCAAGGACGCGTTGCTAGCATCCTAAAGGCTCATAGTATATTATACTGTACTGTACTACACACGCGTACACTAGTTCATACTCGAATTTCTAGCCCTGCGTTCCATCATCGATCATCATCATATCTCTATACACAAGATCCCAGTAGGCGTACGTGAACGTATATGCATAGTATTATCTCACACATGATAGCCTAGCTGGTAGCCTACCGTTTGAATTTTACGAAAGGTTAACAGTGATATCTAAACTAGTGAACATTGATATGACACTGTGTGTGAAGCAATGTACCGTTTATAGTACGGCGCACACTTGTTCTATCAAGTGGGAGCTCAGACGGAGGATTTGTTCAGTACATGCAGTGAATGCTTTCTCGGCCCCCTGCATCGGTTGGCTAATGTACAGTACGAAGCCCCGTATGCTCGGTGCAGGTTCTGAGTTTTGTACTGAAAAGAGTACACAGCACACTTGAAATCCACTTAAGTCTTATACCATACATTTTATTGTTAAATTGTTTTAACAGTTTTATCATGATTTAAAGTAAAACATAGAGGAGTTCATAACAGGGGTAACATCACAGCTCCTGGGTTTTAGGATATTGAAAGCCTTACATATTAAGAGGTCACAAAACACAAGATAGGGTTTTTATCATTCATTATTTTTTTTAAAAAATACAAACACCTCTAGAGGCTTACTGTTACACTCGGAATATACTAAAACCCAGGAGCTCCCGGGGGTGCTGTCCCCTGGACCCCCAGTGGGGCATTGCCCCTGGACCCCACCAGGGGCCGGCCCCAAGGCGGGCACCCGAAGAGGTGCTTGGTCTGCTCGCTCCAGTACTCCTGGAGCCCACCACTAAAACTGGGCCAACTACAACCCTTGAAATATCTAGCAGATACTGACATGAAACTTAATTCAAAAATACGTAAATGCTTGTGGTAGTTCAAGGGCAAAATGGCCTTCAGTAGAATGAATGGAGCACACATTGCCAATGTTGAAATGAGAATAAACTTGTCATATATAGTAGCTACCTTAATAATGTGATGTCTGTTGACATGCATGTGTTTCTAATTAGCTTAAGAGACCATACTGTTAATGACTCTCATGAGATTATCAACAGGATTTAGGCAGCTTCCTGTCATTTTAAAGGGTCTGTGCCATTCCTCCAGACACATTTACAGTATAGGAGAAGCCCTATAGTTCTTAATACAATTGGTTGGTTGACATACTGTAAATTCAAACAATAGCATCAGACTGATTGGTCTATCACTGATGACTAATTGTACAGGTAGTGTACCCAGACAGCCTACGCACAGCCTGTGTGGACATGGCCTTGAGCAATTTAAACTCAGTGCAGGCTAAATATTGTCATTGCTTTGTCTGGGAGACCTGCATTTACAGTAAACAGGTGTTCTTTTTGACACTGAAGGATGGGCTAGAAGTAACTTCTGAGATTTTTTATCATGTGGGTGGGGTTTGTTGCCCTTTAAGGTTAAAGATAAGGTATCATGGTTCATCTCACGGCTCTCGATGCCGTTCATATGTTATGAAATATTTCATTAATTTAAAATTTAATTCAACTGAAGAGAAAAATTGCTCAAAAACCATTCAAAGCCATGAAATTCCCAAGTTTTGCCGAGATCCTCCGAACTGCCCCGAAGTGGAAATATGAAGCACTAAAACTTTCGAAAGTTTTTGTGACGTCATAAGTGGTGTAATGGGGAATTACTGTGTGAACCAGCTCACTAGACGAACATGATTTACGTTAAGTTTGAGTGCGAAACTTTATATTATGACGTAATAAGGCACGACATTTGTTCAAATCACGCACTATTTCGTTTGGTAGAGGGCTCGGCCGGGCCCCCGTTTCTATTCCAATGTGCGCGATTAAAATTAATAAGAGAACTTCTAACAGCAGAGGCTGACGGATACTTTAAAAATTGGAGGGTGAAAATAATGGGCAGAAAAAAAGTCCGTTCATAGTAGTGGCAAGATGCTACCAGTAATTGAACACTTGGTCCGAGACGTCACACGATGCAGATTGCAATGCAGTGAAGGGTAAAGCACACACGCAGTATTGCATATTTACAACACACGCGTACCGCATACCACTTTAAAACGCTATAATAAGTTCATTGTGACTGTTTATACAAAGACGCTTGCCCTTCAAAACGAAAGAGGCGCGCAGTCCAGTGACTTCGTTAAAACACGAGGGAGGTTTCATGCGTGCGTTCTGGAGGACAAACACATACACGCGTACGCTAGGTCTTGTACTAAAGTAATGTGGTGCACGGTGCAGTGTCCTCCGGAACAACCGCGCGTCTATTGAATTTGACCTTTTAACTTTCCGTGCAAGCTCCCTTTAGCGGCTGGCGCCCATGTAAAGCGCACGCGTACACTTGCAGACAGCATACAGTGTATGGTGTACGGTGGTCGTGTGCGCGAGTGTGATTATCCACTTATGATGTCATAGTCTGGTATTACCGAATGAGCATGACAATCGGCCCCACAAAGCCGAAAATCCCTGTTCACAGAAAAAACACCAAAAACTGGCCAAAATTTTCGTTTTGCAAAAATTATTGTATCCGACAGTATTTATCAGACCTATTTAACATTCTGAAGGCTTATCGTCTGTCATGATACTTGGACTTTAAGTATTCATTAATATACATGTACACTACTCTGTTGTGTACAGAAGTCAATTATAGTACCAGACACAAAACATCCTGGAACCTGCTTCATAAAGGTTTTCATAACCTCCACTAAATGAAATTTCAAGTTCACAGTACTGTACATAGCTTCCAATGTTCTCCATTCCATACAAATTATAAGATCAAGGTTTGGTTTAAAATAAAAGTGGGCTTCCAAGGTAAGCCTACTGTATTAATGAATCCAACACTGAAAGATCCTCAGAATAGTACAGCATAATGTGATGACAGAGATTTTCTTGCAGCAGCCAATATGTTTTACATTTGGAGAATGTTAGCAAAATTTATAGATGACCTTGAATGACTTGGAACAAGTCCATAATGTCATGATTGAGCTATGTCAGTACTCAATATCATATGCAACTGCTGTATTCATGAAATAAAGAAACGGGAGGACATAGTACAGTAGAAACTGTAATTGTATATCTGGGCAATACCAAGACTGGAAAAAATGTTTACCTCCCAGGAAGGAGATAAAATTTTCTTCAATTTCTTCCATGTATTTTTAGGTACAAAAAGGGAATTGCCTCACATTTTGCCTCACATTTCAAATTCTTAAACTTGGAAAATAGCCTCCCAGCATCCCAATATGTTTCCAGCTACTGTAGTTGGCAATACAAAGATTTTTATATACTGTTTGCAAAGTAAAAGAATGCAATGAAAATACCTGGTATGTTAGGGGTATGAGGGGTGATGGAGAGGGGGGTAGAAGTAGCTTTAAGATTTCATGAAATGATCTGAAATTTGCCCATTAAATAGATCAATGGTAATTCTGAAGTTTCATTATACTTATACTGTAAATGTAGCTGCATCAGCCTAAGGGATTCATTTACATTCAAAATAGGTTGTTGCCACAAAAATTTCATTGTTGCAAACTTGAGCTGCTGTGCATGATTAGTTTATTACCCATGTCAGTCTCAGTGAGATGGCGACTTCCACACTAAGTCTTATTGAAAATGGTTAACATTTTACAAATTCTGACAAATTGGAGTAACCCTTTTTTGTTTCCTCACTTAAGGATACTCAGCTATGTATTTACTAATTGCCATGGCCTAGATGTAAATTTATGCAAAAGGTGGGTATTCTACTGTAGCACTAAGCGTTACTAGGAACCCATGGTTAACATGGCTGCAATTAAGCTCTTTCTCTGCAGGAACCTTATTAACACTGCAGGCATGGTAAATGGGTTCCCAAACACCCCCCCCCCCCCATATCTACCTGGACGACTTGTACTTGACAACTCCCTTGGGAAAAGCCCTAACCTGCCTAGTATTCAAGGTTGGGGAGAAGGGGGGGATTATCTAGTCATGGGTAAATGGGCTTGAGCTGGATGAAGCTTTTGTCACTATGTACTATTCTGTAGACTGGGACATTTAGTAAATTTCATACATTAATGCTATAGTCAAGGGGATGCACTAAGTGGCTTTCAGTGGAGGGCTGTGTCAATTAAAATACGTTGCCTATTGTTGGAATTCCCCCAACCAAAATATTTTGGGGGAATTTTTGGTTCAAAGGGGGATCTTGATAAGTTGAGATGCAAATGTCAATTTTTCTTTGAACCAAATTTTCCAGCAGGTGGAGATATTCCCACAGGCAATTTTAAAACTTGTAGGAATGTTGAGAAAAGTGGGGGATCAATTGATCCTTGCTGCCTAATGCGATCACTGCTCTGCCTCCTAATTCTATGTGCAGCAGTGGTTCCCCATCATAAAAACAGAGGGAGACTTTTTACAAAATAAAAATTGTGTGGGTTTTGGTGCAGTTTTGCAGTTACAACCGTGTAGCTGGTTGAGTTAGACACCCAAAAAGTGGAGTAATTTTCAGCAGACAAAAATTAGCCTATTTCCTCTGCTGAATTTAGTATGGACTCATGTGCAAGAATCACACAGAAGGATCACACCGTCTAGCAATCACTGATGTGCAGCTGTACATTGAACTTTCAGCGATATGTATGTGTGCGTATGCTGTGCAATTGACACTAAAAGTATGACTTGTTGGCATTTCAGACACTGAAAACACTGAATTTGGCAAATACCTGAGAGTGTTTTAATGGCTTGGAACATTTTATATTCAATGCCAAACAGCATTTTTGTGTAATTATTTTGGCATTATCACATTATATTCACATATATATATCTACATCAGTACTTATTTCCTAAAAATGCATGTTTTCCTTACAGTTTTCCTTGGACTGTTGTAAAATTCACAATTAATGATCAAGGTATCTTACCAGCAGTATAAACAAATTAATAAACTTGGTAGGTTACACACCCACACACACAATAATAAAACAGAAAACATTGTAGGTCTTTTAAAAAATAACATTCATGATATTTCAGCACTTAGAGTTTTAATGCCAATTCATATTTGGCACTTTTTCAACCACATTGAATGCCAACTGATTTGGATTTGTTGCCTCACAGAAAATCTGGCAACCCTGCTACATGGTTGTTGCTACTTAACTATTTGGCAGTCAGTGCTTATCTCAAGATGTATTCTTTGGTTATCTCAAGAGAGCCCCTAATCAGGTTTAGTTTTTGTGTAGTAATCAGGAGTTAGGATAGGGAAATACATGTTCTGTCCATGAAGTGATTATCAGTATCAATGACCTGTTTAAGCATTTTACTCTGTTTGAGTTCAGCATTAGACAGGCAAATTGTAGATTGTGTTTATACCAACAAACTGATAACAGGGTTTTGAGAGTTGGCTTGTCAGCTTAAACTGAGAGGATACTCTGCATGAGTTACTGAACATGTAATTATACTTTGTGTACTGTTAATCCTGACTACAGCTTTAGAAGTGTAGTTTGCCTTATACCTGAGGGGCCCTGAAGAGATTGATGGATTAGACAGCATAAGAGAAATACACACACAGTGCAGTATGACTTTATCTCTCCTCTGTCATGTGTGCAGCATAAAATGTGCCGCTAGAATTCAATAGGCTCGTTTAGCCAAAGTTCCACGGGAAAAGGCCATTTTTTTGGGTGAAATATACAGACGTCTTATGTTGCCTGATGGCTAAATCCTGCTATTGAATTCTAGCATCATGACACTGTTATGGCTAATCTTTAATTGTGTTAACTCATCAACTTTTAAAACAAGGTAAAATTGTGAAGATAAAACAATATACAGAGTGGTATTGTTCATACTGTAGGCTCTGACTCAGCAAGTCCTTAAACCATAGACCAACTTACAAATGTCTTTGTTTAATTGATCAGTCTGAAGATGGAACTGCAAACCATGTTGGTCAATTAAAACCTTTTTCAATATTTTTTTCATTTTCGTAAATTTAGTAGACCTGTCGTCTACAATTTTCAGACAATGATCATTATGATTAATATTTATCTATGCACAGTGAGTGACATCAGCTTTAGATATACACGTTTCACACAGAAATGAACATCTGATGTCAGACTTGAAGCAATCAATCTCCTTACAAACTCAGATGGCCCTGTACTTCTTAGAGAGAAGGTGTGCTCTTTCAAGATATAGCCTAAAGTGTAGCTTTGTTGCATGTTTCTCTCCTAGTAGTTGATTCATTTTATTAAGTGCAGATGCTCCAAAGTATTGCTGACTTGTCATGGTAGTACATCCGTCATCTAAACTAACGCTGAATACAGTTCCTTATAAGAACTTGGCTGAAAGCTTGCAGCTGGAAGCACAAAGGAGGAACCAGCACTTAAAGTACACTGGGGTGATTGTTGAATCGTCCTCAGAAGATCTAAAATGTTGCCTTTGGAAAGAAAAACAGGAGGGTGAAAATAAGGAAACAAAATATGGCCGCTTTGTTTTTATAATTCCAAACATATGAGATACTGCTCTGCACAAAATTGTAGTTCATATTTTAGTTGAATATTTTGGAAGAAAAAGAAAACGTTAAAATCTTCAAATAGTGATGAATAATGAAAGTGTAGCTTTCACAAAAGATGTGACTGCTTCTTTGTAACCAAAATTATTTTAAGCGCTTGGTAGGAATCAGTACCGGCATATCCACATAATACACAGTACTTGGAAGTTGATTTGCAGGGCTGTAAAAAATGTTTATTTACCAGCAAGCTTGTCAAATTTCCTACAATTGTATGTTTCTGTGTACAAAGCTACTGAAGCCAAATTTTCCTCCAACTGCATTTCCCTCCAAATTTACACCAAAATTTCCTGGGAAGGAGCAATTTCACATTCCTGAACTTTTTCCACCCATGCTTGTTTGTATAACTGTACAGTGTGCATACTATATCAAACCATTATTGTGTCTTCAAAATACAGTAGCAAAGGTCTTCTAGTTCTTCCACTAGTCTTTTCTTTACCTCATTTCTACAAAAAGGTAGAGAAAATTCTCAAAAAATTCATCGATATTCCCCCGTTTCCCTACTCCTCTTCAAAAAGTGAAGGTGTGGTATAGATACTGTATACAGCTACTGTATTTTCACTTTTGATACCAGAGCTTTTGATAACAGTTGTCCAGTTGCCTGTGACAACCAAAATATGTGATGGACAACCAAAAATTGGTGGGTTGGTTGTCCATTGGAAAACCAAAGTTCATGCAACAAGTAAACAGACTGCTTCTAGGGTTACTGCAAATTTCTTTGTGGAGTATTAAATTTTCTTGTCCAATGGACGACCATAAATTTTCTGAAAATCAAGGCCTGGATACATTAGGGTATGTCCAATGTTTGCAATTGCCCTCATGAAAAAATGCATACTGATTAGTGGTACCACCAATACCATCTTGTATCTTGCATCAAGATACTGGTACTGTTGAATGTCAGACTATAAATGGATGCATCAATTATTGACAGTTATTAGAAATTTATAATTTTGTAGTGCATGCATGATTCATCAATTGGAGATGAATCAAGTGCATGCTTGAACAGTTGCAATTAAAGAAGGGAGGGGGGGGGGGGAACTCACACCTGGGCAGTCAGAACCAGGAAGGAGCTGGAAGGTGTCATTGGGCTGTTGGCTGTAGCACCCCCCCCCCCCAATAATTTCAGTTTCGAGGGTTTTTTGTAATAAAACATTCAAAATTACCATAGAAAATGCCAAAACACTGAAGTTGAATCTCTCAGCCCTCCCAATCCTAGAAACTTTCTGGCTGCACTGAATATTTACAATGTGATATGAAATTATAATGCTGTCACAATTGTCATGTGGAATTGAAGATGTGCAAGATCCAGGTCATTCAAGTCAGAGAAATTCTTCTCTTATCAGTAAACCAAGGGAGGTTATTGCTATCACTAGATACTTAAAATGCACAGACAAATTATCATTGCCACGCTGCGTAGACCACAAGGGAGACTGGAACCACAACATAAGGTTGAATGATAAAAAGTTTCTTTAAATGGGAAGTAGAAATAATCAAGTGATCCTTCCCACTGTTTTGGTCTAGATGCTCAAAGACCAACGCACACACAGCACGGAGTTTGTCAAGTAGCATATTAAACTCCACCCCCACTGATGTCAGAAACCAATTAACATGAAACAAAAGGGTGTTTGTTTCATCTTTCATATTTTTGATGTCTCTCTCACTCTGTGTAATTTGGACAATTTACATAGAGTAGTGTTTTCTGAAATAAGCATATTAGGTGAAACATAATTCTCAAAACAATCAGTAAAATATTAAAGTGTTTTGGGTAATCAGAGAATAGTATTGATGTTATTGTCTGCCATCACAAATCTGTCTCATTGATTTGCAAAACCTTCACCATGCTTCAACACTTATTATCTGTGGGTAATTACCGCAAAGCAAGTGTTATGTCGACTTATTTCTTAAAATGATTTTTTGTTGTCCTTGTGAGTTGGGCTTAAGTGTACAGAAGTTGTTTGGGATTAGTCAAAAATAAGATGCAGGATCATATAAAATGACAGACATGTAGCCGTAGGTGGAAAAAATGACCAAGAAGTTCCTTCCAGGGAAATTTTTGTTATTGCAGGAAAGTGTTGCATTCTGTACATGAAAAACTTGTGGAAAATTTTGTTTGCTTCTGTGGAAATTAAGATTTCTTTTCCAGTCCTACACATTGCTTTTGGGGTGTGGGGTTGATAGTGGACAGATGCATGGGCCTCAACAGGTGGGGACAGAGGGACATGCCCCCACTTTTGAAAGTAGAGGGGATATCATATCGTTTGTCCCCCCCCCCCACACACACTTTTTCCAAAAGCTGAACAAGAACAGTAGGTATATATTAGAATCCATAGCTTTAAAATAGCTAATTCAATAAAATCAAGCTGGAAAATGGTGGAAACAGTCATGTAATGGGTTAAAATGGTGGGAAAAGCCTCAGATGACTCCTCAGATCTTCTGAAATGAATTTTTTCCAGGGCCCTTAAGCAGGCCCCAGATGCTAGGGCTTCACGGTTTGCCTTTGAATTATTGTCGTCTATTAAGTTATGCCCCCCCCCCCCCCCACACACACACACTTTTGAGAAGCTGTTGATACTCTTGGACAGATGTAGAGGTCTGAAGTACAGTATGACTGGTTTTATACTGTGGCATTATGTACGATATAAATGTATCTTGAGGGCAGAGAAAAGGGGTAGCATGTCTCTTTTCGATTTGAACAGTTGTCTGGTCGCCTGTGGCGATCAAATTTTGTGATGGACAACCACAAAATGATGAGTTGGTTGTCCATTGGACAACCAAAGTTCTTACAATAAGTTTGGTTACAGCAGATTTCTTTGTGGACTTAAATTTTCTTTTGGACAGCCAAAAAAGGCAGACAAGTTGTCCAGTGGACGACCATAACATTTTCTTAAAATTGAGTCCTGGTAAGAATATAAAAGATATGTGTCCTGTCTTGTTACACAGTGTGGTGCCATATCTCGACCCTTTTCCAAGTAGCAGTTACAAAGGATTGTGGGATAGAGTTTTGGTACTCGTTTTTGTCAATGGCATTTTACTGTGGTAAAAGTGATGCACACCAAAACTCTGTACCAGACATGTATTCCTTTGTAATTGCTACTTGGAAAAGGATCTATTTTAGGTATCTTTTTAAATTTGGAACATATTTCAATGATTTTCGTTTCAAAATTCAATGTGCATGGAATTCCTAAGATAGGTAAGGGGAACCTCCAGCTTTTATTGTAGGAATTGAAGGTTTTGTCATGTAGTTTTGTGCCTTCTTACGGTATGTGGCTTCAGGGTTTGAAACTACAGTAACATTCAAGAGTTAATACAAGCCCAGTAAAGTTGTATTCACATACCTGAGGTACAGCAATTTCACAAGGGCATTTCTGTACCTGTATTGGTATACATATTTTAACAAGTGGAGGTTTTCTGCAGAACTCACTACAACGTGCAGATTTTTGTGTTGCATATCTAGTTTGAATGCCAAACCTTAAAACCTGGAAATGATCACATAACTCCTGCAATATGTCAAACGCTACAGAATGCTGAGTCAGGTTGATCCCACAGAGCTAATTGTAGGCTGTGTTGCTGGCAAAAGTAACCCTGAGAGGTTGGTTGTAGACCAAAAGTGGTAGTCAATTATTATGTAAGTCCTCTGTCTGGTACTTTTACTTTCATGGCTGGTTGGGTCCTCCGTAGGCCTTTGCAGAGTTTACAGTTCACTTTGCAGACATATAAGTACCCCATGCTCTATCTTATATGTATTATTTCCTGAATGAGGGGGGGGGGGGGGAGAGGTGATTCAGAGATCATTCTTTACACTGCACCCCCATTGTAACTGGAAGTCAGTCCTCTGACCCACCAACCCATCCTCAGTTTCCATCAACATTCATCATGTCGGCTGAGAAGATTAGGGGCCTCCTAAATTTTTGGAGATTTTGCCATCTACAGCTTTCTGATGGCCTGAATTAAACCCTCGTATCTGTATCATTTTAATTCTTCATCTTTCTGAATGTATCATCAACCATTCTCGCTCCCATGGGGTGAGTTTTCTGTGGGCAGTTCTCCTCCTAGCAATTAGCTTGTATCATTAGTGGTATGTCCATAGGCATAGGAAGCAGGGGGGGGGGGGAGGGAGGCTGAGGGCTTTAGCCCCCCAGTCAAAAATGTGGGGGCTGAAGTATGCTTTTCCTCCCCCCCAAAATATGGGGGCTAATATGCTTCTGCCCCCCCAAGATCCAAGTGCAAAAACCCCTTATTTGTCTCTTTTGTAAGAAATGTCAAAAATTTGCAGTAATTTTCCTTAAAGTTTGTCCAAAATATTGCACCAAATTTCATCTGAGGATCTTCAAATACCCAAAAATTTTCCAAAGGGAGAGGGGACACCCACTCCCCTTAGACTCCTCCCCAGGACAGTGATTCAAAACAAGGTTCAGCCCCCACAGTCTCACATTTTCCTGCACGTATGGGTATGTCTCATTTATTTGAATAAGCCTTCAGGTGGTAATCAGAACCACAGCTGTAGTTTCTACCATCTTCAAGACATCCATGATGGGGCCTTTTTATATATACAGTATATGGGACCTGTATATACTGTACTTGCCAGTACCTGCAAGTACAGGCTTGTCTACAGTAAGTCAAGAAATTGCTTTGTGCATTCTGGAACTTCAGTATAAACTTCAAGGGCATACCCTCCTTTTGTTGAAGACCAAGTGCTTTGGCTGCCTTTGTCCTAAGGAGTAGTTCCTTGATTGTGCCTAAGGTAGTGTACTGTAGTAGTTTTGCAGTCTGCAAAATCTGTGGAGCTATTAAATCTGACACAAAATTTGAACACTTAATTATTCCTTGAAGGAACCCCCATTGTATTGATATGAATCGTCCTACAGATTCAGCCCTGTAAGAAATATCCATATACATTTTAAGTTAAAGGCAGTACTTAGGCAGTCGCCCCAAAATTTGCTTTGAAAGATCAGCAAATTCTTGCAAATCTTGTCCTGTTGCATTACAAGCACCTCTGAAGACATTTTGAACATAGCTATTACAAACAGTAGGTAAGGCAAGGGGAAATTCTCCTTGAATTTCACAGTTCACTAACAAAAACATTGTCACATGATCAAAATAGGCCATTCATGAACTGGAGTGACAGGGCATACTAACTCTGATTGGGGTGACTGCCTGTTGCCTTTAAGTACTGAGAAGAGAAACTGTTCATACTGTAGCTCACTTGATTTATTTTGAGAACAACCCATGTACAGTAGTTGTCGTTGTCAGAGTCTCAGATACAGCTGTACTAACAGAGAAAGCCAATTAAGTTTAATTGACGACTGTGGTGAACACATTTTTGTGACTGGTGGACCGGACAGTGAAGGAATACTATGATACGGTTTTAATAGCAAGGTACTGTGAGCAACCTCAAATGACAGGCTTTCAGCTAGATGATACATCAGCATACATTACCATCGGAAATTACTTCTGCGTGACACTTTGGCTACCTTCCTAAAACGGTAGCCTTGTTCTTGATTGTGTGAAGCATTTTAGAGTCTTATTACATCTGTCAGAGATATTAAAGGTCTTACTGATGTTTGGAACACCAGCAAGTAGAAAGAATTGACTTAAAACACCTTAGATGCTCCTAATCCTACTGTCTCTTTAAATTTGCACTTTAGATGGCATGAATTAGTTGTTTAGCGCTTCTTCTAAGGAGTCATAAAGACCTTAGGCTGTCCGAACAAAGCACAGTTAGGGGACGTGTCAAGTGCTTTTCACAGCCAAATAGAGAGCTCAGTTCTGCCTCTGTTTATATCAGTGCAGGCAGGAGAAGGGAAACTGATCCAGAGAGCAAGAATTGATGACAAAATGTAGTGGAAAAAGCAAGTGGAGTCAGATTGTCCAACCTTGGCTTTTACTGTGTTTTTGAAGGATTTCAAGAAAAAAACCGTACGGAAACTTTTTAAAAATGTTTCCAGTAATTTTTTCAGTAAAAATAAGGTGCATTTTACATGAATTTGAAATTTATTATTTTTGGGCATAGAAACCCATTATTTATTGAAGATTTGCTTGGCATTTCTCTGCTGCCTATCTTGGAACTTTGCATCCACCTTTATTCAGTTTTGCAGTTGCATGAAAGTACAGTTAAATGGGAAACTATTTAGTCTTGGCCTGAAAAGTTTGTCTTTGATGATGGGGACGTTCCTTTTAAAGTCTGACTGATTCTTTGCTGGTACTGTAGGTGATCTTTTTAATAGTATTAGTCATTAGGATCCTGTATGATTTATCTCATAATTTAGAATGTTTGCTACAGAAAATTAACAATTTGAAGTTGGTAAACCAAGTTACTTTTGGGTGGCATTGATGATTGTGAGATGTGCTACTGTACATCATAGTGATCATGTGCAAATTATGCTTCAGGCATGTGTATAGATTTTCCTACAGTTATTAAAATGTTTGTGTTTTTTTTTGGAAGTCCTTCAACATTTAATGGTTTGCATGGGCGGGGATCAGGGGGGGGGGGATGGGCCATGTTTCCCCAATATTTGAGAAATCGCCCATTTGATATTTCACACAGTAAATTGTTTGAAAATGGGGTCATGTTTCCCCCCCCCCCCCCCCACAGTGTTGAGAACATATCACTGCCCTCAATGGTTTGGCTGGAGGCTGTTGGAATTTGACCTTTTATAAGAAAGGGCATCTGAACATTATCATTGAAGGGAGAAAGTAGTCACACTAAGATTATTTACAAAAATTTGCCATATCCTATCACTCTCCTCATATTTCACTCACAAGTATCTTTTATTATGTTTCATGTATAAAAGCATTGTATAGTGAAGGTATACCAAGGAGTTATATGCATGAATTTAACAGAGAAGTATTAAACAAAAATAATGTCACTCGACTAAAAGGAGTCATGCGTTCCTGAATTAGGATGACGGGGTATACTAATTCAGATTGGGGGACTGCATTGTCCCTTTAAACAGTAAAATTGTAGCAAACATGTGGAGAAAGTACTGTATTGTACTGTACATTTGAGTACATTGTCAGAACTTTGTGTCACACATATGAGTAGAGATGTCTCTAGCTGTGAGTGTGAGTACACACCTTTGTCATGAGTATGGTACAAGTGCGAAAGTGAGACTAAGTACAAATCTATTCTCACAAGTACCAGTACAGGCAGGTGTGTCAAAGTGTCAGTATGAGTATAAACTCACTCTCAGTCTGTGTTATAGTCATCTCTGCTTTCCCCACCCCCATAGTGTCATTTTTGGTGGCTGTCTCTGTGTTTTGTTCTTCTGTGGTAGTCCACAAATCTCTCTTTATTGAAGTTAAAGAATAAATATACTCCAGACATGCTGAAATTTTGAGGGAAGCACAGAATCTTTCCCATTTTGTTTGAAACCTGTTTTAACCAAATCTTAAAACAGGGTTTCCAGCTTCATGGCAGAAAAATGTTTACCACTAAGTTGAAGATGAATTCACTCTGTGACAGCTTGACTTCTTACACACACACACACACACACACACGCATACACTCACACACACATATATATTTGGGGAGGGAGGGGGGGGGAGGAGTACTACCTCTTTTAAAAATTCATACTGTACGCAGACTTAACCGTACTGGCATACTTAATATTACAAATGTTTAAAGATGTTTGTCATTGAAACTTATGCTGTTCTTTTACATTCTTGTTTTTAGGACAAATATTTCATGGTTGCAGATCATTTTAAAGGAATAGATGAAGTGAAGAGCCTGTCTACACATGGGGCACCAAACTTCAGGAAAATGGAAGGGTTTCCGGTGTATGGCATGGGACAACCCTCTGTTGAGGGGCTTCGAAAAGTGATGGAGCACCTTCATAGCCATTGTGATGTGGTAAGTTAAACATCAGCATGGGAGCATTTATAAACCCTTCCACTTTGACAGGGGGCAAAACTAATCCCCATCCCCCCTGCCAATCTGGACCATAATGACTGAATGATTGCAGTGTTTAGATATGCAATCTGGTCTTTGGGAATTTCAGTCCCTCAAGAGAAATAAGAAAAGTACCTGGGAGTTTGAAGATGATTTGCTGTGTTGCATTTAAGGCTGTTTTGCTGGCTTTATATTGCCACTTAGAGGTTTTGCAGCCAAACCATGGGCATAAATGAGGGAAGGGGGTAAACTGTATATAATCTATGCAAAGCCATACAGTTAACATCTTTTTTGTCTCCTACCAACTTACATCACAACATTTGGTCAACCCTTGATGCTACAGTCTGCAGACTGAGAGCCAGGGGCAGGATGTGATGTCTTACAGTGGGGTCATGCAAAGCCCCCTTTGCCCCCCAGTAATCCCACCTGTGCTGAGAGCACTGGGCACACATTGTACCATGCAGAAACTCTCTTGCTCTTCCTTTAACTGCCGAACATCCTCTTTGGTATCTAAAGTATCGGTGGAGGAGGGGGGTTGGGTTGCAAAAGGAGTGCAAAGTGTGATATATGGTACAGTATGTTTGTTGAATTTATGCTGTTTGTGCATTACAGATGCTGGGATATTGATGTTCAAACTGTGTAAATAATTCATCCCCTGAGTAGGATACATCCCACAAACAACACACAAACTGCTGGCATCGCATTTGAAATATGTGTGCTAGAGGAAAATATGTATGTGGGTTTTAATCACTTGCAGTCTCTTGGTACCAGCTGTCTCAACTGAGCTGCTGTATAGCAAAGTGAAATTTTTTTTACTGATGTGCAGATTTTTTCTCTGTGAGCAGAAACCCCAAGTTGAACTTTTTGGTTGCCTAAATCAGACATCTAACCACAGAAACACCTATTGTACAATGTATTAAAATTCTGCAAAACTTCAAAAAATGCTTCACAGAAGTATGTCAAAAAGTTGGAAAACCCCTTCTCATGTGAAGACTGCATGCAAGCTTAATGGTGTCTCACAAAAATTAAGCAGGATACAGTACCAACCCTGTATAGTAAATCTCGCTGTCATCTTGTGTGGCTTGAAATTCACTGTATAATTGGTTTGTTCATGATTGAGCAAAGAGACAAGTTTACGGATGTGGTCTTAGATGATTTAATTTTTTGTACGCCTTGGGGTTTTTTATTTGGTTAAAAAAAGTGCAGGGACGGTGGAGACACAGACTAAATGTGTGGACTTAAGTTTCTGTACTCAGGCGGCATTCCTGTCTGTTTTTTTGAGAGAACATCTCCATCTGCTGTACAGTATATGGTTCATACAGTACGTACTAAAGTTATAGGCTAAGTGTGATAAGGAACTTTGCTGGTTTGTAGGGATATGAAAAGGAGAGAGAGAGAGGGAAGTTGGGATATTTAGAACTTCAGAAATTTTAACTTTATGATTTTTTAAGCATATAGAGCACACTGGCGTAGCAAATGGGTGGACTGGGTGGACAATGTCCAGGGCCCTAAAGGTTCAAGGGGCGCACAACCAAATGCGCAAAAAATTCTCAAAACATCGTAATTCTACCTACCGTCTAAACCAGCCAGTACAGACCCGAAAGGAACCACAAAGTTATCAACAACTGCAGAACTGCTTTTGAAGAACCAGGCAAGAATGGGACACAGGATTGAACCAGGATCTGGTGCATGCAAGGCCTGACTCTTACCCTGTACCTCCCCATGGAGATTGAGACTCTTAGAAAAATGGGTTTATGATACCATTGGTTTGGGGGCACCTAGGTGTCTCTTGTCCATGGGCCCCAAGGGTCTTGCTATGTCACTGATAGAGCATATATGCACAGTATGTGGTATGTGATTGTTATTATACAGGTAAGTGTGACTGTGCTAGATGCAGTAGGTTTTTAAAATGAGCCACATAAGGAAACATATTGTACTGCGGGAAGAAATTTTCTTCGCTGTGTACTGATTTAGGTCCGCTAAAAAGCAAGTGAAATATAAAAATTGAACAGTGATTGACTATTGGGACAGTGAACACAAAATTGTTATACAAAAATGTTGTACAGTACAGTACCTGTACTGTGAGATTTTTAGTCTATTCTTAATATTTCAGACCTTAATATTTTTTTCTCTGTGATCTTTTCCTACAAATTATACTGTGTTGTATGCTATGCTCTTTGGGATCTAGTTAATCTTGGCTTCATGTTAGCCTTACATTGATTTCATAATTGCATGGTATTGCTTTAGAAGGCATAGTGTGTGTATGCAAAGGTATACACACTTAGGCTGTATGCATTCGTATTGAGTTAGATTATCAAGGTTGAGCATGCGTGTGCCTATACCAGTCATGTGCATTTAGGTTTGAAGCATAATTTGAAATCAGTTTGGTTTTAGACATCAGTTTTTTCAAACTTGCATTTAGGACTCTGTTACAAAATTCATCTCCCACCTGTAAATTCCCCGAAGGTCAGGGTTGTAGCTACAGTACGCTGGTCTGGCGAACCGGCACCTCAGCTTACAGACCGCCACTCAAAGTAATTTGTCAGCTTACCGACCTGTACCCGATTTCCTAAAATTGGTAGTATATTAGAATAAAATGCGTCTTTTCTTTGTCCCGTTAGTGTATTCTGACTACAGAGCGCAATATCCGTGGCCAAAATCCAATGTTGCATTAGTGTAATGCGCTTATAAAGTTTCAACAATAAATATTTTCCACTTATGTAAGTGTCAGTTGCACATTCGACGTGTATTGGCAAATCCTGTTTCAAAGCACATATTTTGTAAGGCTAGGCTTACCACTCATAGTGTGTGACGTTGACCTAACATTATCCTACACGTAACATGGTTTGTGAACATTATGCAGTGCTGATCAGCCCTTCATTCCCACCCTGTGTTGCCCCTATGTGGGTCAAAAATTTTAGCCAGCACTCAAGTTGGGCTAGCTACAACCCTGCCGAAGGTAATTACCATAATTTGTTATCCAAGAGGACAGTAAAATATTGTTAGCCTTCAGACAACGTTCCTCTCTATTTTTCCTCACCTTCCTGTGTGTACAGTATTTCATGCTCAGAATAAAAGACAAACTTTGGGTAAGGTCCCGACATTAAACCTTCACAGGAAATCGGTCTTTTACAGTACAGTGTAGAAAATGTAGCTGTGTAAGTGGAAAGAACGTCTTGGAAACCAAAAATGCTAATTGTGTTGTTCACTGTTTCGGATAAATCCAACACCAGATTGGAGAAACATGAAAGGTAAAAAGCACTAACATTTACACTTCAGAGATACTATGATGCTTGGTACTGCAGATACTCAGTTAAGACATTAGGTACACAGCTCGGTAGATTCACAATTACACTTAGAAGGTAAATACACAGTTGACACTTGGTAGATTCATATGGTGATACATAGAAGTTTATACACAGCTGGTAGTTTAAAGGTATGTTCTGGTGACCAAATTTGAAATTTTCAAAAAAAGCAGAAAATTTTTCTGTGTTAGACAGTGAAAACCCCATCTCTATAGCATCTTGCATCTGGAAGATATGAATTTTTGAAGAAATGCTTTATTGTCATGTTCCACAGTGCATGGGAAATCTGTGATGTCATCTGGGCAAATTGATTAGATGTAGCTTTTGTATTGATATCACTAAATTGATCATTTCATAACTTTATTTGCTGTATGATAAGTATGGCACATTTTTACACCATATCTACACGGAAAAGCATTGATCTAAACATTCCAACGGAATCAAATTTCAAGGACAAACAAGGTATCCAATTATAAAAATCTGGAGGTATTTCTTGGAGGTAACCAGTCTTTTGGAAGGGATAACTTGAGTTAGGAATGGAGTTTTGGTATGGGGTTTGGATGACGTGTAGTGAAAAAATTTTATCTTTCCTGTAAGGCCCCTACAATGCCACCAGACAATGCCTTTCATACACAATTGACATTTGGTAGCTACACATTTACATTTGGTAGATACACAGTTGACACTTGGTAATTACACATTGGACACTGGGTATACACTTGGTAGATAACCTGTTGACACTTGTTACATAGATCCTCTGTTGACATTTGATGGATATATACACTTACTGTATAAGATGGACTGTCGACACTTGGTAGATGGATACAAAGTTGAAACTTAAAATACACTGTCCGTATATATTAAATACACTATTCACTTTAAGGAACACTGTTCACTCCACCTGTATCATTTCCCCTGATTGACCTCCTCCCCCCCCCCCATTGCTACTATACTTTCGAAATTCTCAGCTGTGCACCAGAGGTGAGGATTATTGCCTATCAAACTCCCCTCCCCCTTTACATGCTGCTTCTAGTCACATTTCTACAGTATCCAGGTTTTTGCAAACCTCATTACTAATGTACAGTACACCTGTGGCGTGGTTCAGTGTTGCGTTTGGATGTGTCACTGGTCTTATCATAAAAGGGTATGATGGTAATAGGTTCTGGGGGTGGGGAAGGGTGGGGTGAGGGTTCCCCCCATGAAAAGTACCATGCAATTACATTTGCCAGGTCTTAATTGCAGGCAATTACTAAAGGGTCACATAGAAGGCAAGTAATGTTCAGGAGTTGTAGATTACAAAGCCAGGGAGTTTTGGAAATTCTGTTGAATACACTTAAATTAGGAAACCAAAAATGAAAATGGTCATGATCAAAATATGCAAAGAGCAAATGGATCCCCCCCCCCCCAACAAAAAAAAATTAAAAATTAAAACAGTAATAAAACAAAAGCAGAAAAAAGTAAGCAAAGAATGTAGGAAAGAAACCTTGATATATAGAATGTATGGGTATACCGCACGGTGTGGACTAGTTCTTTTGCTGAGCCCTGCTTCAAGGCCTCCCAAATAGATATCCGCCCAATTAAGCGAAGAAGACTGTGTCCAGTTTTAGAAAGTTCATGTCCATAATATGGATACAGTATTCATATGTGCTATTTGATTATTCATGTTAATATCATTTTTATTGAGTGATTGCGTTTCACTTGTGAGGAAGTGAACTCTCCAGTTAGTAAAACTAAATGCGTAGACGGAAACCTGAGAAGTCGTATCATCATTACCCGTGCAGAACCATCTGTACATTAAGTACCGTACTACGGCACCAGGAAGTGGTTATACTACACACCGAGACTGTGGGTGGCATACAGTATAGGCTACTGCAGGATTCAAATGGGACCATGTGTGGATGGTTTTGAATATTCTTGACAATCATTTGGTCTTATAGCCACACATTTCTATGAATATCCAAAAAAGTTTGTTCTGTTTTCACTTGTGCAGGCATTAGGGATGACTGAACAAGGAATACAGGTATATCGTATAGCCTGCTCAGTTTTCTCAGCATATAGTACCTTGACATTTAAAGTACTTAATTAGTCTTGAATTATTCACAGCAATAGAATGAAAAAATTCTACTGCATTAATAAAAAATAAAGTGCATTTCATTATTTACCCAGTTTCACTTTCTTGATTCCAAGAGAGAATATCTGAAATCACGATGAACTTTCGTCCTGTGACAGAGTAAAGTTCTTATACTATGTCATTACTTCTGTTTCCTGTTATTTGTGGTGAAAGCTATTGTCCTGTTTTCAATTTTTCATAAAGTGTGTATGTAATTTTCTCCAGTATATAAGGAATGTCAAATTTCCTTGTGTTTTTGTTTGTGTGAACGATAAGAGGATGTTAGTGTTTAACTGTTTCTTCCTGAGGTCATACTGTATGGTGCATACATACAGTGATACTCAGTGTTTCCTCTAAGAAATTATTCATTGGGTCAATATACCCAGTATGAGAACATTTGACTCACTAGGAATTTCAGTGCCATGCGTTTACACTGCATCAACTTTAGGAACAATGAAACCCTGTTTTTTATTTGTTGCCATGAACATCAGTGCGTCATATCTAAAAGTCATTGCGTCAAAATCGCGTCATAGCAGCTTAGCAGAAACACTGGTGATACTGTACTTACACAGTACTGTACCCAATGTTAGCCCTTCCTTGTCAGGGAAACTTTCAAACATGTGTTTGTCCGTTTGGTGCACAGGAAACCATGTATGTCCTTTGTGGGATGAAAAGAGAAGGCTGCTCTTTGCATTTGTGATAGTAGCTTGTGTTTTTGTTTGTGTGTGTGCAGTGTGTTTGTAAGTGGCTGTTTTAAAAAGAGATTTTAAGATCTTGAAAAAGTCTGACATCTATCTCACATGCTGACTGCATGGTCAAGTGGTTAGAGCATCTGACTTGCAGCCGGAAGGTCTGGGGTTAGAATCCTGGCCGGGTCATACCAAAGACTTTAAAAATGGAACCTTCTGCCATTGTGCTTGGTGCTCAGCATAAGCAATGGAGTAGGGAAAACAAGCCAGTGAGCCACAACTGGAAAAAAGGCTGTGGCCGGCAGACTTAAAGACAGACAGTCATCACCCCAAAGTATATTTTTAGTGTATGTATATCAAAATTCTCAGTTGGTGACTGCTCTTTGATTGACATCAAAGTTTGAAAATTTGAAAGATGCAGAGTAGCTCACATTCCACACAAGGCAGAGAGAGTACTTTTATTACATTTTATAGCCTTGTATGCTCACCAGGACATGGCCTTAAGCAATAAAACAGGTTTATTCTTGCACAAGGAAGAGCCTCATACAGTTATGGGAGGAGCTAGAAGATGCATAGTTGGGAGAATTGGAACTGTCTGGGATCATGAAAATTCCCCTTTAATTAACCAGTTGGTTAGATACTGAGTTGTAAAACCTCATCTAAATGTAAATCCAAAAAGCTTACATGAATATACTGTGTAATGTAAACTGACCTCAATTCTGGTCTTTTCTTTTTCAGAGGTCAAAGGTACTGTAGAGCTGGACAAAATGCCATTTCTTAATAAGGAAGCAAGTGTGTACAGTTATTGCATGGTATTGAGTAGAACCCTCCTGCCTTAAGTGGAGGTCAAAGGTCGTCTAAGATCATGCATGTGCCGGAACCTTGTTAACAGGATGTATACATTCTGTATGCATAGGTACTGGAAGCTTGGATACTTTGTGCCAGGTTACAGTATAACTGACTGGTTGGCCTAGTAGTTAGCACATCCCTCCCCATTGAGAGCTGGAAGAAATTTTTATTTCCTACACATAGGAAGCAAGTTCATATTTCTCTGTTTTTCTATGTTTTCAAAAAGAGCAAATTTCCTTTCAGTTTCCAAAATTTCCCATGCAGTACCAAAATTCCCCAACAAGGGCAATCCCAGGTTCCAGATTTTTCCACTCATGGTCAAAGGTCATCTATGTCTCCAGAGATCATATTGGAAGTTTGGTGAAACGTGATCTTGCGTGGTAGGGTAACATATAGTACTTTGACATGACTTTGTGTGGCTGTAAATGTGAACTCAAAGCAAACAAAGATGAAAGAAATAGAAAAGGAACAGAGAGTCATGACAGGATGGAACTGAAGTGAACTGTATTACAGCCAATGGAAATGGAATAGACTTCTTTATATAATCCCATTGGAAAACACATCACAATAACAACATACAGGTAGAACCTATCATTGTGTAACTTTCTCTAAATAACATGCAAACTATTAGTTACACAACAGCAGCTACATAATATGCATTCTACAGCAAACTTGAGAAATGTTTTGTACCAATGAACTTTCCAGGGTTCCCACCGTCATGGAAAACCTGAGTCATGAAAATTTGGAAAATCATTGCAAGGCCAGGAAAAGTTTTGAAATTCAGGGAAATTGTCTGAAGTCCTGGAAAAGTCATGGAAATTTTCACAAAATGACATAGTTCCATTCTTACTCATTATATCGAAATGTTTTCTCACTTGTTATCAAAATTTATTCTCTTCACCTCAAATTTAATTCTGCCTGGTTGCCGAAAATTGCCAAAAAAGGTCATGGAAATTCTTTATTTGGTCCTGGAAAAGTCATGAAAATTGATTCCCCAGAGAGTGCAGGAACCCTGGCTTTCATACAAAGTCATATTCCATCTCGTTTTACAGGCCCTATTCAGTACCACTTAAAGTAAGAAATTTTCATGGTTATTCATACATGTTAACATAGAGAGCTAATTACCTTATTGATTACAGTTTGGATGTGAAAAGGACGAAACCTAAGATAAAGGACTAGGGTTGGGCGATATGAAAAAACTCCATTTTATCGATATATCGTGATAATATCGCCAAATTCTTCCGGATATATCGATATAATTTGCAAAAATAGATTAGCCTTTTGTAGACAAAGCTTAATGTGCCTAAAACAAGCCTAAAAAAATATACACCTAATTTTCTAAATAAGGAGGAAAATTAATGAATGAATACTGAAATTATAAACACTATTTCATCTTCAAAATTTTAATTATCGAAATTTCAGTCCCCAAAAGTTTTATTTTTGTGTATATTATCATATCGTGATGAGGATATTTTATGTCGCATATCGTGATATTGACTTCTGGTGATGATGTATCGATATATCCTATATTGCCCAAACCTATTGAGGATGAAAACTGCACGACACAGAGTCAGTGTCCCAAAAACTACTGTATTGTACAAATTTTAGAAGTAATAACCACCAAGGTCCAGTGGAAACACTGTTCCCTATTTGTTTCTCCCTTTAAGAAATTTTGTTAATCTTGCCCTCTGCCTGCCTTGAATAAGAGGGCTACAGTAGTGTACATGCTGTATCTCTGCCCTTGCATGATAAAGAGAGAGAAGGGTATTTCCAAAAACTAAGGGTCCAGTGGGGTTTTACGGACATTGCCAATTTAATGCTAAATTTTAAAGACA
Organism: Holothuria leucospilota; assembly: GCA_029531755.1. NCBI lineage: Eukaryota > Metazoa > Echinodermata > Holothuroidea > Aspidochirotida > Holothuriidae > Holothuria > Holothuria leucospilota. Next base: position 20,357,100 of record CM055980.1, read on the forward strand.
TGAAATACAACAAACCAGTGTATCATGTATTTTATTATACCTTACCAACATTGCTATCTTATGATATACAAATTGAACTTGTGTCACACTCAACTATGAATTTTCAACCATTTAGGATTTTCTTCATTCTTTTAAGAGGAGCTTAAAGACTGCTTTAGTCTCCCCGTTATGTTGGTTAATTTACAGGCATGTATATGTTTGAATGAGACCCCTCATGCATACATAATGCTGTATGTAAAAATATTTTTATTTTTTATAAATGCTGATAATACTCTATCATGAGTATAAATTTCAGTTATGATGATTTTTAAATTTTGACCTCATGTCACACTTTTGGACCCCTACTTTTTGGAAATACCCAGAAGTACTGTAAGACTGGTCATTGAAGCGCTTGTGTAACTATATCCAAACATTTTAAAATCAAGTCTACAGCATGCAGTTGCTGTGTAACCTTCTTCTTTCCTCTCAGAGCAAGTGTGCTCCTCATGAAAATCTTGAAAAAGACCTTACCAAAGCAGACCAAGTTTTATTAATAACCTGTCAATTTATTGCATGAAAAAGCCAGCTTGAAGTCTATACAAGCAGTAATAAAATTTGATAAATTACCCTGGGTTGTTTTGTAAGTTCTTGCCAATTTGATATTTCATAATAGGAGAAGTTTTCACGCTGTAATATATTGTAAACTAGTTAAGCAGTCATAATTTAAAGTACCGTGCATTTGTTCGGGCCTGGTAATTGGTTCTTTGAAGGCAGAAAGTTTTGTGCGTTGGCCTGGTTGTTATGGTGTAAAATTTGTATAATGATTGTAAGTAATGGCAGATACAGTAAACTGTCATACTAGAGTCAGATGTTCTAATTTACAGTCTTGGAAAAGTCTGCTTTGTCATTATAATACTTGCCAAAATTACGCTGGTAATAGGGTCTGTTTTAACTGTGCAGGAGGTAAGATTATCTCTACACAAAAATAAAGGATGTACGTGTAACTCCTGGTCAGTTGTATCAAAAAAGTTTAAGTGGAGCAAATCTCAAAAGAAAATAGTAAGATTTACTGAGATCACAATGTTTCAGTGCTGTGGAAACTTGTTGTACAAATACGTACTGTCAGCTGGTTCTGTGACAGCAGAAAAATTTAGTATGCATGATTGTTAAAGGTCTGGTGACATGAAAAGTACATAGATATTTGATGTAAAAAGCATTAAAAATCCAGAAAGTAGCTGCAATTCCCATTAAAATCCATCAAATATTGACCATCTTACAAAGTAGTTTCTATTTCACACTTGTACATGAATAAACATGAACTTCAATATGCAAAAATGTGACATCATCGAAAGATGGACATACTACATATATGGCTAATGTTAGTATTTGTTTTTTAACCAAGACTTAATTTCAAGGATACTGGTAGTATTGTTATCCCCTGAGGGGTTTAGCATGAAAGTTAAAATTGTTTCCTTGAAAAATATTGATATCCTTGACCAAACTGTAAACTACGGGATCAGTACTTAAGAGATAATATATATATAGAGGTAACAAAAGAAATCTTAACACTGTGCAACACTCCACATCATTACTTTTGCATATATAGGCAGTGAGTCACAGTACTTCCCTGAGAAACCATCAAACTTTGAAGATGTGTATTTTGAGAATGGTAGAGATATATATTGAAATAATTCCAAGGGATCTTTCATTTGAAGACTTAATTCTTTAGCTGACTAGGGAAACAGCTCTTTTTGGTGGCATATGTCACACAACCTCTAAGTATTGGACTGAATATGAGTATTCATGCATGGGTACCAGCCGATACTCCCGTTTTTGTCCTGCATTGGTGTCATTGGAATTTACCTAAAATGCCAACACTGCCTAACCAGTATTTCTCGGGTATACAGTACTCTCTTAAAATATTACATTATTTAAGTATGTTTGACTGTAAGTCCAAACGTAACCCTCGTGAAAATGACACAATACTTTGTGGTGGTGATCATGTAGCAAATGGTTTAGTGTGAAGTACAGTTCTCAGAATGTCAGTATCCAGGGTTACCCCTGGCATTCATTTTGTGAGGCGGCCACCTCACAGAAATTTGCTATAAATGCCACCTGTACCCTACTAGCTATAGAAGTATTGATAGTTTCCCTCACTGATGGTGCCAAAGCTGGCACCATATTGCCACCATAGACTAGTACCACCTCACACTCTCCTAAACCCATGGGAAACCCTGGTATCTATCTGATATTGAGAATTAGTGAAATATTGGAATCCATAATAAAGACGCACATATTGGTACAACATTAGTGAATACTTTTGCTTGAAGAGCGTACCTGTATGACACAACTTTTGAAGGTTATTGGAGGTCAGACTGTATGTATGGAACAAACCTGCTCCCCAAAATGCATTTGATCTCTAAAAATTACACTGCACATAAATGGACAAAAGAGTCAAATACCCTATACCATGTGATGCTGTCATGGGAAATCAATCTACCTGACAGGTCCTCTGATAAGCTTCAAATGGTGAAGTTACTCCTTCTGACTGTTTGTTGTATTATAGTGGTTAGAGCATCTGCCTTTCAGCCAGGAGGACGGATTTCAAATTCCAGTAGGGTCAACAACCCAAGACTTGAAAAGTGGTGGGACCTGTTGCCTTAGTCTGCTTGGTGCTTTGCATTTAAGAGATTGGAGCAGGAGTATTGTGTGAGTCAATCCACATTACATGAGTGCCACAATGGCAGCCTGTGTAATTCGTATACATATACTGTCTCTAGAGGCTTGACAACGGTCTGGAAAGAAAAGCAGGAGGCAGAAATTGTAAAGCACTTTGAGCTTATCGTTGTTATTGTAAAGTTGTGTTTATGCTTTAGTGTGTGTTACTGTTACTGTTGTTCTTTACAGTGTACATGAGCTAAGCTGGTGTGTGGGCTTCAAGGGGCTCATACATGTACTTCACTCACTTCAGAGTTGAAATTTCAGGTTGGCAGTCATATAACTCCTGATAGATTTTCAGCATCATTGTCAAAAGCAGGCACAAAAGTCACATTTCTGTGTTTATAAATTGTTTATGTTGTTTGTTAGTATGAATTATTTAAGTGGTGCTTTTGCCTTAGTTTGCCCTCTGCAAAGTTAAATGCAGCCTGAATATTCTCATTCTGGTGATTGCAATTTGGCATCAGTGAAGAGGTCTCATTGGTGTACAGTACTAGTGTGTAGTATAGCACTGTTGTCATCGGTTGGTTAGTACATTGACACTTGTGCTGACGATCTAATTGTGACAATTCACTTCACAGACATATACTTACCGCTTGCTACATCTCTTTTGCATTAATTCGCGCTTCGCGCCCTACCCGGAGTAATTTTAGCACTGCGCCCCGTGTCCGCCATCTTGTCCTAAGGATCGTCCTCATTTGCCTTCCGCGCAATTCCTTACAGCTTGCAGCGTTTTGAGTCCACAAAGCGCTGTCGGTTTTCTTCAAAACTTGTCTGGTTCCAGCTAAGTGTCTCTCCTATATTGTATTATTGTATTTCAAATCGTATTCTCTCCCCATTTGCTCCTCGTGAGTCCCAGGGAGTTCATTTGAAATTATCGTTAAAATTTTTTGGTACATTTAGCTTAGCTTCGTTAGCTGTAATTGTGACAGTTGCAACTCATCAGGTTGTGGGTACCTGACTCCACCAATATAAGTCACTTAGGCTCATCCTTGTGTGGTCTATTGTGATTATGGAACATGCAAAATGTGTCTGCATGTCAACTCTAGCTCCCTCAGTTAATTAACATTAAATCTTTATAAAAGAGCATCTTGCTTTAAAGACAGACAGTCATCACCCCAAAGTATATTTTTAGTGTATGTATATCAAAATTCTCAGTTGGTGACTGCTCTTTGATTGACATCAAAGTTTGAAAATTTGAAAGATGCAGAGTAGCTCACATTCCACACAAGGCAGAGAGAACTTTTATTACATTTTATAGCCTTGTATGCTCACCAGGACATGGCCTTAAGCAATAAAACAGGTTTATTCTTGCACAAGAAAGAGCCTCATACAGTTATGGGAGGAGCTAGAAGATGCATAGTTGGGAGAATTGGAACTGTCTGGGATCATGGAAATTCCCCTTTAAAAGAATTTGAGGAAACTGGGACATGATCCTTGGGATGTGTGCTACTGTAGCAAAGTAAGTCCTGACCACTTCAACACTTTTGAAATATCGTATATATATGACATAAGGTAAGTCACTTCTCATGAAAGAGCTCAATACGTCACTTCGTGTATAATGTACGTGTGTTAGTATGTGTATGAGTATATGAATATGTATACGTATGTAACGCTAGACCCAACTGTTAGGCGAAATCTGTATACCACCGACACAAACTGGCGAAAACAAAACAATAAAATACATAACATTATATTTCCGCTTTACGTTCTGAGATATACATGTGCATTATTTCAATGGCCCCTAAGTCGTTAGTGTTAATTGATACATGTACAGTATATAAGTTGGTGTTCAGTGAGGTATTTGCATATATTTTGTGGTAAATAGGACTTACGTATAAAATTTGTGTTCCCATGTAAAACAGTGTGGAAAACGTTCAGGTGAAACGATATTTTTGCCTTATGGTCGATTTCTCCCAACAGTAGCGTTTTTTCACATGATATTTCGTCTAAATCCCAAATTATGGAAATATGTACAGTATTTGCCTAATTGCCCACTTACGGTAGGAGGAAAAATGTGCTAAAAAACCCTCGATCACCTTAGGGGGAAATTATTGTACATGCTGTAAATAGGGCACCATAGCGATTTCACACACTTTTTATATGGGAATACGTAAACGTATGGTAATGTCCTTTTAACCACACTGCAACCTATATGCTGTTACTTCTATGTTGATGAATTTACAGACACATCTTTTAATAACACGTACGGATGGCGGGCCATTGAAATAACATTGACATACTGTATATCACAAAGACTCAATTGGAAATATATGCTTATGTATTTTATTATCCTGTTTTGCCATACCGTGAGGGTGGTATGCCGGTTTTGCCCAATGGTAGGAATAAGCTTTAAATACGTATGTATTATGTATATCAATATTATGTATATCATGTAAAACATCCATCTAATAGTTGACTTAATTTGCAATTGTAGTCATGATTTTTGTGTTATGAATGAATCCTACATATGTCATATGTTTTTATCATATCCTACTGTAGTTACCTTCCCCTGTACTTTGACCAACAAAGTACTTTTTGTAAATTTATTCATAACAATGGAAGAAGTACTTTTGATTTTGACATAGTGATGCACTTCTTCCGACAAATCGTAATTCAAGGATATTGTCACAAGTTATTTCTGCTATAACAATATGCTATCGCAGATTTGTACTTGAGACTGCAGAAGTTCAAGCTGAAGCAATAGTACATTGTATGTCCTACAGATGTTAAATGCATCCTTGTAAAAAAGTAGTGCACAAATTGTAAAGATATCTCTGCTTGAAGTTGAAACACATTTCTGAAAAAAAAAAAAAAAAAAAAAAATCAGTTTTAGGATGTATGCACTCGCTTTAGCTCTTCAGTAGGAAATTAAGTTGGGCATTGATTTGATACAAGTTGTTATTGCAGAATCGAACGCCTTCCACAATCTCCATGTTTCTCTCAAAGGTGGCCACTATTCAAAAACTAAATTGCTTTATTGATTATTTGCCCCTTTGCCATGCAAAGACCATTCTGGTGTGTGGAAAATGAAAACGGTCGATCATTTCAAGAGATGAGGTCATGTGAGAGCAAGGAAATGTGAAAAAAAAAAGGAAAAAGGAGAAATCAAAATATATTCGAGTCTGAGATGAATGACAGGATGCTTCCTACTGTATAATATATTGTAGGAAATGTTTTGATAAATTTGTGGAAGTTCATGCTGTTCAGTGTGATTACAGGACTGTGTGTAAAACTATTGTACAGTTGTTGTTTGTTGCAGTATATGCTTTGAGCACAGAAGAGCAGCATGAAGTGCTTTCTGTTAATGCTCTATACATAGGAGTAGGAAGCAAGGGGCTGGGGGCTAAAACCCCCGGTAGAAAATGTGGTGGGGTGGAAGTATGCTCCCCCCTCTGCAATTCAAGGTCAAAAATCCCTGAATTTGTTCCCTCTGTAAAAAATGGCTAGTAATTTTCCCTCAAAATTTACACAATGTTACACCAAATTTCATCTAAAGACCCTCAAATATCCTCCCCCCCCCCCCGACTGAGATATCCCCCTCCCACTGAGAATAGCATGGATCAGCTAAGGCTGTTAGGCTGTATATGTTCACTGTAGTACTGTACAGTGTGTGCTGGAATAATAGCTCTAGTCCGCTGTGTTCATTTCTCTTTATAGTAAAGAAGAGTTAGATTTGCTTGAAAACATTTAAAATTTTTGAAACTCTTTCAAGTAAGTTAATTGCATTGTAACATTGTATACTTGATGGAGAATTACAAGTTTGACCTGATATGAATTGCGTTTAGGCTTGATTGAGTGACTCACACTATTTTTGGAGTTAGCTAGGTACCAGGTTGATCGAGGACTGAATGGATCGAGTCATTAGTCCAGCTTCAGTGACATAATAATTGCTGTAGGCACACATGCAACATCAGACCTATATACTGATGAGTACCATAATCTGAAAATAAATGAGTATACTGTAGGCCCACAGTATGCAGTACAGACTATTCAATAGCAGAGTGGATACTAAGTAGATTAAAGGCTTCACTAGATTGAAGGCTTTAAATAGACTGAAGATCTACTTGACCAAAACTCTTCAAGTTAGAGGTAGGGTTCGGATTTGGGTTAGATCAGGAGGTGATAAGATACAGAATAATGGATAGGATTAAGGATTAGCCTTGGGTAGGATTAGGGTTTGGGTTAGGATGAGGGTTTATAGTTAGGATCAGTTGGATAGTTATGTTGGCTGTTGGATAGTTACGTTGCCTGTTGGATATAGTAATGTTGGATGGGTGATAATCACTTTCATGGACAAAAGGTGGTGTTGGCTGGTGTAGAACAGGGTTGCCAGATTTTCTGTGGCGAAACCGGCCAAATTGCCGGCCAAATCACATTGAAAAACGCCAAATCAAAACAAGCTCCTACTTGAGGAAAATTGACCCTGTTATTTATGTACAGTAAAGAGAGTCTCCGTCGTGAATGGTTATGTCAACACACGGTAATATGATATAAATTATTATGTACTCAATCTAAATTATTGCTAAAAGTGGAGTGTAAATTGTAAACTCGTTACGTCCCACTCGGGTGACTATTAAAATCAGGGAAAAAAGAAGGGTTTTTCTTGAAATTTTGTGAAAAAAGGTGTTTTTTTTTAATTTCCATTAGACCCCCAAAAAGCGCCAATAAAAGGCCAAAATACCGTTTGGTGTGCACTTTCAATTTTTACCGGCCAACAAAGGTAAAAAAACGCCAAAGTTGCCTATTTTGGTGTTTAAAACGCCAATATGGCAATCGTGGTGTAGAAAAAGATGTCTGTGTGGAATCAAGAGAGAAGTTAGATGTTACAGGGAGTAATAGGCTATTAGCTGTTGGATGGGCAATGTTGATTGTTAAGAATGATATTGGCTGTTCTAAGGGTAATGTTGGCTCGCACTTGGGTGAGAAAGGGTGGTCTTGGCTGTTTTAAGGATGATGTTGGTTGTTGTTAGGGTGAGTCTATTTTGCTCCTCCTTACCTTCTATTTACATATGTATACCATTATTTGGGTATTAGGATGATTTTGACTGTTGTAAGGGTATGTTGGCTGTTGAAAAGTCAGTATTAAGATATGACCCAAACCAGTAAGTTTTGGGAATGCCTTGTTGAAACTCATTCACACAAGTACATGGGAACAGTCTCTTCAATATCAGTCATGGATTTTTGTCCTCCAAAGATATTTTATAATTGCTCACTCTTGATTGACCCAAGAGAATCCCCTTCTTGCATGAAAACCATCAGAAAACTTAAAAAATGTTTTAAACTTTCTTTCAGAAATCCTAGTTAAGTATAATTGTGTTTGTGCCATTGTTGTAAAACAAAGTTGAAAGTGTAAATGAGAGTCACCTACATCAGGGTTTTTTTTTTAAATAAGCCAGCTGGGGTAGCATCCCCCTAATGGAGTTTGTATGTCCCAAAAGTTTACCAAGGAAGAGGCTTTTTGATTGTTACTTTGAACATTTTTTCGAGTTTAAATCCTTATTTAAGATGGTAGTATATGCAAGTAAGCCACCTTACCCGAAAAAAAAAAAAAAAAAAAGGGGGATTGAGAAGGATACTTACCTGTCCCCCTTCTGTGGAAACTCCTCTTTGCCCCATCAGAGTAAAACTTTAAATGGAAGAAAGAAAACAACCTGTATGCATCTTTCCAATGAAAGTTACTTTCCAAAGGCAGGAGTAAACTTGATGCAAAAAAGTCAAGAGTTAAAAGATTGGATCTACATTGCCTCTCCTTACCCTCTATTTACCTATGTAACCCTCACCAACCCTCAATTAGTACCTGGCAAATTTGTGATATCACAGTAGATACTATCACCCTCAGAATGAGGGCGCCCTTCCTCTTCCTACTTCATCTGCAAAAGTCTTATTGTTCGCATGCAGTTAGTTTCCTGGTTTTTTCTCCTTCTTTTGGAGAGTTTAATTCTTTTCAGTTGGTTGCATAAGATCTTTAATTATTGATGATTGAAAATAAACACATTTCTGTCACAGTTGGAGATGAACTTTGCATTGCAAATTTTTCAGTGTCACATATTGGCAAAATGTGATTTTAATCTCAGCAGCAGAGTCCTGGTTGGACCTTGCAAATTTAATAAGCCACTTCAGGAATATTATTGATACTTTATGTAGCATCATATCACCCTGTGGTATCAGCTATGAATTGCTCCCACAGCTGGTCTGCTGCCGTTATGTGAACATAGTAGGGAAAGGTAATAGATGAGAATTCCAAAGCGACACGCTTCTGTCATTCACGTGTACTCCTGTGTCCAATGGGGGTGAAAGCCAGGGGCCAATGGGAAGGTTGGATCAGAGGAAAATTTAGTGTTGCTGTCTGCTAGGAAGTAGTGTTGTATTGTGAATGTAGGACCAGGGAGTTGTTATCTGAATGGAGAACGAGACGTTCAATTTATGCTAATACTTTAAGACAATTTAAGTGTTAAATGGTTACCAACTATTAGCTGGTGATGTGGCTTACAAGAACTTAATTAGGCCTTTTATTTAGTGCTTTCAACTTGATTCCTTTCTCCTTTCCACATTATTCAACTCTAGTAATACTTTAACAAGAGGGTTAAATTGAATAATGCTTTGATGTGTAGGTTGTATACCGCCATCATAGTAAAGACAGGGTTTTTAAACTCAAAATGGCTGTTTATTACAACTACTGTAGATCAGTACAAATGCCGCTACTCCATCTAAACAGATCATGTGCAAATGAGCTAAAAAGAAAGGAGCGTAAGTCTTTTACTGCATTTTGAAAAGTTACCTCAAGTTTTCTAAAATAATTTCCGAACATACATCTACAGTATGTTCACAATTTTACATAAAATAAAGCTGTCATGGTCTCATTTGCAACACCAGAGAGAAAATACACTTATTTTTCAGGCGCCTGGCAATGCTATAGCAATGGGTAAAATCGCCAGAGTCCTACTCCAGATGTAGCACACGACAAATCTCTTTGTGTTAACATTTTAATCCAGCCTAGTGCTTATAGAAATCTAAAGAGCAAGATAATCGAATGATTACTAGATGACCTTGAATGCGCAAACCTCACTTCAAAGGAAGTTTGGGCGAGCTATCTCCGTTCGGATAACAATTCCCCGGTAGGACAAATGAGTCATGGTTATTATGGCATGGGTATGGGTATGGATCCAGCTCTGGACAGGTGTGAGGCGATATTAGGCTATGGGTCCTAAGAAAGTTAGGCTGTGGGTATAAAAATATATATGGATCCAGGATAAATGGTAGAAACTGCGATTTGGATTAATTACACTGTATTCTGTCATCCCATTGGGGGAGTGCAATGGGGGCCAGGCCTCTGACAGGGTAATGCCTTGTCCCCCTCTGGAGCTATGCTCAGTACAACTAACATTGCCTAACACTTTCATATATTTGTGGAATTGTTGATTGATGTCCTTGATTGCACTCTCTGTCAGGAATATGCATCCTCATCTCTGAGTGCAAGAGTTTGCTCACTGGAGCTGAAAATAGATCAAATTGAATGCGACCGGAGGTATAGGAATAGATTGAAAAACTTTTTCAGTTCAGGCAGTTAATCTAATGCAAACAAGTTTGTCCCACATTTAATTGGATGAGTGATACACATATCTCTAGTCATCTGAGGGTGCATGCCGGCATACTGTATATTGGAAGCATTTGTGGAGATTGGAATTGATCAGTATAGCTGATGGGCTCTGACAAATGCTGTGCAGAATGCATGGTACTCAAACGCAGATAAAAAAGTGTTGACCTTGCATATATGGTACAGTCAGGGAGTTAGAGTAGCATCTCCCTGGTACAGTGTATAACTGTAAGAAGTATAGTGAATGTCAGTAATTAAGTCATCAGCTCCTACCATTGATAACATTTTTGGTAGATTGGGATTAGTTATATACTCTTCACACAAGTTCAGTTGCAACATAATTAGCATGATACTGACACGAAACTCCATTTAAATTTTCTTAATACTATATACTACATAAGGATTCATTTGAAGGGCTTCTATTATGTAATAATGTAGAAAGTCTAGTTGTGTGTATAGCAAAGGAACACAAAAGAAAATGACCACACAAGGACGGAGAATATAAATTAAGACATCTATTTTCAACTAAACCAACTCAAAGACATGCAGCAAAATAGAACTTAGTACAAGGTTAGTTCACATTCAGAATATTAGTAACTAAAATATTAAGAACTTGAAGCATTTGTATTGAACAACTGCAAGGTTTCTTAGCTGATGAGATATATATGTGCAACAACTCGTTCTTTTCAAATGTTAGTACTGTTATAGCCCCTCACTATCAAAAGTGTAAATGGTTTGGTATCACCGGTCTATTTGGCTCCCTCTTTGTTCATGTAATTCCCCAACTTACCTGCAAGAACCATCTGGCAAAATTTATTAGCACTGGAATGGCGCCCTCCCTCTAGTAGGGAGCAATGTGGTAGAATCACTTCCTCTCTCCATCTTACCCTGTAAGTGTTTCGGTATCGCATATCTGCATCAGCAAATAGTGGTAAAATGTAATATTGAGCTGGTACTGTACTGTAGGCCATATGCTAACTTCTGCAGTGTGTTAATGTCGTAGTGTCAGGGGAAGTTTTTTTGTACCACATCATATTTGGACACAAATGGTTCACAGATAGTCCCTAAGGTTCCCCAGATTATAGGGAAGGGGGAGGGGGATGTTCACCATTTGAATTGATTTTGGCATATTTTTAAAGTACTTTTTAGGCATTCTGAGAAACTATTAGTAATAATATTTGTACAAAGAAAACCAGAAAAAAATTTTTGGAATGCAATCCCCATAGTATACATGTGGGACCATGAGGGACTGTATGCTGTACTTGAAATCAGTGTTGGAGGATATACCAGTATTAAGGTAAACTTAGCGATACTCATAGCATCATGTGAGCTACCTTGCATCTTTTGAATTCGATGTCAATCAAAAAGCAGAAACCAATTGAGAATTTTGGTTTCCCCCAACAAAAAAATGTACTTGATGATGAGTGTCTGTCTTTAAGTTAATTTACTGTTAGCTACATTTGTTGTGCAGATTGTGTCTTGCCTTATACATGTTGCAGACATACACTGGCCCCTTCCTATTTACTTTTTTTTGTACTAATCTCACGTGCTGCATGCAACTCAGGGCAGTTTTGACACTGCGCCCCAAATGTCTGCCATTTTGGCTAGTTAATTGCCAGCCCTTATTCGTCTGCTGCAAAGCTGCTTCTCAAGGGTTTATGGGTCTCTGTGGTGCTATAAATCCTTGCTCTATTGTGGTCGATTAAAGGAGTCGTGTGGGCACCCCAGGCCAGCCATTTGAATTGCTCTGCTTTACCCCTCCCCCTTCCCCACCATAAACTTTTGACTTGCAAGACACTCCTTGGTGGCAGCAGCCATGGTAAGTCGAGATATAATTGATGGAGTTGCCTCCAGGTAGTTATGGGCAAGCTTGGCCACATCAGATTCAAGAGCCATAGGGTGTCCCTAATTCCAGACCCTGCATTCTTGGTGGCTTCTTTTACTTGGCGATTGCCTTAGCCTCCATCAGGGAGGAGAGGAAGTGGTGTACCCAGGGCCCTCAGATGGTACCTACATAGACTGAAGTATGTCCAGGCCTCTGTCAGGCTTTTCATCCTCTCGAGGAAGCCATTCACAGTAGTCTCTAGGGACACAATCTCCTGATAACTTTCTGAGGTCATCATGCGGCAGGCCATCATCCTTCATAGCATGGACATGCATTCTGTGCAGATCAACCTTTGGTCATGTCATTCTGGGTGCCCCTCAAAGACTCCCTCAATCCTGCTCTTTGGTGCCATATTAATGCAAATAAGATGAAGCAAGGGGTAAATATGTCTGAATTCTCCCCACCCCCTCCACCTTCCTGTTGGAAGTACTTATGAGCAGCTATTTTTACCCCTTCACCTTCCTGTTGGAAGTACTTATGAGCGGCTACTCTTACCCCCTTGCTACATTGCCACCAAACCTTCCCCAGAGGTCGTCATGGGCACTTTTAAAGTGGTATACTGTAACCTTATTGTAAATATATGTATATATATACATGTGTATATATTATTCTTTTACAGTACATTAGGTAGCCAGCTCATCCTCCCTTCTCCCACGTCACGTGGTCACAGTAGGGTGGGAAGGGGAAGTAGTTTTGGGTCAAATTTTTCACACATAGCCAAGGCTGAGCGGCAACTGGAGGAGGACCTCCAGCCATCTTCAGGAAACCTCTGTCCACACAATATAGTTTTCTTTAGGAAACCGCCTCGCTTTGCAGTCCAGGTCAGTGAGGGTGGGCTTCTAGCCAAAATGATGGACATTAATTGGAAGTGCAGTGTCAAAACTTCTCTGACTTGCACTCAGGGATTAGTACAAATAGTTACCCCACAGGAAGCAGGGCTGAAAAAATATTTATTTCCCAGGAAGCTTTTCGACAAGTCTTTCTGTATTTTTATGCATAAAAAAGCAAAATTTTCCCTCAGTTGCCAAAAGTTTTCCCCCTTGCAGTTGCCAAAATTTTCCTCCAAATGCCCAAATTTCCTGGGAAGGAGCCTCCCAGCCTCCTAACTTTCTTCACCCATGCATGATGCCAGGAGGGTTGTGTGGATTTTACATGATCTTCTGTGTATTCCATCTTCTCCTCATTTCTGGTGCTGTTCTCCAATTTCCTATATGACAGAGTATGGTACTTGCCAGCCTGTAGACTAATTGGAATAAATAGTTGCAATCATTAACTTCCCCAAATACCAGGTTTGCTGGATTCTAGTACACTCTTCCTACACCATTTCCGTTCAGATACCTATATACAGCTTTATGTGACTTAAGCTGCCTTGGCAGACTACTTATGACACTGCGTCTAAGTGCATGCCAGAATAACTTGTCATTCAGAAAGTCGCTGAGTGAAGACTACATGCACTAGTGATTTGCCGCACTGGTTTAAATGAGAAGTTGAAAGCATCTGTCATTTTTCATGTTCTTATGCTTGGTAAACATGGCAAGAAGTTTATATCTATAATATGTGTTTTTCTCCCATAATAATTGTCATTATATCCACTGCATTACACAATTTCAATGCCTTCGGTAACCCTTTTATTATTCGCCACAGTTTCCTATTCATCAACAATTTAACCAAGAGAAAAACGAAGGAGGAATGATGTGGAGTGCATACATATTAAATTGTCTGTTCTTCTTTTCTTGTTACCGTAGCAACAAGAGGTGTGTGTCATCAACATAAGAGCCGAGCCTGTTCTATTTGTGCTGAGGGGTGAAGACTTTGTGCCGTATTCTCCAAGGGAACGGGATCATTTGCGAGAAAATGTGTATATTGCAAGATCAACAGGAGATTGTATCAGCGACCAGGAGGTCATAATTAGAAAGGAGGTGAGGGTAGTGTTGTAGGTTGAAGTGGTTGTCTGGTATGTCTGTGTTAATGCGGTTGATTGCATTTTATGTCTCTTTGAAATAGTTTGGTACAGAAACAAAGGAGTTGACATATTTTTTTACCACGTTGTGTGAATTAAGAATAGCTCAGTCTTTATTCAAATGGGCATCTGTGTCCCAGAATTTTCGCCTCATTACTTCATTTTTGTGTTCCTCCAATTGTTCCCATAATTTCATTTGTAGCACAGTGTTCAGTTATTTTATGATTTCAGATTTTTTAAAAAAAAAAAATAGCGTGGCAGACTCCATTATTGTATTGTACACTTAATTTAAGACCTTGATTTCAGATGTTATTTTAAGATGAAGAATGGACTCAGTTTCCTTTGCATATTTGGTTGAAATTCTTTTCTGTAAATGTGATGTGAAAGCTGGGAGAATATTGCAAGATATCAATTTACATGCTGACATATACGTACCCCTTACTTCATCCAATTTTCATAAATCTCGCACATTGTGTGTGACTCAGAGTAGCTCTGACAGTGCGCCCCCTATGTCTGCCATCTTGGCAGACAACTCGTCCTCATTCTCCTTCCGCTGTTGTCTCGGAACAACGCCAAAATGCCGCCCAAAAACCTCCAAGACAACAGTTTTGCAGCTGAAGGAGAATGAGTATGAGTTGCCCGCCAAGATAGCAGACATACAGCGTGCAGTGTCAGAACTACTCTGAGTCACACGCAGCATGCGAGATTCATGCAAATTAGATGTAGCAAGGGGTAAGTATAGTCACTCGTGGAAACACCTACCAGTAAGGTGGGGGAGATATGTACAATACCATATTGCAAATCAAAGGGGCATATTGCATTTTCATTGTTTCAAAGATAGAACAGACAGACAATAGCTTGCAAGATTGTTTGTATTCCCATTCCGACACGTGGACACACTCTGGTAGCTAGTATATGGTATATTTTTACTGTACTTCCTCCAAATATAATTCATTGTTAGAGTTAATATATGGAGCATCATTTGAAAATTGAGGAGACAGAGTAAACAAATCTATTTCGCTCCTACTTACCTCCCCTATTACTACAATTGGACAGCCCATTTACCGTGGAACAACTCTTGGCAATGAATAAATCCCCAATAGATGGTGCCCTACTCACCTCCTGTCCTCCTATGCTGCTTGCTATAAGTCGCCCTTGCTTCATTGCCAGTGGAATGACTTACTAAACACAGAACAGTTAAGAAGGACGTTCTCACCAAAAAAACTGGAGCTAAAACATCCCTCCCATGGGTTACCAATAGCATTCGTAAGTTGATTAGAAGAAGGGAAAGGCTGCATGCTATCTTAAAAAAAACTAACAACAACAAGTTGCGTGACAAATGGGCTGAATTACGCTCTAGAATGAAAAAGAGGTCCATATCTCCCACACAAATTATGTCAATGGTATGATTGGTGATATAAAACATGACACTAAACCTTTTTGAAGGTACATAAATGGCAAAAAAAAAGAAAAACATGGTATTCCCCCTCTTAAAATGGATAGCAAACTAGCTACTACTGACCTGGATAAGGCCTGTGCTTTCAATGCTCAGTTCACAAGTGTATTTACCAAAACCTTGTTTAATGTTATTCCTTTCTGTAGACCAACTTGCAGCAGAATGGCTAATATTACCATATCTACTCATGGAGTTGAAAAACTGTTAAAAGGCCTTAATAAAAACAAAGCCGTAGGACCTGATAACATTCACCCTTGGGTCCTTAGTGAAATTGCTTCTGATTTTGCTCCTATGTTAAGTCACTTGTATCAGCAATCCCTTTCAAACGGAAGGATACCCATTGATTGGAAGAGGGCAAACGTTTGCCCTATTTACAAAAAGAATGATAGTTTTCTCCCTAGCAATTACCGGCCTGTTTCGCTCACTTGTATTTGTTGTAAATTGTTAGAGCGTATTATAAGTTCCAACTTGATGGACTCCTTTGAGTCGAACAATACCCTTTCAACAAAGCAACATGCTTTTAGAAAGTCACACAGTTGTGACACCCAACTAGTATCAGTCGTCGAAGACTGGGCTTCATCCTTGGATTCACAAAAGCAGGTCGATGTCTTTATCTTGGATTTTGAAAAGACCTTTGACACCGTGCCTCACTAGCTGCTAAAAACCAAACTGTTTAGCCTTGGTGTTTCCAAACAGGTTCTTTGGTGGGTTGATGACTTTCTTTCTGATCGTAAGCAAGCTGTTGTAGTTAATGGTGCTCGGTCCCCTTTTGATGATGTTTCTGGTGTTTCCCTGGGGACTGTCCTAGGACCCATCCTTTTCCTTGTTCATATTAATGACATCGCAAATGCTGCTTCCTCTAATATTAGACTTTTTGCTGATGACTGTGTCTGTTATCAGGTCATAGAGAATGTCAATGATTGTTGTTTGCTCCAGAATGATATCCATAATCTAGGTCTTTGGGCCAAGATTTGGGGCATGAGATTCCAGCCCTCTAAGTGTAACATCATTACATTCGCTAGGAAAAAAACCCGGTCAAAATCGATTATGTCCTGAACGATGTAAAGTTAGTTAAGGTTGACTCGATAAAGTACCTAGGGGTCACGATTTCTAACGACCTAAACTGGGATAAGCACATTCAGTCCATCTGCAATAAGGGTAATAAGATTTTGGGAATACTTTATAGAAACCTATCTTTTTGCTCCCGCGATGTGAAGTTAGCTGCCTACAAGGGTCTCCTCTGGCCTGTCTTGGAGTATGCTTGTTGCGTATGGGATCCACATCAGTCTTATTTACAAGATAAGCTAGAGAGCATTCAGAGGAGATCGGCTCGTTTTATAAGTTAAGAATTTTCTTGTGAGCCAGGGTCGATGACATCCATTTTGAAGGACCTTGATCTCCCCACGCTAGCTGAGCGTCGCAAGCAAAACAGACTGATTCTCCTGAAAGCTTTTTTCGGGAAGGCTAATATTCCCATGGACAGACTTAGACACCCAACCCGGACTACTCGTGGAATGCACAACCTCCATTTTTGTTAACTCTACTCTCGATCTAATTGTTATAAATTTAGTTTCTTCCCCAAGACTCTGAAAGATTGGAATAATCTACCTGCAGCTTTGACTGATGGTTTAGATGGTCACAAAGACCCCGTTCAATATCTTAATAATTTTATTAGGGCTTAGGGCACCCCTGACGCATGTGCAGTGTAGTAATGTCCTCTGGATGTGTCACCGTGATCCGAAAGAAGAAGAAGAGTTACGTGTTTTGGTTAGCTCTGAAAATTTCGTGTTAGATAGAGTAAACAAATATGCATTAGTGTTGGAACGATGATCTGTGTTCCGTATCGGCCGATATTCCCCATTTCTATCCTGCATCGGTAAAATTTACCTTAAATGCCGATATTGCCTAACTGATATTAATGGTCCCATATGTCATAAACATGGCATACTGATTGAGTATTTTTGGAAGCATGTTCCAATATTTGACCTCATCAAGATGAAATGACACTTCATTGTGGTGTCCTGTTGCCCAAGGTTAGTTGCAGAATGCTTATTTTCCAAATACTGGCATTGGCCGATATTGAGTTCTGAAGTATCGGTATTGTTAATATTGGCTACTTGCAATATCGGCACAAGCCTAATATGCATGAGCTTCAAAGCAGTGAATTTGTTTCTCTGAGAAACTTGTTTGATTGAAGTAGAGTTACCTACAGTATGCTTGTGTACTATTAAATTGTGTATCACTTACATAACACGTACATACTATATATCACAGTGTTCAAAGTATATGAAAATCTTCCCTACCACACTTGTAACAATTTCTTTTTGGGAGGTCAATTTGGAGTACTTTATATGCAGTTTCTTTCTCCAAGCAGCAAGCGTTCAATCCTTGAAATCCTGCTTTCAAGTGTATTTAAATATTAAAATATAAAACAACACGGGAAAGTACAGTATTTTGTGAGGTACAGTACTAGTACCTCACGAAATTGTGGAGTTGCTTTTTTTGATTGTTGCATAATAAATCTGTATAATCAAGCTTGCTATTAAACTGTAAAATACTAGTCCACAGGCTTAGGAAACAGTGCGCTGGAGGGCTAAGGGCCCCATCAAAAATGTGCAGGAGCTGAAGTATGATCTCCCCACTATTGAAGGACGAAAATCCCTTCCTTGTTCCCTCTGTGAAAATGTCAAAATTTTTTAGTAATTTTCCTTAAAATTTGCACAATATGGCATTGCACCAAATCGCATCTAATGGCCCTAAAATATTTAAAAAAATTGTCCAAACAGAAGGGGAAACCCCTCCACTCTGAACCCTTCCTCCAGGGTGGCTGGTGAAACAGTGTTCAGCCCTCTAGCTGTGAGCAGCTTCCTGTGCTCATACAATTTAGATATTTTATGGACACCCTTGTGACCAAATGCAGGAGTTGAAATCAGTAGCAAGCAGGAAGCATTAATTGCAATAGTTTTAAAAGATAAAGAATATTACAAATGTTGAGACATGAGAAGGAATACTGTGCAATCCTGCACCATTAAAGGGCAATTCTCGTTATCCCAAATAGATCCAGTTCTCCCAACTAAGCAAGTTGTAGCTCCTCCCATAACTGTATAAGGGCAATTATGCAGTAAACCAACACGGTAGCATCACATAAGGGTTAACTTCCATTCTACGTTAGTTTCATTTGTTTTATTATGTTCAGGGCTAATCCTTAGATGTACAGAGACAGCGTAAAAATTTTCATCTTGCTACCTCAATTTTGAAAAAATATTTCTATGTAGGTCCTATGGAAAATATAAGGGGCGAACATTGACATACATAATGGGTGTAACACATTGACATTCAAAATATAAATGGCTATTTTTCAGAAACTTTATCACGCACATAGTTTTTGCCATTTTCTGAGGATGATACGTAGCAATACTTAATAACTAACCCATTGGGGGCACTTTTTAATCAATATTAACCTCAGGAGACCATAAATTGTAAATGTATGTCAATGTTACACCCGTTATGAAATTGTGTTAGCCCGTTATAAAAACTGCTAATAAAATGCTGAAACTCAAAAAGTTTGCCATATATATGGACCTTGCCAATAACTTAAGTTGCTATGTTGTGATGGTTTATAATAAACAAGGTACCATCAAAATATGATGTACATAGAACCCATGAAGCACATTTGAAATTATTTGACATACATTTATGTGATGCATATGTATGTCAAACAATTGAAGGGCATTGTAAATTACCCTGTGAACATCATTAATTGATGTTACCGTGTTTATTATCAATTATCACAGTCAAATTAACCTCTAGGTATAAAGCAAGGGTCATATATGGTTAGTTAGTTAGATGGAGTTTTACGTCCCAGTTTCCAACCTGGTTCAAGTCGAGACGACCACGGCCTTTTTTCCAGTTGTGGCTCACTGGCTTGTTTTCCCTACTCCATTGTTTATGCGGAGCATCACGCACAACGGCAGTAGGTTCCATTTTTAGAGTCTTTGGTATGACTCGACCTGGGAATCGAACCCGGGCCTTCCGCGTGAGAGGCGGATGCTCTACCGCTAGACCAAACACGCGGTCTGTCATATATGGTAAACTTTTTTAATTTCAGCATTTTATCAGCATTTTTTTATAACGGGCGAACACAATTTCATAACGGGTGTAACATTGACATACTTTACAATTTATGGTCTCCTGAGCTTAATGTTGATCAAAAAGTGCCCCCAATGGATTAGTTATTAAGTATTGCTTCATATCATCCTCAGAAAATGGCAAAAAGTATGTACATGATAAAGTTTCTGAAAAATAGCCATTTCTATTTTGTATGTCAATGTGTTACGCCCTTTATGTATGTCAATGTTCGCCCGTTATATTTTCCATAGGACCTATACAGAAATGTTTTTTCAAAATTGAGGTAGCAAGATGAAAATTTTTACGCTATCTCTGTACATCTAAGGATTAGCCCTGAACATAATAAAACAAATGAAACTAATTAGCAAAACAAAATATGCATATATAATAATTCTGTGTTGGTTTACTGCGTAATTGCCCATAAATCTCCTCCTTGGACAGACACAAACCTATTTCATTGCTCTGGATCATGTCCTGGTGAGCATACAAGGTTATAATTTGTAATCCAAACACTCACTCTGCATTGTGTGGAATGTGAGTTACTCTGCATCATTTGAATTTTCAAACTTTGATGTCAATCAAAGATCAGGAACCATCTGAGAATTTTGATATCCCCACACTAAAAATGTATTTTGGTGTGACGACTGCTTGTCTATATAAAGCTCTGGAAACACCTTATATTGCAGTGACATATATGTGCTTAGTCAATCAAGAATAGACAACATTTGTCTTTGGTTGTATGGAAAAGGTATTATGTTTAAGCCAAATGAAAAGGAAATAGTACTTGTCAGAAATTGTGGCCAGATTCTCACTTTCTTTTTCAACTGTGTTGTCTCGCAGGTTTGGTTAGTGTGTGCTATTGTGCTAAATTTTTGCATGCTACAGAATATACCTCACAGTGACTTTAAAAAGTTGCGGCAGTTCTTATGTTTTTGTGTATGTCCTTGGTGTGGTATAATGCATGCACTTTGCAAATAAACCATATCTTAAAAAAGTTTCAATTCCTCTTTTGATTGGAAAAGGTTTATTTTCACGAATGTTACAAAAGCGTTTCCATCATCACCAAGCTGGAAATCAATAAGTTTGTACGTAAACGTACAATTCATTTCCGCCTCCTCGGTAATTTCTTGAAGATAAAGTGTAGGCTTTCATGACTGTATAAATACTGTACCGTACTGAACTGTATGTGTGATACTGGTGTACTAAAAAAACACTGATATTAAAAGGATTTAGCAGTGAAAATTTATATGATTCTTGGGCAATATATCTCATAAATTTGTTCGAGTGTGAATGAAAAGGTAATTGTTATGTATTAGGTAAGACATTATATAATGATCATTTGAGGTGAGTGTTGGAGATTTCTTGTTTCATTGTTTCCATGGCAATACCATGGTGATGACTGCATGGCTCACAAGATGAAGCTTTTGTAATTGCTAACCATCAATTGATAATGTCAGAATATACCATATCTTACATTTGAAATAATTGCTTTGAAGTTTAAAAGAGTGTTACGATACAGGCAGCTGGCTGAGAAGTCCCTGCACAGAGTGCAAGGTTTTTTTTTTTTTTTTTTTTTTTTTGTATATATGAGCATATGTGAATGTTACACCCGTTATGAAATTGTGTCCACCCGTTATAAAAAAAATGCTGATAAAATGCTGAAATTAAAAAGTTTACCATATGGTCCTTGCTTTATACCTAGAGGTTAATATGACTGATAGTTGATAATTAACATGGTAACATCGATTAATGATGTTCACACGGTAATTTACAATTGTTTGACATACATACAGGTATGCATCACATAAATGTATGTCAAATAATTTCAAATGTGCTTCATGGGTTCTATGTACAGCATATTTTGATGTTACCTTGTTTATTATAAACCATCACAACATAGCAACCTAAGTTATTGGCAAGGTCCATATATATGGCAAACTTTTTGCATTTTAGCATTTTATCAGCATTTTTTATAACGGGCGAACACACAGGTGTAACATTGACATACATTTAAAAGTTATGGTTTCCTGAGCTTAATATTGATCAAAAAGTGCTCCCAATGGGTTAGTTATTAAGTATTGGTACATGTCATCCTCAGAAAATGGCAAAAAAGTATGTACCGGATAAACTTTCTGAAATATAGCCATTTCTATTTTGTATGTCAATGTGTTACACCCTCATTTTTTTTTTTTTTTTTTGATGTATGTCAATCAATGTTCGTCCGTTATATTTTCCATACAGTAGGACCTACATAGAAATATTTTTTCAAAATTGAGGTAGCAAGATGAAAAGTTTTAGGCTATCTCTGTACATCTAAGGATTAGCCCTGAACATAATAAAACATACGAAACTAACATAGAATGGAAATTAACCCTGAAGTGATGCTAACATGTTGGTTTACTGCGTAATTGCTCATATTTATGCCTGTGGAATTGTTTAAAACCATTGGATGAAAGAAGGGCACAGCTGGGTGGTAAAGGAGATCTTGCCTGCAGTTCTTTAGTAATTACACAATATAGCACTTGGTAAAAATAATGCAGTGTGAATTCAACCAAGATAGTGAATTGTTTGAAGACAGCAGTTAACATGAACTTTGTCCTTTCGCTTGTAATTTTCAGTAGACCCATTTCACACAGTGTCATGTTTTTCAAGTTGCAGTGTCAGGTTTTTACATAGTGTCATATGTCAGACACATGGGTTTTTTTTTTTATTCAAACTTTATCTCATCCAAGTTAATCACAAATATGGTGTAGAGCATTTTTAAATTCTAACTTAATCACCACCCTTCATCACACACATAGGTATAAACAAGAATCAATTGATACAGTAGCTGTCTTGATAAATACCACATATGTACATAATTAAATGAAAGGTTGGGAGGGAATCTACAGTGGCTATAAATAGCTTATGCATGGTACTCTATTCATAGAAGCACACCTATGCAAAAGTAAACATTAATGTTTATAGTTGCACGAAAGCACATAGGTCTAAACTGTTTGATACGAAAGAAAACAATGAGAACATTACAGAATAATGAAGTTAATGCATGCTGATTTCAAGAAACATACTAAGCAATAAACAATGGCTTTAAATAAATTTTAAAACAGTTAAGGGGGAGTCTCTTTCTTATTTTAAAAGGGAGATCATTCCATATTTTGGACCAGTACAATTTACAAAAATCTCATCAGTTGATAAAAGTTACAGGGAATGGCAAAAGTACTGCCTAGCCTAGTCTGATAGTTAGAAATTAATCTTTCTAAAAAAAGTTGAATTAAGAGGGAAGCAAACCATTGGATGTACACATAAATGAAAGCTGTGATTTGATACAGTCAAATACTGATGAAATATTCAAATGTTAGAACTGGGGCTTAGAATGATCATGACATGGATGATTAAATGGGGCATTACAAATAATTTGTAAAATCAATTTTTGCAAAGTATGCATTTTACTCATGGAAACAAAACCTCCCAAGGAAGAGTACTGCCAGACAAGTATGAAAGAGTGATAGCCAGATTAATTGATAAAAGAGCATAATTAGGAAGATAATATCCCTTTGTTCTGTACAAAAAAAGGTATTTTGTGTATACCTGTACATGAATTTGGACCCTACACTCATCAGGGATTCCGCCAGAAATGCAAAAAAGGGGGGGATTAATTGCTCCTAAACCCCTAGTCCAAAATGACACTGTCCCTGGCTAAAGTTACAAGTGGGTTCAGGGGGACAAAAGCTTGCTTCAAGACCCCTATAAGGTGCATTTTGAAGAGTTTTAAAGGCCATTTACTTATGAAAGTCCAAACATTGATAGCAGCAAAGGTGTCCTCTTCGTAAGTAAGAAACCAAGATATGGACAATTTTTTTAGTTTTTATGGAAATGAAAAGGGGGGGATTTTACCCACCTTCTTCTGGAAAGGGGGGACAAATCCCCCCTTTCCCCCTTTGGCGGAAACCCTGCTCATACATGTGGTTATGTATAGTAGCCTTCATGCACAATATGCTGTAGGTCACCAGCAGTATCACTGTCTGATGGCTTTGATCAGTAGTTCACTTTGTGTCAATATGCATTTACATAGATGTGTTTTGCTTATCCCCCCCCCCCCAACATGGTACTGTAGCTTTTTTGAAACATATAATGTAACATTGATATAGGTGAAATATGTCCATACAATATTCCAAGGGAAATCCCTACATAGTAAACTTTATTTTGCACATCTGCCTCTACGTACTAAACTATATGGTGCAGCCTGTGGTTGCATTTACACTAGATTGGATCTGATCGCCAGATCTTATCAGTAGATTGAATTTTGTGGCTTTATCCTGGAGCATTTACACTTGTCTGGTACTTGGATCCTCCGTACTTCAGCGGAAGTGGCCTCCAAATGAATTACGGAATAGGAGAACACGTGCTTGCACACCAAAATCTAAACAAAGAAATGAGGAAACACATGTGTGACTATAATAATGTGCATAATGTGAGGTCACCATTGATCTTGGGTCACTGTTGATCTTAGAGCATTCACACTACAAGTTTTGATCACCTGCGTGGGGTCCGCTCCTTCCATCTTACCGGGATCAAAATTGGGCGATCAGATCCAGACCTGATCTGCGTTTACTCTACTAATTTGATCTCGAGCAGTGGATCTGACCCCGTGCAGTTGATCAGATCTGGATCTAGTGTAAATGCACCCTCTGTATTAATAACCTTGCTGAATGAGGGTGTATGGTCAAAGTGTATTAACAGTATTCTGCTCGATTTTTACTAAGCTTTCATTTTTACTAAGTGTTTAGTGGGCTGTATACATATAGGTACAATTAGCCCGCATATGGTATAGGCTTCAGAGTGAAAATTCTTTGACACTATTGGGTATTTTTGTAGACCCTGGTTTTCTTTGTAGGTGATATAGGCAGACTGTGAGCTGTGCCTGTTGGGTTCATTTCAGACATGTCTTCAATAGCAATAGAACAGAGCACGTGCTATGCACAGTAGACTTGCCTTCTGCTGAATGAAAGCATACTGTAACTCACTTCGATTTCTCCTTTGATCGTTGGCAATGGTCTTCATGCACTGCTGACATCATCTGCATAACACTTCCTCCCTTCTCCCCTTCCTCCTTCAGCTCCTTCCTCAGAGGACATGTTTTACAGTTTAACACAATTTGAACACGCAACCATGCAGGCAGAGGTGGCGCCAGGATTTGCCTGACAGGGGGACCAAGCACCCCGATGGGCGGGCCAGCAACCCAGTGCCCCAACAAAGGGGATGAGTTGACAAAAGGATGAGGAACACAAAACTTTGGCATGCTTCACGTGCCGAAAAATATTTGGCTTTTTTTACAAAACTTTGAAAATTTTGTGAGTTTTAATTATTGAAGAAATTTTGAAAAATTTGGATTTTTATGGAAGAAAATTTGAGAAATTTGTTTTTTTTTTTTTAAGGAAAATTGGAAAATTTGGGGTCTTTAATGAAGAATATTCCCTTCCTATGAGTAAAATCAAGCAGACTGTCGGGGCTACAGAAGATCATTGGGAGTATGTATTTTATCGCACAGATTAAGGCTCCACCACAAAGTTGGAAAATTTTCCCGATGGGAGGGCCAGCCTTCCCTAATGGGGTACCATGCCCCCCCCCTGCTGGCACCATCCTTGCATGCAGGTTGAACAAACATCAAGTTGTAATAGTTGCTGGTCTACTGGGACAGACTTAGTTGTTTTCATAATTGACAATACGTAGAGAGTATGACACAGCATAAAAATAAGTCATTCTATGGCTCAGAAATATATCATTTTTACAACTTTTACTAGCAAAAGGAAGTCTCAGAAAAGTTCTATCCCTCACAAAATATATGTAGGTGTTGCTCTCTTAGACTTGTGGCACACTTTTAAATTTGCTCATGGATACAATGGGTGATGTCGTGCATTTATTTTTCACGGTATTCTGAGGTGTTAAGCTAGACTAATCAATGTGCATATCCTAGATGAAACCATAGCAGTACAGCTTTGTTGACAGAAAGTAGGGCCCACTAGACTGAAGGCCCCTGGGCCTAGGATGAAGGTTCATTAAACCTAATATGCAGTAACATATAATTCTAATACTAATGCAAATCCTAACCCTACTCCTTGCCCATCATATAGGAAGTAGATCTAGGGAACTCCAATACAGTCTAGTGGACTTTTAGATTAGTGCACCTTCAGCAATAATCCAAGACTAGTGGGATTCTCGTATTTACAGATGAAGTTGGATCTTTATAAAATGGCTGCAATTGATTTTAAAAATTTAGTCCTCTAAAAGAAATGTTTTGCAACATTGTGTACCTACAGAACCACACACAACATGGGTACGTAATTTTTTCATTCTGAGAAATATCTTTTAATACCTGCATGTAAAGCTGTAATTATCTATTCTTTGGTCTCCTCATTCTAACATAATTCCCCATACTTGACCATCTCGAAGCTGAAAAACTGATTTATTGATGTGCCAAACAATAAATGAGTTTTGTTAGTATGTGGTATAGTTATTTTTGTTTTTAAATTGGCTGCTGATTTGTGGTGCAAGGTCTTCGTAAATGATGTTCATTTGCAGCTAGCGTCAGTGAAGAGCAGTTCCTTTGTGTATATGTGGATAAAGTAGTGAACTTAATTTATATTATATAAATTATAATTCTTTGGCAAAATCAGGTAAAAATTGGAGTAAGTTGTAGTTTTGGTGTGCTTCATCATTGTGTTAGTATTCATCAACAGTACTGTATTGCCAGAGACACAGTTAAAGATGTTTGTATGACCTTTCATGGCATGTTCATGCACGTGGTGAAAATATCAATCATTTTTGGTGCATGGATGGGACAAGCATATATCCTGTGCTGTACATGCAAGCATAGTGTATTTTTTACTTTGCTTTTCAAAGGATTTTCTGTACATGTCCATCTCACATGTCCATCTCACATGTCCATCTCACATGTGTGTTCAGCCATTTCTGCAATCCTGTTTCTTGTCAGCCATTCCATTTAAAGGGAATGGGCAGTCACCCCAAATCCCTTTGAAAGCAACCCCTAAATGTTACAGATTTCCTCTTATTTACCTTACAAATATCTTTCATTATGTGTTCACATAAAAACATTTCATATTGAGGGTAAAGTAAGTATTTAGTCTGCATGAAATGGATATTATGCTAACAAAAATATTGTCACATGATTAAACAGAGCCACTCATAAATTAGAGTACTGGGATACACTTATTCAAATTGGGGTGACTGCATTTTCCCTTTAAGCTAAAAATGTAGTGTGCACATATCAAAAATGATAGCAGAGCCCACGCCCATATACAGGTGCACACAGGATTCATGTAAGCAATTGTAGTATAAAGTTTCAACACTGTAATTCATTTTTGCCTTCCCATCCTTCTCTTTCATTGTAGATCACAAAGTATGCTTTACGGGATGAGCAAAATTCCTTTTATTTCTACGAAAACACCGAGGATCTTTCCGATGAGCCTCACAGGCATTCCATCGAATATGACGAACACATACAGATTTTAGAAGAGGTATACAACACTCATGTACTGACCACACCCAACTCAAGGTTTCACAGGTTACCGTTGTGTGTTAGGGGAATTCCAAATGAAGAAAGTTTGGAGAAATTTTTTGAGATGATGAAGGTAAGATGGAAGACTCTGTTCTAACCCAGTAAACATTTTGCCATCAGACTGATGTCTGATTTTGGTTCAATTGTCTGGACTGAGGTTGAGCATGACAAGTATTTGACCATTGTGTATAAGCTGCTAATTTCAGCCCTTCCAGCCCTCATCTGACTGAAACTTTATCTCCCCAGTAAACAGGCTGAGCTCGGTGGGCTGGAAGAAATTATTTGTTCACACGTTATCATGTCTAACTTGAGCCGACCATCCTATTGCCAGAACTACTTGGAAGAGATAGCCTTTGCTTGTGAAGCTATCTGTGTTGTACAGTTCATGTAAACAATGGATCAATTGATGGACGGGCAGTTGAACTGAGCTAGCGCGAAGGATATGACTCATCATTTAGCCAAACCAAGTGAAAAACCCACCGTGTGCCGCACGTGGCGGGTATTTGGAAGCTGCCTAATTCTAATGGTCAGTTTTGCAATGGGTAATATTTGAAGGTCAGTCCAAGGTTGGACTGACATCTCTGTAAGGAACAACCCATTTG